>QEPC01015537.1:565485-585608 GCA_003113815.1 Sphenodon punctatus
GGGGAAGGGAATGGGGAGGGAATATTCAATGGAGGGGGGAGGGAAGGAGGAAGATTGAAGATTGAACACAGGGAGGGATAAAAACAAAAAATAACAACTAAATCTATCAAAGCTAATGTAAATAAATGAGAATATGGGGGTAGATGGGTTGGATGGGTGAAATAGGAGGAGGATGGCAATGGATTGGGGAGCTGGAAAATACTGGGTGAAGGAGCCTTCTGAAACGCCTGCTGCTCAGGAACAGTGACTAGCTCAGAAGGTATTGGGAAGGGGGGAGGCAGACAGTTTTGTTTCTTGCTGCGCCCGCCTCAAATCAAGCCCCATTGGCTCCGTGCAGCCTAGCCTGTGGCCAAGGTACTGGTAAACATGGAATAGCCTGCTGATTTCCTCTGTGGCTTTTGGAAAACAGTGTTAAATTATCTCTAACTGAAACCTGGGGACTGTGGCTAAGAAGGGGGAAAGGACCCTGTCTAGGATTCTTTAACCCTTTCAGGCTGGATCCCTGCCCCTATGCACCAGGCTGGTTTGTTGCTCTGTAATTTGCTAACAGCAGCAACACCTTTTTTGCCCATCTCAGTGGCGGCCCCTCCCCCAGGGTGTTGGGGCAGACACACACACACCCCAAGCCTCCAAAGCCCCTCAGGGGTCCCCTCCCCATGCTTCCTGGGGAGCCAGGAGCTGCTCCTCAGCTGATCCAATGGCAGCACTGTCAGTTTCCCTGCTTGTCTGAAGGCTTTGTTTACATTTTAACTCTCCTCCTGGAGAGTCAATGAGTCATATGTAAAAGTCTGCAGGGAAAAAACTCTGCAAGGGGAGGAGGGGTAGGGGACAAACATTATCTTCCTTCTGCTGCTCCCCCTCCCTCTAGCTTTCCACTCACTGGCCAGAAAGCTAAAGGCAGGTGGGGACTTAGAGGATCTCCCCCAAGCCCTCAGGAAGCATGTGCTGGGCATCAGCCCAGAAAAGCACTGCTTTCTGGTGGATTGAGAAGGGAGTGGAGGAGGTGCCATGTGCTCCTTGGCTGGGTTCCTATGGAGAAACCCAGCCAATCAGCAAGGCCTAGGGGGCATGTCAGGGTGTCTTTTCTAAATTCTCTGGCCACCCCATAGCTCCACTTTCTCCCCCGGCCCCTCCTCTACCAGAGTGCAAGGAGGAAGGAAAGAGCTCACTCTTCCTTGCACCTTCCTCCTTAGGTTCACTGGAGGGTAGGGGAAAGAGAGAGAGAGAGAGAGAGAGCTCCCCCCCTTTTTTTTACAAGAGGGGAGATGCCGGGGACTTGTTTGGAGTCCTTGGCCTCCTTGTTTGCAGGGACAAACAACAGAAGGTGGTTATCAGAGTCAAACTAGAGTGATTAGGAGGTATCATCCTTTCAGAAACCTGGTATGTTCTGAAAAAATAAATCCCCTGCCCTGACCTCCTCTACATTGTTCATTTGCTTGTGCTTTCTTTTGTCCTCTTCTCTCCCTCCTCACCCCCATGCATGACAGGCAGGGGTAATTACTAATTTTGTGAGCCCAGTTGGAAGGGCTGTGTTGCCTCACCACCTATGCTTTAAAATATTTTCTTGTCATTTACGGTTTTAGGTTTTCACCCTGTGTGAGACCCTGTCACCCGAAATGTCTGCTTTCTGTTTGTTTTGGTGGGTTTTATGGAGGGGGATGGATGGAAGGGTTTCTAATATTTGCTGGACAGTTCACTGCATTTAAAATGGCTCCTTTTTCAGTAGCAGCTTCAAGACTTTTCTGCTGCAAGAAGGCCACCATGTCACATATTGGTTCACTAATGACTAGTCTTTGCATGAATGTTTGTTCCCTATCTGATAAGTTTAGTTTGTAACAGAACTGTGTAGCATGTTGATGTTCTGGGGGACAAGTGGAATTTCATGTTGCTAATTTTGTGGTATTCTAAAGACTTAACCTAATATTGTTGGCTTGAGATTATTTGCTTTACTTGCTCTGTATTTTCATGTGCACTGCTGGGGTTCCCCCTCCTCTCCCTCTGCCTGCAGTAGGATCTGATTGAACTGGGAGATAAAGCTGTTTGTAAGCAAACAACTCCTCCCCATGTGAGTGATCAGAAGGTTGTTGCTTTGTAAAGAAGGTTCTTCAAGATGGCTTCTAACTGGGTTGTGTATGCTTACCATATTCAAATAATAGACCATGTGATGGTCTCGAGCTCCTCTAGTATAAAAAGTACTCTCCCACTCAGAATGGCAGTTTCTTCCAACCCTTTCTAGGAATATTCCATACAGGGTTGGAAGGGTGGGTGTTGTGAGAATGTGCAGAGCCATCTCGAAGAACTTTGTTTACAAGACAGCAACCTTCTGTTCTTCTTCAAGTGGCTCCTCACAGGCCATTTTTACGTAGCTCCTCAAGGTGAGGGATCCATGGGCACACCAGTGTGTGGGTGGAGTGTGCACATGGCTGCACATGCCTCCCCATGCATCTCCACTCACCTGCACCCACAAAGGAACCGCCATTTTCCATGGCTTCTCCATGCAAGGGGAAGAGATGGGGGGATGCATGTTAGGTGGGTATACACAGACACCCCCAGTCACTATGGGCACGTGCACTGCATCGTTCATATGGAGCTTCCCCACCCATGAACACTCAGAAATCTGCGTGTTCATGGGTGGGAGAGGCCTGTGTAAAAAGGGCCACATTCTCACAACTGTATTACTTATACTGTCTTAGGTAGGAATTTAGGATGTACAAATATGGTTCTGAGATTATTATGGCTGCTTTTTCACTTTTTAATGAAGTTATTACTAAAAGGAATACTGTCTTTAAACCCCCCACCCCATAACCAGTTCATTTGTGCCCCAGGGGTGCCCCAGGGGTGGGGGTAGCGTGAATTGATCATGGGGGATTCGGAACAACTGAACTGGTTATATATATATATATGTCTATTTGCATGGCATAATGCGGCTGTGCATGCTAGGTTGGCTGCATTTTGGGTGTCTTGTGTGTTTGATAGCAGTGCCCCTAGGCCCAGTGGAGGGGGGACCCATCTTGACCAGGGGCCCATTGCACCCTAGCTACACCCCTGCTAATGGCTAGTCTTTGCATGAATGTTCCCTCTCTGGTTGCAGCAGATGCCTTTTACATTGCAAGTTTAGTTTGCAACAGAATGCATAGCATGTTCTGGGGGACAAGTGGAACTTCATGCTGCTGCTTTTGTGATGTGCTAAAGACTTAACATAATATTGTTGGCGGCTTGAGATGGTTTGCTTTGTTTGCTCTGTGTTTGCATGTGCAGACGGGCTGTGATGCCTCCCCTCCTATTCTTTAAAATATTTTCTTGGCCGTTGCTGTATTTCACCCTGTGTGAGACCCTGTCACCCTAATTGTCTGCTTTCTGGGTTTTTTTTGGGGGGGGGGTTGGAGGGGCATGGATGAAAGGGTTTCTAATCTTTGCTGGAATGTTCACTGCACTTAAAATGACCCCTTTGCAGTGTCAATTTCAAGTAAGGATGTGCGAACAGGACAGAGTTTGAATGTTTGGTCATTCAGCCGTTTGGACTAAAAATTTAGTTCGGGTTCGGGAGTTTGGTCCGGCGGAGTTTGGCCCCCCTGAACGTTCAGAAAGTTCGGTCCTGCCTGGAGGCTTGGGGCCCTCCAGGGACCCCCAGGGGTACCCATGGCGACATGGCAGGCCATCTGAGACACATCAGCAGCAACAGCAGAGACCGAGAAGGCTTGGCACTTGGCACCCCAGGTTGCCCAGGCAGGCAGGCTCAGCGCTTGGCCCCTGGGGGTGCCCGTGGCACCAGGGCTGGCCATCTGAAATCCAGCAGTAGCAGCAGAAGCAGAGGCCGGGAAGGCTTGGGGCTTGGTGGCTGGCACCCCTACTAGGCTGGGCATTGCAGGCTGGCTGGCATCGGTGGAGCGGTGGCAGAGGCCCAGCCAGGACTTGGTGGCTGGCAGCCCTACTCAGCTGGGCATTGAAGGCTAGCAGGCCTCCAGTTCTGATCACTCTATGCTGGGTTCTCCAGTTCTAGTCACCATCATAGCCGGGTGTTGCAGGCTGCCAAGCATCAGCAGAACAGCAGCAGAGGCCCGTCCAGGGCTTGGTCGCTGGCACCCCTACTCAGTTGGGCATGGAAGGCTGGCAGACCTCCAGTTCTGCTCGCTTTATGCTGGGTTCTACAGTTCTAGTCACCATCACATCCGGGCATTGCAGGCTACCAGGCATCATCGGAGCAGCAACAGAGGTCCAGCCAAGACTTGGTGGCTGGCATCCCTACTTGGCCAGGCGTTTCAGGCTGCCAGACATCAGTGGAACAACAGCAGAAGCCCGGCCAGGGCTTGGTGGTTGGCAACCCTACTTAGCTGGGTGTTGAAGGCTGGCTGGCATCGGTGGGGCATTTTCAGTGAAGTAGAATGACAGCCCTCCCTGCCTAGAATGTAGGCCCCAGAACCCTGATGATGGGTCCTGGATCTGGAATGGCTGGCTGTTTCTTGATGCGGTGGAATGACAGCTCCCTGTGAGTGGAATTATGGCCCCAGAACCCCGGTGGTGGGTCCTGGGACTAGAGTGTCAGCTTCTGGATGACATGGATGGACAGCCCTCCCTGCCTGTAATGTAGACCCCCGAACCCTGATGGTGGGTCCTGGGGCTGGAGTGGCTGCTTCTTGATGCAGTAGAATGACAACTCCCTGTGAACAGAATGACAGCCCCAGAACCCTGATGTTGCAGGCTGCCAGGCATTGGTGGAGCAGCAGCAGAGGCCTGGTCAGGGCTTGGTGGCTGTCACCCCTACTCCGTCAGGCATTTCAGGCTGCCAGACATCGGAGGAGCAGCAGCAGAGGCCAGGCCTGGCTTGGTGGCTAGCCCCCCCTACTTGGCTGGGCATTGCAGGCTGGATGGCATCGGTGGAGCAGTGGCAGGGTGTCAAGCCCCGTCGGGGATATCAGAGGCACCGGCCACTTGTGGGAATGCCGGGGGAATCTGAGGCATCCCCAGGCCTGACAGCGGCGGCGCCAGAGGTGATGGGGACCCCACCCCCTGCTCCTTCCACATCACAGGGTGATGCATACCCGCCCACAACAAACGCCCCTTCAGGGCAACAGGGGGCGGAGCATGCCGAGAGAGGTCCTGATGAGGCGCAGAAGGAAACCCCGCCCCCGTTGTGTCACTCCGTACGCTTGCAAGAGCGTGCAAAGGGTGGGGCCATGGGCTCAAAAGCCAGCACCGAGAAGCACTCGGCGCTGGTGATTGAGCAAGAGACCGGCCCATTGCATGAAGCTAAGTGAACTGAGTTCGGTGTGTTCTGAGTAATCCCTTGTGCCTTAAACATTTGGATATAGAGTGTGACTGAGTTATTTCCCTACCTGACATCCCTGACCTGAGTGAGTGGATCGGTGAGTGAGAGGGTGGTTGTTTATGTGGAGTGTGAGTTCCTTCCCCCCCCGTTCCTTTATTGCCCTGATTCCCTCTTTCCCCCTCCCTGTGAGAAGTGAACACCCTTGTACCATCCTGTGTTCCTCGGGTCCCCTTCCTTCCCTTCCAGGCACTATTTCCCCACAGTGGTCCACGCCTCCCTTTCTGGTTGTGGGTTGTGCGTGGAGAGGAAGTCTGACTGGGGCTCAGACTCATTATACTCACCTGGCACCCTATGATGATAGGGACCTGGGCATTGTGAGGCCTATAGGTCCATCCACTATCCTGACGGGCATTTATTCCCAGATAGAATCTTTTTAGGTCAGGAGTCTGAGCCAGTGCGTGGGAACACAAGGGGTGTGGGCGGTGTGGACCTCGGCTAGCAAGGGTGTTGGCAGGGGTTATACCCCATCCCCTGTGACAGAATCACCAGCCTCTATCCCCTTCCCCTTCCTTCCTGGTGTTGACCGAAAAATGAACATCACTAAGGAAGTAACCAAATTAATTAGAGCCGTACAGTCCGTGGCTATGGAAGTACGGATTCTGCAAAATAATCAACCGGGGCTGTGGCCCAGCTCCAGGCGGAGCCTCCCCCCACTGCAGTGGAGGCTCCTGCCCCAGTCCCGGAAAGACCCTTAGGCACCCTTCCCTGAGAGCCCCAAGGACCCCAGATTGAAAAATTCCTGGGAGACCGAAAGGCCTTCCAGGGGTTTATGGCCCTGTGCCGGCTGACCTTCTCCATGCAGCCTCAAACCTATTCCACAGATACTTTAAAGGTAGCCTGTATTTTAAGGAATTTAGGGGGCACAGCATTAGAATGGGCCACTACCTTATTACAAGGGAACAGCCCCTTGTTATCCAATTAGTCAGACTTCATAAAAGAATTCACGACCCTCTTCGACCATCCCCATAGGGTACGGGATGCAGAGACAGCTATTTTGGCCTTAAAGCAGGGTCATGGGGGCTTGTTGGAATATATCACGCAATTTCGCCAATTGGCCCTTGTTATCCAATTAGTCAGACTTCATAAAAGAATTCACGACCCTCTTCGACCATCCCCATAGGGTACGGGATGCAGAGACAGCTATTTTGGCCTTAAAGCAGGGTCATGGGGGCTTGTTGGAATATATCACGCAATTTCGCCAATTGGCCTTGGAACGCCAATGGCCGAAGGAAATCTTGCAGGTCATGTTTCGTAGGGGGCTGGGCAATGATCTGAAGGATCAGTTGGCTTTTACAGCCCTCCCGGAGACCTGGGAGGGAATAGCCACCCTTGCATTACAAATAGACAACTGTTTAACGGAAAGGCATTGTGAACAGAAGCAAGAGAGCAGGGGTTTCTTCCTGCATCCAGTAACCTTCCCCCCTGCTCCTCCTGGGGCTTCAAAAGGACAAGAGTCTGAGCCCATGCAGCTTGGCACGTCTCATGGCCCGCTGACCAAAGAGGAGAGAGAAAGACGGCGCCAGTCCCGGGCATGTTTTTACTGCGGGAGCCCTTCCCACTTCATCCGGGAATGCCCATCCCTGCCTCTGGATCACAAGGACTTGGGAAATGCCCGAGGTCAGGAAGGAGCGGGGACCTCCCAGCCACTAATCTGATACCGGCTACTGTGGCAGCGCCTCGGACACATTGTGCATTCCCCTTATGATTATGGTGAATGCGAAGCGCTCTGTGGTTGTTTGGGCCATGGTGGACTCTGGAGTGTCTGGCAACTTTATAGATGAAGGACTCTTGTGAGAACAGGAGATCCCAACCACTCCCAAGAAGAGTCCTGAGTTGGTTCACTCCATTGATGGATCCCCCTTAATATCCGGGCCCATGAAATTGCAAACACGGCCCTTGAAATGCGCAGTGGGGGCCCATCAGGAGACCCTCTCGTTAGATCTGGTTTGTACCCCAATGTTTCGAGTTGTCTTGGGGCTGCCTTGGCTGACCCTACATAATCCCCAGGTGGATTGGGTCAGCCGCCAAGTGCAATTCACTTCTTCACACTGTCATATTAAGTGTATTAAAGCCGACACACTTACCCCCAAGACATTAGCCACGACCCAAGGGATGTCCCCTTCCTCGGCGTTTCAACTACCTCCTGAATACTCAGATTTCACAGACGTCTTTAACAAGGTACAAGCTACGGAGTTGCCTCCCCACCGGACTTACAATTGTCCCATAGATCTTATTCCAGAGAAAGAGCCCCCCTTTGGTCGGATCTACGCCTTGTTGACTCATGTTCCCCTGCCGGAGCTCCTATATTTTTTGTACCTAAAAAGGACGGAGGGCTCTGCCCTTGTGTCGACTATCGAGGGTTGAACGCTATTACCATTAAGAATCGGTATCCTCTTTCGCTAATTCCAGAACTGCTGAACCGACTACAGGGGGCTACGATCTATAGCAAGCTTGATCTTCGGGGAGCCTATAATCTTTTGCGGGTGAAGGCAGGGGACGAATGGAAGACCACCTTCCGGACCAGGTATGGACACCACGAATACGAAGTAATGCTGTTTGGTTTGGCTAATGCACCTGCTACCTTCCAGCATTTTATCAATGGCATTTTGAGAGACCTTTTTGATGTGTTTGTTATCGCCTATTTAGACGATATCCTTATCTACTCCACTTCGCAGGAACAACACCGTATGCATGTACGTCAAGTCTTACAAAGGCTGAAGGACAACAAACTGTACTGCAAAGGGGAAAAATGTACATTCCATCTCACTACAATAGACTTTTGGGGGTTTGTCATTTCCCACACTGAAATTCAGATGGATATGTGAAAAGTAGAGGCGATTCAGCGTTGGCCGACCCCCAAGGCAGTGAAACCACTACAACGCTTCCTGGGAAGTACCAATTATTACAGACATTACATTCCCTGATATGCAGACATCACCACCCCCCTTACGCGCTTATTGAAGAAAAATCAACCCTATCTGTGGGGTGAACTCCAGCAAGGCAGCTTTGAGCTGTTGAAGCGGGCCTTTACCGAGGCCCCCCTGTTGCGACACCCCAGCTTTGACCAACCCTTTTGGGTGGAGGCTGATGCCTCCAGTACCGCTATTGGAGCAGTCTTACTACAGGAAGCTTCTTCCTCCAAACTCCCCTTACCCTGTGCCTATTATTCCTGGCAACTTACACCGGCAGAACGAAATTATTCTATTTTTGACAGGGAACTTCTGTCTATCAAAGCCACCTTTGAAACATGGCATCACTACCTTGAGGAAGCCAAGTATCTCGTCGAGGTGATCACGGATCATAAGAACCTCATCTTCTTGCAAACAGTACAAATAAATAATGCATGTCATGCCCTGTGGGCAGTATTCTTCGCCCGATTCGATTTTCATATTCAATATCAACCCAGACACCTTAATGTGTTCGCTGATGCCCTTTCCCGCTGCCACAAACAGGTGGAGGGAGATCGAAGACCGCCAGGGACCATCCTCCCAGCCAAGGTGTTTGCAGCTTCCTATGTGACCACAGAACAACTTAAACAGGCCAGTAGAGAAGAATTGCCCGATGCTCCCGACCCAGAGTGGCAAGAAAATGAAGGACTGTGGTTCTAGAAAGGCAAAATTCTCGCCCCTCCTTCATGTAGGGCTCTGTTAGTAAGAGCCCATCACGATGCCCCATTAGCCGGACACCCTGGGCCTCAACGCACAATCCAAATGATTCGTAGGCACTTCTGGTGGCCATCCCTAGTGTCAGACGTTCACGAGCACATTGGATGATGTAGCACTTGTGCGCAAACCAAGATACCTCAGAGATCCCCTGTAGGACTCCTCCAGTTGGCCCCGCTACCCTCGGGTCCCTGGCAGAGGGTTGGACTCAATTTTATTGTAGATCTTCCTCCGTCCCGCTCCTATAATACCATCTTGGTCGTGGTAGACCATTTCACAAAGTTTACCCACTTTATAGCGTGTAAGGGCCTCCCTTCTGCCTGCCGGACAGCCCTCCTATTTATATGGCACATAATGTATGCCCCCAAGAAATTAGAAGCGATTGAGGTTCCCAATTTACATTCCGATTTTGGAAGGCCCTTTTTTCCACTTTGAAGGTAACTTTGACTCCTACCACTGCATATCATCCTGAAGCTAATAGTCAAGTGGAACACATGAACCAAAATTTAGAACAGTATCTCCGCTGCTACACAACCCACCAACAAGACGATTGGTACTCATGGCTCCCTCTTGCGGAATTTGCCTTAAATAATGTCCCAAACACCTCCCTTTGAAACTCTCCTTTCTTTGTGTCTTATGGTTTCCATCCCCAGATAGGGATACCAGATCTTCCCCCGTCAACAGTACCTGCCGCTGGAACACTCGTTCAACGAATTCAAGAAGCCCAAAGATTGACTCAGGCTACCTTGCAGCAGGCCCGCCAATGATACAAAACTGCAGCTGATAAGCATCGCACCCCTGCCCCCACGTTCCAGCCTGGAGATCTTGTATGGGTGAATCGTTGCCATTATCCTACAACCCAGCCCTCTGAGAAACTTGATTTCTGGTATTATTATTATTATTATTAACAAACATTTATATAGCGCCAGCAGTGTACATGGCACTTTACAAAGTAATAAAATAGACACGGTCCCTGCCCCTAGGGCTTACAATCTGAGCGACAGGAGCTGGGGGAGAGACATAGGAAGGGGAACAGAGGGAGAGACAAGGGGTCTAACATTCATGAAGATGCGAGGTCTCAAGTGCACGTACTTGGCTTGGTTACGATGAGAATGACAGCAGGCAGGTCCATGTGGCAAGGATAAGGGTAAACAGATCGTAGGTATAGGAATAGTGGCTCAGCAGGATAAAGAGTCAGACAGAGCAGAGCGAAAGAGGTGAGTTTTAAGGAGAGATTTGAAGGTATGAAGGGAGGGGGCAAGGCGGATGTGGACAGGGAGGGAGTTCCAGGCATGGGGGGCAGCAAGTGAGAAGGGACGAAGGCGCTTAGGGGAGCAGGGAAGGCGTGGAAGGGTGAGAGAAGGGACAGAGGAGGAGCGAAGTGCACGGGCTGGAGTATGGAGGGCGATAAGTGCAGAGAGGTAGGGGGGAGCAAGGTTGTGAAGAGCTTTATAGGTGAAGACTAGGAGCTTGTGCAGGATTCGTTCAGGAAGGGGAAGCCAGTGAAGCGAAGAGAGGAGGGGCTGCACATGGTCGAAGCGACTGGCGAGGTAGATGACCCTGGCAGCAGAGTTTTGGACAGAGATGAGGGGAGAAAGGTGAGACCGGGGAAGGCCAGTGAGAAGGAGGTTACAGTAATCGAGGCGAGAGATGACCAGAGCATGAACAAGAGTTTTGGCAGACGAGACAGAGAGAAAAGGGCGAATCTTAGCAATGTTATGGAGGGAGAAGCGACAGGATTTAGCAACAGAGTCAATGTAGGGTTTAAAAGAAAGGGCTGAGTCAAAGATGAAGCCTAGGCTACGGGCTTGGGGGACAGGCAGGATGGTGACTCCATCAATAGTTATTGACAGTGAGGAAGGAGAGGAAGGATGAGGGGGGAAGATAAGGAGTTCAGTTTTAGCCATGTTGAGTTTGAGTTGACGTTGAGACATCCAGGTAGAGATGTCAGAGAGACAGTTGATGAGACGAGCTTGAACAGAGGGAGAGAGAGAGGGAGTAGAGAGATAGAGTTGAGTGTCATCAGCATAGAGGTGGTATTGGAAGCCATGGGAGGCAATGAGTTTGCCTAAGGATGAGGTATAGATCGAGAAGAGGAGAGGGCCAAGAACAGAGCCTTGAGGAACACCAACTGAGAGGGGGAAGGAGGAGGAGGTGGAGTTGGAGAGAGACACATTAAAGGAGCGGTCAGAGAGGTAGGAGGAGAACCCTACCCCATACTTGGTATATGGAACCCTACCCCATACATGGTATATGGAACCCTACCCCATACTTCGGCAACTCAATGAGGTAACCTACAAGCTCCAACTGCCCCCCCATGTACGAATTCACCTCACCTTCCATGTGGCCCTTTTGAAAAAAGCACATCCTACGTCCTGCATTCCCCTTCTGCAGCAGGTCACTCCGGCTCCTCGGGACTCGGAATATGAGGTGCAGGCCATTCTGGATGCCCGCTGCCATTATGGGCGACTGCAGTACCTCATTGATTGGGTGGGCTATGGGCCCTAGGAGCGGACCTGGGAGCCAGTGGCCCCTGTCCATGCCCCCCTCCTGGTCCAGGTGTTTCACCGCCGCCACTCTTCCAAGCCTTCCCCTTCGGGGGGGCTGGGAGGGGGACTCGCAGGGGGGGTACTGTCAAGCCACGTCGGGAATATCAGAGGCACCAGCCGCTTGTGGGAAGGCTGGGGGAACCTGAGGCATCCCCGGCCCCAACAGCAGCGGTGCCAGAGGCGATGGGGACCCCACCCCCTGCTCCTTCCGCGTCACAGGGTGCCGCATACCTGCCCGCAACAAATGCCCCTTCAGGGCAACAAGGGGCGGAGCATGCCGAGAGAGGTCCTGATGGGGCGCAGAAGGAAACCCTGCCCCCGTTGCATCGCTCTGCATGCTTGCAAGAGCGCACAGAGGGCGGGGCCATGGACTCAAAAGTCAGCACCGAGAAGCACTCGGCGCTGGTGATTAAGCAAGCGACCAGCCCATTGCGTGAAGCTAAGTGAACTGAGTTATGTGTGTTACTGTTTTGAGTAATCCCTTGTGCCTTAAACGTTTGGATATAGAGTGTGACTGAGTGATTTCCCTACCTGACATCTCTGACCTGAGCGAGTGTATCGGTGAGTGAGAGGGTGGTTGTTTGTATGGAGTGTGAGTCCCTTCCCCCCCCCCATTCCTTTATTGCCCTGAGGTTCCTCTCTGATTCCCTCTTTCCCCCTCCCTGTGAGAAGTGAACACCCTTGTACCATCCTGTGTTCCTCGGGTCCCCTTCCTTCCCTTCTATTTCCCCACAGTGGTCCACGCCTCCCTTTCTGGTTGTGGGTTGTGCATGGAGAGGAAGTCCGACTGGGGCTCAGACTCATTATACTCACCTGGAACCCTATGATGATAGGGACCTGGGCACTGTGAGGTCTTTAGGTCCATCCACTATCCTGACAGGCATTTATTCCCAGATAGAATCTTTCCAGGTCAGGAGTCTGAGTCAGTGTGTGGGAACACAAGGGGTGTGGGCAGTGTAGACCTTGGCTAGCGAGGGTGTTGGCAGGGGTTATACCCCATCACCNGGCAGTGTAGACCTTGGCTAGCGAGGGTGTTGGCAGGGGTTATACCCCATCACCTGTGACACAGGGGCCCAGCCAGGGCTTGGTGTCTGGCACCCCTACTCAGCTGGGAGTTGCAGGCTGCCAGGCATCAGCGGAGCAGCAGCAGGGCTTGGTGGCTGGCACCGCTACTTGGCCGGGCATTGCAGGCTGGCATCAAGAAGCTCTACTGCAAATTAGGCAAGCCTTGCCCAGTAGTGAATCTCATGGACACCCATCCCCCACTCGCCGGTGCACTCATCCGAGCTATGCTCGTCAACAAGAGTGAGAAGCCAATGGCTGACGTTCAGTACCAGCAGCAGGAGCAGACATCGGATTGCTGGGGCAGAGAACCCATGGTATAGCAGAGGCAGCATTGGCAGCAGCTACAGACATTGGGTTGCCTGGTAGCAGAACCCATGGCACAGCAGAGGCAGCATTGGCAGCAGCAGTAGACATTGGTTTGCCCAGGCACAGAACCCATGGCACAGACAGCAGAGGCAGCATTGGCAGCAGCAGCAGAAATTGGATTGCCAGGTAGCAGAACCCATGGCACAGAGAGCAGAGGCAGCATTGGCAGCAGCAGCAGTCAATGGATTACCTGGGCACAGAACCTGTGGCACAGACAGCAGAGGCGGCATTGGCAGGAGCAGCAGACATTGGATTGCCCAGGCACAGTACCCATGGCACAGCAGAGGTGGCATCAGCAGCAGCAGCAGACATTGGATTGCCAGCGCACAGAACCCGTGGAACAGCAGAGATGGCAGAAGCAGGATTTGCCTGTGCCCAACACCCATGGAGCCACAATGGTAGGATTTTCCAAGGAAGAGCTCCCATACAGCAGCAGATGGCAGCAGCAGGATTGTGTGGACACATTTGGATTTGTTAGGGCAGAGCACCCATGAACCAGTAGACAACAGCAGCAGGATTACTAGGCCAGTGGGGCACATCACCCAGGGTTGCCAGGGCAGGAAGACAGACACCTTGGCATGAAAGGTCGGCAGGCTGGGGCAGGGCTTCAGTTTTGCCCACAGGGCGGGAAGACAGGCACTTTGGCATGAGCAGAAGGCAGACTAATGCAGAATTCAAGCTTGGCAACCATGGCGCGCAGACAGGCAGCATGGCATGAGCATCGGAAGGCAGACTGAGGCAGGGTTTGAGGTTAGCAACCTGCGTGGGCAAACAGGCAGTGTGGCATGAGAGGCAGTAGGGAAGGAAGGCTGGGACCTTGGCAGGGCACTCAGATAAGCTGGCAAAGACTGTGCAGCGCATGAGAAAAAGAGAGAGAGAGCCAGTAACATAGGCAGGCAGAGATCATCTAGTTAGAGGCCGGATGGCAGGCTTACAACAGCTTCCCAATGCCACCCAGTGTCATGAGGTCAGTCAGATAGGCCAGTCGAGACCATCTAGTCAGAGAGAGGGAGAGGCAGGGCGGGTGCCCAGCATTGGGAGGGAGGGATAGCACCTCAGCAGCAGCAGCCCAGATTTAGAAGGAACCCCGTCCCAAGACTGCCCCTGGCATGGGTTGGCATGTGCCACTGCACCATCAATCCATGTCCAGGGGCAGCTCAGCGAATCTCGGCAGTGGAAGGTTCACCTTGATGAACAGCAGCTGCTCCAATAACTTAACCCCAGTCTCCAGCAGTGCAGGGAGCAAATGTTCCCCGCCATAGAGAACACCCGCTCACTGGGGACACTCGTTGGTGTGCAGGACAAGAGACCCTTGGCCACTTTGGATGGGGCCGGCCACACATTCGTCTTGCCAGCCCAGTAGGCCAAGGGATCGCTGCTAGGTTCAATGCACGGCTTCTCCTCCAGGTAGATCTCCACTGCTGCTGAGGCGCTGTCATACTCCCTCATGTAACTCTGCCTGGGCACCACCTCCACCACTGCCCTCAGCCACGCTGCCTGCCCTGCTGTGCACGAGCCCATGCTCACCAGAGTGCCCTGCACATACGAGCTGCTGCTCACAATAGGCGTGCTGCTGCTGCTCAGCCTGCTTCTGGTGCTGCTAGTGCTAGGGCTGGGGGTAGGGATAGACCCTGCTGGCTGAAAGGAGTGGCTGCTCCCACAGCCACCATCCCCAGGGGTGTCCTGCTGCTGCTGCTGCCGCACACTCTCAAAAACCTGCTCTGCCTGCCAGACCCTCTCCACCAGGTCACCATTCCAGTGCCCATAGAGGGGTGTCTGGTGTGCCATGCTGCCCTTGACCCTGGGGTCCAGCATGGTTGCCAAAACGTATTCCTCCCACTGCAGGAGCTCATCAAACCACGCCTTCAGCCCTGCCTTCAGCTGACGCACCATGGAAGCTGCCTCAGCCTCCAGCTTCTTGCCCTGAGGGCCACAATCGTGCCCCTGGATAATCTCATCCAGCCTCCTGTGCAGAATCTGGACCAGAGGGGTCACCTGGCTGATGGTGTCCGTGGAGAAGCTGATGGTCTCCGTCATGGCCAGGAACGGTCTCAACACAAAGACTGTGAGCCAGGATCTCTCATTCTGCCCCATTGTACCCTGGAGGTACCCCACTTTCCGTCACCAGTTGAAATTGATGCGAGGTGGCTTTCTGCTCGAGAAGCCACTCGAGCATCAGGAACGTCGAATTCCACTGGGTGCACACATTCTCCACCAGTTGGTGTACTGGGGAGCCTTGCTCTGTCTGCTTCACACGGAGGAGGTCTCTGCCCTTCACTCTCCGGTTAAAGAAACCGGCCAACTTCCTCCCCCACTCAATCAGGGACTAAGGGTGCCTGACCCAATCCCCTTCTCCCCCAAGCCCAGAACATCCCTGACCACCAGGTTAAGGGTGTGTGTGGCGCAAGGGATTCTGCTGAAGCCCCCATCGCAGACTGCAGTGCCCTCAATATGTTGTCTGCGTTGTCGGTCACCATGCACCCCTTGGTGAAGGGTTCACCTGGCGTGACCCACTCCCTCACCATGGCGGTCAGGGCTGACTCGATGTTCCGAGAAGTGTGGGGGCCGTCCATGACTTCCGCCTCAAGCAGGGCCCACCCCGCTTCGGGACCCATCCTGCCATTCCCAAAAGCTGCCTTCGAGTCCTGCGACAGGTGTGCCGTCACTGCCAGGTAAGTGTGCTGCATGTTCCTGCTCAACCACAGGTTGGTCGTGAAGTGGACGGTGGCACCCCCAGCCCCTGCCAGCTGCTCCCTCACCCGCTCCTTTCCAGTACAAGGCTGGTACCACCTGCCGACTCAGGGTGTTGCACAAAGGCAGCTTAAACTGGGGGGGCTAGGAACCCAATCAGGTGTCTAAACCCCATGTTCCCGACCACCGAGAAGGGCTGCCCATCCAGCGCAATCATTTCCCCCAACATGCGCGTGGCTTTCAGTTGAAAGCAACTCCACCCTCCACGTCATGCAGCTGCTGCTTCTGCTTCTGCTTCTGCTTCTGCTTCTGCTGCTGCTGTTTTTCTCCCCTAGCAGCAATACCGCTCCTGCAGCTAGAGGTACCTGCTCTAGGAGGACGCTTGCCTGCTGATGGAGGCTGACAACTGGCCGCTGCAGTCGGGAACTGGCTGGCGTCCACTGCCCCTGCTTGCCTGCTTAGCAGCACAGCACTGTGGCATCCCTTCAGGTGCCTCACCATGGCAGTTGTGCCAAGGTTGGTGAGCACCTGCCCACACTTCACCACCTTTTGGCACAAAGTGCACTGCATATGCCTGGGATCATCTTCCCACACCAACTTAAAATGCGTGCATACGGAGGATATTTTGCCCCCTCTTACCTTCTGGCCCACACCAGGTGACATACCGCTCCCAGCGCTGCTGGGAGGGGCAGAACATGGTGGCAACACAGTTCTTGGAGGGACAGCCATCACCTCAGCACCAGACATCTCCTCCGTGGGACTAGTGTCTACCTCGCTGTCTCCAATCTGAGTGATGTCCCACGAAGGGGAGTACTGGGACCCTGAGACTGATGGCCTGCCCCCCCCATGCTTCTGCCACTCTCCCTGTGCCCCCTATAGCTGCTGCTGTTGCTGCTGCTGCTGGTGGTGCTGGTGGTACTGCTGCACCTCTCCCTGCTGCCATTGCCTGGAGATTGGGCCCTGCCTCTAGCAGCCGGGGTGGGATCCACCAATCCTGGACTGCTGGGGATCACCACAATAATGGGGGACGATGGTGGCCCATGATGAACTTCGGACCCTGCCCCTGAAGCACCTACACCCGCAGAAGGGACAGCTGCAGCATCTTGGGTTGCAGGCCTTCCAGGGCCCTGCGTGGCAGTGGAGGACACTGGCAGGAGTCAATGCCGAACCACATCCCTAGTGCCACTGCTGGGAGCCTCTGAAGCCTGTCTGGCAAAATCAGGCCTGTGAAGTTTGGGGCGTGGTGATGCCTGATGCCACTCCACTGGCATGGCCCCTGCCATGTCTGCCACGTGCGCCATTGCCTGCCTTATGGGAAACAGACCAGCCTCTCCTGCTTCCCTTCTCCATGTCTAAAACACAAATAGTGCATACGAAGATTTTTTATTTTTGTATTTATTTATTCAAAATTGGAGTTTATTATATATATCTACACTAACTCTAACTGCTATTAACTATTCTAAAACTTATGGAACTAAATGGAATATTGTATCTACAAAGGTCTAGTGCTACAAACACACTATAAAATATTAAAAATGAATCACTACACACTATATCTCTGTAACTAACCTAACTCCTATCTAATCTATCTATCTATCTATCTATCTACACAGGAATGGGGGGGAACACAGACAGCTCACAACAAACAACACAGGGAGGGGTACAAAACTGAAATGAAACCTTAATCAATCTAATGCTACTCTAAATAAATCCCAAAACAGGGGAAGGGAATCAGGGATGGAATATCTACAGGGAGGAAGGAAGGATTCAATGGAGGGTAGGGAGAAAGAACACTGGGAGGGGTAAAAAATAAAAATAACACCTAAGTATATCTAATCTAATCTAAATAAATGAACTTATGGGGGTAAATGTGTGGAAATGGGTGAAATAGGAGGAGAATGGCAATTGATTAGGAATACAAACTGCTGGGAGAGGGAGACCTCTGAAAATGCCTGCTGACAGGATCAGTGGCTACTAGCTCAGAAAGAGTTGGAAGGGGGGGCGGGCAATGACTTTGTTACTTGCTGCGCCTGCCTTACCACAAGCTCCGTTGGCTCTGTGCAGCCTAGCCCCATGCCAATCGCAGACTAAGAAGTCAGTGGTCTGAGGAAAAGAGGGATGGTGATTGGGCAGGCTGGCTAGTAGTCCAAGCCTCTCCACCCCTGTAACCAGGAAGGCTGCTCCTCAGTTGCACCCCCCCACCTCCCTGGGCCTGCCACCCGCCTGAGTGTGACCGAACTCATCCGAACTTGGCGGAACTGTTTGGGACTTCGGGTGTTCAGTTCGGCCATCCGAACTGGCTGAGTTTGGACCGAACCCTGAAAATCCGAACCGCGTTCGCACAGCCCTAGTTTCAAGGCTTTTCTGCTGCAATAAGGACACCATGCTGCAATAAGGAATCAGTCTTTGCATGAATGATTCCTCTCTGGTTGCAGCAGATGCATTTTACATTTCACAGGGCTGGCCTCAGCCTAAGCAGGACCCAGGGCGGAGAAGAAATGTGGGGCCCCATATCTTTGACGATGACGGCTGGCGGACCTAGGGGCGTTCACCAGCTCAGGAGGCGCTACCCGGGCCTGGGCTCGTGGATGGGCAGAGAGGCGCTCCCCTCCACCCATCCCCAAGCCTGAGTGGCCATTCGGATTCTGAATCGGATCACTTACCTGATCCGCTGCTGCCGCCGCCATCATCGCCACCGCCACCTCCAGCCTGGGCCCCGCACTGGGTTCAGAGCTTCAGGCAGGGCACGCACCGCGGCAGCATATTAAATTCTGCCGCCGCATTGCCTGCTGCCACCGGAAGTTCCGCTGCCCCCCCCCCGGTGCCTGGCACAGTCTCAGTCTGGGGAAATGAGGGAGAGAGAGGCAGAGGCCCCGTCTCACCCTCATTTCCCCTAGCCGAAACAGCCAGGCAACAAAAGGGGCAAGTAGTGTGAGGGAGAGGCGGGGCCTCTGCCTGATTCTCCCTCACTTCTGGCGGAAGTGAGGGAAGAAGCACAGGCCCCACCTCTCCCTCACTCCATGGGTGCCCCCCTTGTCTGTCAGTCTCTCGGCCAGGGGAAATGAGGGGGAGGCGGGGCCTCTGCCTTTCTCTCTCTCATTTCCCCATACCGAGACTGTAATAGGCAGTGGAGAGCGTGGCATGGAGTGTGGGAGAGGGGGGTCCTCTGGCTCTCCCTCACTCCTGCTGGCCCCCTCCACTGCCTGTCAGTCAGAGTTGGCCAGGGTCCCCACGCTCGGGGTCCCCAGCTCCTGGCCACTATCAGGCCGGGAACTGGGGACCCCAGGTGCGGGGGGGCCCCCACAAACAGGGCCCGGGGAGGCTGCCCCGAGCCACCCTGCGGTAGGGCCAGCCCTGACATTGCAACAAAACTGTGAAGCATGTAGATCTCCATGCTGATGCTTTTGTGGTGTGCTAAAGACTTCACATAATATTTTTGGCTTAAGATAAGAACATAAGAACATAAGAAGTACCATACTGGGTTAGACCAATGGTCCATCGAGTCCAGCATCCTGTCTTGGACAGTGGCCGATCACGGGGGCCTGGGAGAAGCACCCAACAGGTCACCATGCTATCCATTCCCTGTGAGTCATCCCCAGGCTCCCAACAGTAAATGGTTTCGTTCCCCAATCCTATCTTCCAGAAACTTGTCCAAACCTTTTTTAAACTCAGCTATACTGCTGGCCTTGACTACCTCCCCTGGCAGTAAATTCCACAACCTAATTGTACGCTGAGTGAAAAAATACTTTCTTTTGTTTGTTTTAACTCTGCCACCTGTGAGTTTCATGGAGTGTCCCCTAGTTTTAGTACAAGTTGAGAGGGTAAATAACCATTCCCTGTTTATAAGTTCCACACCACTCATGATTTTATAGATCTCTATCATATCTCCTCTCAGCCGTCTCTTTTCCAAGCTGAAGACCCCCACCCTATCAAGCCTCTCCTCATACGGGTGCTGTTCCATACCCTGGATCATTTTTGTTGCCCTTCTCTGGACCTTTTCTAATTCCGCTGTCTTTTTTGAGATGGGGCAACCAGAACTGCACACAATATTCAAGGTGCGGTTGCACTATTGATTTCTATAGAGGCATTATGACATCCTCAGTTTTATTCTCTATTCCCTTGAAAACAAATTCCTAACATTCTATTTGCTTTTTTGGCTGCTGCGGCACACTGGGCTGAGGATTTCAGTGTATTATCCATAATCACTCCCAAATCCTTTTCCTGAGTGATAACTCCTAGCTTAGTACCCAGCATTGTGTACGCATAGTTGGGATTATTTTTCCGTACGTGTATCACTTTGCAGTTGTCCACATTAAATCTCATTTGGCATTTAGATACCCAGGCACCCAGTGTTGTAAGATCCTGTTGCAGTTTCTCACAGTCTACTCGTGTTCTGACTACTCTGAATAACTTGGTGTCATCTGCAAATTTGATCACCTCACTCTTAACACCCTTTTCCAGATC
>QEPC01015537.1:591059-606184 GCA_003113815.1 Sphenodon punctatus
GGCAGCGGCAAGGCGAGCGGAGCTCCAGAGCCCCCCCGCAGCAGCAACAAGCAGGTAGGTGGGCAGGTCAAGGTGTTCCCCCTGCAGGCTCCTGCGGCTCCGCCACTGTCCCTGGGGCTTTATGCCCCCGCTACTTCCGGGTGGGGGGGGAGGGGACAGGACAGCCCACGTGGCTGCCCTCTGCATTCCCCCCCCTAGCCCCCAACCTCACCGTCTGATGATCTTCTCCCCGCAGGTGTCAGGCGGGGATGACAAGCGGCGGCGGCGGCCCCAGCAGCGGGACTTCAGCAGCGGCAGCGGTGGTGGCAGCGGCAAGGCGAGCGGAGCTCCAGAGCCCCCCCGCAGCAGCAACAAGCAGGTAGGTGGGCAGGTCAAGGTGTTCCCCCTGCAGGCTCCTGCGGCTCCGCCACTGTCCCTGGGGCTTTATGCCCCCGCTACTTCCGGGTGGGGGGGGAGGGGACAGGACAGCCCACGTGGCTGCCCTCTGCATTCCCCCCCCTAGCCCCCAACCTCACCGTCTGATGATCTTCTCCCCGCAGGTGTCAGGCGGGGATGACAAGCGGCGGCGGCGGCCCCAGCAGCAGGACTTCAGCAGCGGCAGCGGCGGCGGCAGCGGCAAGGTGAGCGGAGCTCCAGAGCCCCCCCGCAGCAGCAACAAGCAGGTAGGTGGGCAGGTCAAGGTGTTCCCCCTGCAGGGAACTTTAAAGAAGTGTTAAAGCAGTGTTAAAGCAGTTTCTTTCACCCACTGTTGCTTCAGCCCCACGTGCGCTTTATTAACAGTGTCCCAGCCTCTACTCCATTACAATCTACAGATCTGTACTCACAGTCCAGCACTTATACATGGAGTAGGGATGTGCAAATGCGGCTCGGATGTTCGGAGTTCAGACTGAACTCTGTCTGTTCGGACATCCGAACCGAACGTCCCAACCGAACTCGAAAATGGCCAAACAGTTCAGTCATGTTCGGGTGAGTTCGGATGAGTTTGGGGGCGGGAAAAACGTGACTTCGGGAGGGAAAAACGTGACTGGAAGGGGGAGGCAGCTGAGGAGCAGACTTCCTGGCACCAGGGGTGGAGACCAGGGGTTGTT
The DNA here is from genome assembly GCA_003113815.1 of Sphenodon punctatus. Classification (NCBI taxonomy): domain Eukaryota; kingdom Metazoa; phylum Chordata; class Lepidosauria; order Sphenodontia; family Sphenodontidae; genus Sphenodon; species Sphenodon punctatus. The sequence goes on from QEPC01015537.1 coordinate 592,148, forward strand.
TCAGGGCCAAATGATACCAATACCAAAAAAAATCTTTGAATTCGGTATCAGTATTGATAGCGCTATTTTTGAATGTTCGGCCAAGTCTGGCCAAACCAAACTCCGCCAAACTGAACAACCGAACCCAAACTCGGGTTTCGAACCGAACGTTCGAACGTCCAAACCGCATTCTGTTCACACATCCCTAACAGGGACTGTTTGGGTGCCTTGTAGACTTGCCCCCCAGCCCGGCAGAATCCCTCCAGTCCAGGTTCTCTGAGTCCCTTCCAGGTCCAAGCTCTCCAGTGAGCCCTTCTGAAGCAGAGCTCTCTTTTGGCCAGGCCTCCATCAGCTAGCTCCCCAGAGTTTAGCCCTGTCTCCTGGGCTGGCTTCCAAGCCTCAGTCTCACCTGGTCCCGCACAATCCCTCTCGGCCAGGCCCGTGCAGAGAGAGCCCTGGGAAGGCAGAGCTCACTGCCTCTCCCCTGATAATCCCTCTCTTGTGTGAGCCTTAGGCTCCTTACATCCAGCTGGGTTCACCACTCAGGTGACCTCCTTCTCTTGCTTACTTGGCCCCTTAAAGGGCCAATAGCTATCCAGTGCTCCTCTTGCTCTGTAGGGTTGTATCCTTGCAAGAACTTACCACAGGCCTCATGGGCCTGATCTTGTGAGGACATACCATGACCCTATCGCACTGACAATCTCACAGAGAAAAGAGCAGACAAAGGTATCCCAAATGAGCAAGCAATATTGGGGGGGGGGAGGTATTTATTTATTTATTCAAATTTCTACTTCACATTTTCCTTAGTATGGCTTGCATAATAAAAACACACAACTTAAAAATACAATAAAACACCATTTAAAAACATAATTAAAAACCCACCCTCACCCCAAACCCTCCCACCTCATATTCATATTTGCATATGACATTTCAGATTATCATTTGCATTATCATTTCAGATTCCCCCCCCCCCCCCTCACCTATTCAGTTTAGAAATTCCTATGTGGTTAAAAATTCAGCTTTATTTTGAACTACTGAGTGCAAATCAAAGTCTTTCTCCTAATGTATAGTGTTAAGATGAAATCAGCAATTTAATGGCAAAACACAGGTCATATTGGAAGAGAGAAGACTCAATGAAATAAAGAAACTACAGTACAGTATTAATTGATCTTATTCGCATGTGTGTGTATATGTTGTCCTTGTGGTGAACAGAAGACATGTATGAAGTATAATAGACTTGTGTCATTCTTTGTAAATAAATTGTTTAGAGTTCTCAGATTTCTAGCTAAATGGTTACAAAGTTTATCAGGCCTTGCCCTGGTATTGGCTCAAAATAGGATCCTGCAATTATAACTCAATTACTGTACTCTGCAATCAGACAATGAGGCACCATTGGCACAGCCCCAGGAAAACATTCTGTACAGAGATACCATTCAAAGATGATGCTGCTTAACAGCTAACATGAAATTCATTTTAATACATTGTGTGCTGAACGGGTTGATGATGTCCGATCAATTCCTCACTTTGATTTTGCAAGGTCCTAAGACTCTAATTCATACAAACTATTCCACTACTTCTCAGTGGTAGAAGAGTTTGTCATAGATTTTTGCAATGGGAGCAGGGAGTGTGTTATTTAAAGAACAGCGATGGGAGCCAAACAGCTTATTAAATATTAGCAACTTGGCTGCTCACTCATCCCCCAAAACTATGGGGATTGTCCTGCCACAATTGTTATTAGTGACAGGTTATTTTACATTTGGATCAAACATTATGGAAGGCAATGAAGGTGACTAATTAGATAAAGGAAGGTAGAGCTATATAAAATGAGCCAAGCATTTCTAAATCTACAGTGTTTGGGTTGCCTTCCTGCGAAAATCAGGACTCTGCCAATTTCTACAGCCTGGCCTGGTAACCTGAAAAACTGCGGATGAGGGTTGTCATCTAGGCCAGGTCACCTAAAGCCTCTCTTCTCTTCAGGTAGTTATATGCAGGGATATAACCAAGTAGAGAGGCGGGGATGCACTCCAAATAAGGAGGGGGGATGCACTCCAAGTAGAGAGGGGGGAATGCACTCCAAGTAGGGAGGGGGGATGCACTCCAAATATGGAGGGGGGAATGCGCTCCAAGTAGGGCGTAGGGATGCACTCCAAGTAGAGAAGGGGGGATCAGGGGGGAGGGGGGATGCATTCCTGATGCTCTCTTTCCCCCACCCCCATTCAAAGTCTCTTCATTTCTCTTCTCTCTCTGTCACCTTCCTCGTTGTGCCTGCCTGACAAAGGAAAGTACCCCTATATATTCCCCCCACCCACCCATCTGAGAGACCTTGGTTACGCCACCGGTTGGTTATATGGCACTCAAGAGTATCTGGTTACTCTTGCATGTGTTTGACTCACTCTCTTTGCTTTTCCCGTTGAGTGTGCAGTGTTGGGTTTTGCTTGGTATGGCATTGGGGATGATCAGGAGGGGAAGGGCTTTGTGGTGGTTTTTAGATCCCGCAGGAGTGGATTTTACAGTTTGGGACTCACCGTTGAGACAGTCCTGTGCAACATGCTTTACCCTTGTCATATGCAGCTCCATTGAGACCTTGTCCACAGTCCTCATCATGAAGATTTAGACAGTCACATAAATATCCTGGGTTCAGACCATTTAGCACTTTGAAGAGAAGAACTTCTGACTTGAACTTATTTGACTCAGTATTCTCTGGGAAGCCAGAAGAGAGATGGTTTGATTTGCTCACAGTAATGCATGTTGCTCTGGAGTTGTGCTTTCACATTTTGAATTAGTTGGAGTTTTCTCAGGGCTGAAAGCATTAAGTTCAGGTACACTGCATTGCTGTAATTAAGGGTGTAGCTATGATAGGGCGAGACACATGGTGCAGATGCACTAGGGCAGGACCGATCTTACCATAGGATGCCCTGACGCAGCCGCCCTGGGCCCCGCTCTTTCTGGGGGCCACTCAGTGGCCTCTATTTTTACCAGCACAGGTTGTAGGGGCACAACTAGAGTTGTCACCTATGTATGTTTTTTTGAGGCCGCTTATGAAAAATACATGTTGCCAGGCCTGCATTGGCACCTATGGCATCAATGCAGGCCCTGCAACATGTATGATTCATAAGTGGTCTGGAAAAATATACATAGGTGGCAACCCGAGGCACAAGTCCCTCTCAGTGGGGCCCCAAACATGACCACCTTCAGGGCACCAGAGAGGCTGCTCCCCAGGGAGAGAGGCCAGCAGGGACTCAGATTTTATCTTTGTCCTGGGCCCCACAAATCCTAAGGCCAGCCCTGCACTAGGGCTCACAGCCTGAGGTGTCCCCACCCCAGGAGACCCAATTCCATCTTCTGCGTGGGTTCCATTCCAGTCTAGCTAAGACCCTGGATGTAATCCAAGCTAGAAGTGACAAAGCTATGAATAACAGCAACTAGCTCATTGTCCCTCAGTATTGGAAGATGTGGTTGTGCCAACCAGAGACAGGAGAAGACATTAGTTAAAATTACTGCGATATGAGAGTGTAGTGCATGATCCAAGAGCACTCCTAAATAGGGATGGGCGAACGCAATTCGGATGTTCGGATGTTCGGTCGTTCAGTTCGAAACCTGAGTTTGGGTTCAATAGTTCGGCTCAGCTGAGTTCGGTTTGGCCGAGCTTGGGCGAACATTCAAAAACAGCGAAAACGAAATCGAAACCAAAACCTAATTTTTGGCCCTGGAAAGACGTTTTTCCTGCCCCCGAACTCATCCAAACTCATCTGAACACAACCGAACTGTTCGGTCATTCAAGAGTTTAGTTCAGATGTCCGAACAGACTGAGTTCGGTCCGAACTCCGAACATCCGAACCGCGTTCACCCATCCCTACTCCTAAACTATGGCCCGAATTGACTAGCTGTAGGTGTGTGCCACCTTCAACTGGAGGAGACTGCACTGTTTTTGCTGACTCATCAAACTGCTTTCCCCTCTCTCCTATCATTTCATCCTCAATCTTGCTTGGGTGGGTTCAATTTAAATCAGCTGCCTTTCATCCATGACTTAGGGTGTTAAAAATGGAACATTGCCCTACATTTGCTCTCATTAGCCCTGGATTTACCCACTCATGTTTCCTGTGGCCACCAGATGTTTGCCCCAGGGTTGCTCCACACAGCGTCATCACCGGGAATGTAGAACTCACCGTGCAGGCAAATCTGGAGAAATGTGGGGCAATGCACTGCCCTGGAGACACCTCCTACATGTTGGGAGGCACGGGGCACCCACGGGGCTGCCTGTGATGGGAATTGGGGGTTTTCCTCTCTCTAGCAGTTCCCCCAAAGCACCACTGAGTCAGCCATGACTCAATTACCCTACTCACAGTCTCCACTAACTATCACTCTCACAATGTATTTTTGAATGTAGTCTCGTTACATAGCTCTTACATACAAAGTTTCCATTATGGTTTTATTCATCTCGCAATTCTGAGTTGTTTGATACCAGACATGGTTAGGAAATGTGAATATAGATTAAGTATTCACATCTGAAACATGTATGTTACACGTGTTTGTTCTATGTTGGTTTCACAAGTCCCGTCACACTGCCCTGTGCCCTCCTGTCTGTTGGGGCGTGAACACACATCCAGAACCATGGAGTCACCAGCGCCAACCTAGAGCGTCAGGCAGGCATCAGCAACTCTGTGGTGCGGGGGCGGGGGGTGACACACAGGTGGATCGCAGCAGGGAGGAATGCCTGCCTGGTTCCTTTCGGAGCCTGCAAGTGGCTGCTGCAAGGAATGGGAGGTACAGAGTGAATCTGGAGTCCAGGGAACTCTCTTCCCATGTATTATATTTGGGTCAGAGTGGAGGCAGCAATGGATCTGTAGCATGGTGTAGGATAGTTGAAGCTGTCATTTGATTCCATGATATCTTACCGGGTCATCCTTGTGGCTGCATATAGATGTTGAAAAGAAGAGGAGAGAGACTGATACATGTGGGACTCTGCAAGGGAAGGTCCTGATGATGGAGTTGCAGTTTCCTGTCGTTGGGGCCAATCCCAAGCCCCGTGGACCAGTGAACGGAGCACACATGGCACGTGTGCATCCCCGGCACGGGGATCCCCATAGTCCCCTGGCGCATCCCCATAGTCCCCTGGCACTTCTTTCGGTTCTGTCAGTCACATCCCATGATCAATGGTACTGAATGCTTCTGAAAGGTTCATGAAAAAGAGAATGTCTTTGTGCCCCCTATCCACTGAGAAACCAGGATCATCCATCAGTGCCCCTAAATGTCACTCCATCCTGTCCTTTCTGAATTAGGGCTGAAATGAATATGCCAGTCCACATTTGCAAAGACTATTTGCCTATTTAAGTGCACCACCGAATAATCCAAGCTATCTTCACCCAGGTATGCGATACTGGCATATTCATTTCATCCTTTTGGTTATTTTGGTCACTTGGGTATTTCAGTTCAGGAAGGAATATTTTGGTCTTCTTTTCTTCATTCAGTCCTATTTAGCATCGGTGTGTGCCCCAAACAGACGTGTACCAGAGGTATTGAACTACAGTGATTAGCACCATAGTCCTGTGGGTAACTGACTAGTGTACTACTGTGCTAAATACATAGTACCAAGGGAAAGAAAGAATTCCAAAATAATCAAACTGAAATAAAAGTGACTGAAAAGAACAAAATACCAAAATAAACTCAAACTGAATATTCGTTTTGGCTGATGAAAAAAAGAAGTGAATAGCTCTTTCTAAAGCCAGTTGCTCTGCTTTCTCCCTCTGAATTAATTGAATTATAGTATAATTAATTTTTAAAGGGGCCAAGTCCTCACTAGCATTGTGTGGAATAGGTTTTACTGACCTTTTTCATTTACTTTTTAGCTTGGTTTTACATAGATAGCGAGTGTGACGCTAATTTCTCCCTAACTACTTATAAGTACTACCCAGAAGAATAAAATCATTTCCCATAAAGCCCCTTAGTTCCAGAGTCTTTTGCTTTGGAGCTATATACTGAGACAGGGACACTCAATCTTGCCTGCAGTTTCAGTTCAGGTTGAATGCCTTCTGTCAAGATGTAGAGTTTGCTATCCCCCTGTGAGGTACAGCTAACTGTTCAGGGCTTCATCCCTGTCATCCTGTCTCCCTTTTGGGCTCATTTATTAAGAGAATCTGCAGGAATCAGCCATGGGGAAAGGGGAAACTCACAGTGACAAACCTAACATATAACAAGGTTCTCTAAGGCCTAAGGCCTGTCAGAGCCACACTGCTTAATATCATATGAAACAAACCACTTGAGTCCTGGGAACAGGCATGTCATTGTGACAGGTCATCCTCTGCTTTCTTTCCTTTGTTTTATTTGCCTTGTTTTTATTTGAGGCTATGTGTAGGTTTTGGTTTATTTAGGTTAAATGAGTCTCCAGTGGTCAAGAGCTTGCAGCAAAGGCCAGACCACAAAAATCAGTATGATAGTTATTTACCATAACCATATACAAAACCACAAGCAGCAAAGGTCCCCTCAAATACATCAGAGACATTATACATCTCTTTATTAAAGCCTGTCAGTGTTTGTTCCACTTCAGTTTGCCTTTAAATTCAAAGTAAACTAGAGGAACTTGAAAGCAGCCAAACCAAGTCAAAGAGCCGAAGAACAGAACAACAAGCAATTCTGTTGAATGGGATTCTTTTGAAATCTATATTTCCTTTTCCCCCTCTGTAGCTTTGCCTTTGCTTTTACTAGTCTGCATTGATTTTACTACATTCTTGTGATGGAGATGCAGTAATAGGTAGCTATAAAATATTTGTAATCATTCATAAATAAAGTATCTTTATCATATGTGAGTTATCTGGCCTTGCATACACTAATTAACATGCAATATATCCTGGTAATCCATTATAATCAATCACAAGTTTTTAAGCCAAGAGATGCCGAAATTTTTCTAGAGTCACAAATTGCAGTGCTCTCTGATGACAATGGCAGAGTCTGAATTATTTTTTTAACAAAAAAATTAATGGAAATAATTATACAATCAAAATACACACACAAGAGATATAAGAAATTACATTTATACTTTGTAAAAATTCCAATTTACAGAAAGGTTTTTTAGATTTCTTTTGGACTGAAAAATATGCTGGTATTCATTTTAAAAACTAAAATCTGCATTCAGAATCAAGACTTCATACTGATAAGTAAGTGATTTTTATGTGCTTACTTTGTTAGCTTCTTATTTGTTTGTTTCTTGGCTTCCCTTTCTTACTGGATGAAAGAGCTTGGCACTCAAAAGTTCTGTAGCTTACAACACATTCAAAATATTAAGAACCCCCTGCTACTACCCTGCTTTCTTTCCACTTTTAATTCTTCCTTCTCCTTCCCAACCACAATCTTCCTTTCCCAACCATCCCCTTCACTTCCTTCCTTATACCTTAACTCCAAAGAGTAACTTGTCTCTCAGGATGGACACTCTCTCTGCTGAGCTCTGTCCAACTGCTGACTTCAACATTCACAAGTCTGAGGATTCCCTAGGCAAAAAATAGGCCAACGTATATTGACTTCTTCTGACCTGTGAGGAGTTCTAGAATGTGGGAAGTACACGGGGGAACTAGGTTGTGAAGGAGAGTGGACATGCATCCTTGAACCCATTTAAATCTCAGAAAAGCTTGATTTCTTAACTGGTGGTTCTGTTGAAAGCCTGAGGTACTTTTTTCATCTCCTTACCTCTGAGGCTGAGCTCAAGGGATCTGATCTTGACAACAATAGCTCTGAAGACTAGAAGTTAGTAGTAGGGCTGTGCACAGGGTTGAGTATCTGTATTTGTGTTTTCATATTTGTGTTATTTGTATTTGCTGGTCATGAGTGAGAACCCTTAGCTAATGTGAGTAATTTTGGGATGGATCTGGCAATGGCTTTAGAGGAAATGACGACACCTTGCTACAGACTCAAATTCAAAGTTCTTTGCTGGTAAAAGCCTCCATGAAATGGGACTTTTGCTGGTGCAGCACTCTTGGGATTGTACCCATAGGTAGGCGAAGCATCAGTGGGGAGGAGGGAAGGAACGCGTTGTAATGAGTTTGGGCTAACCAATGAAAAACAAATTATAATTCCTGGAAATTAATAATAATGAGTAAAACTGGTTTGCCTTAGTGTGTGTGTGTATGGGGGGAGGGGTTAGTTTATGTATTATAATGTTAATAATAAATCAAATGTAACAAACAAACAAACTCTAGCTTAGTTTACTTAGTAGAAGTCAATATGAACACTGGTTTTAAAAGGGATTTTTAAAGGGGTTTAAAAAAAGATTGGATAAGTTCTTGGAGGATAAGTCCATTAATGACTATTAGCCAAGTGGGTTGGGGGGATGCAACATCTGATCACCAGAAGCTGGGAGTGAACAACAGGGAATGGATTGCTCCATTATTTATTTATTTATTTATTTCCTTGGTCCTATACCCCACACCCTCTGCTCACAAAGCAGCTCAGGGCGACTCACAACAAACACAGACCATCAATAAAATATTATATAAAATATCCACAAACACTATAAAATTCACTAAAAGTACTAAAAACATACTAAGGACAAACAAGACACACACACACCCCAACACCCCTCGCCACCCTACCCATCTCCCTCTCCAAAGGCACAGTGGTACAGCCAGGTCTTACACTGTCTTTGGAAAGAGGGGAGGTCTGGGGCCAGGCGGACCTCCATCGGGAGGGAGTTCCACAGCCTAGGTGCGGACACCGAGAACGCCCTCCCCAACTTCACCACCTGGGAAACCCGAGGGACTTTGAGTCAGGCATCCCTGGCCGACCACAGGGGCCACAATACAACCCGGGGCCTGAGGTAGTCCCACAGATAGTCAGCACCCAGGCTGTTTAGGGCTTTAAAGGTCATTACCAGCATCTTGAATTGGGCCCGGAAGACAACAGGCAGCCAGTGCAGAGAATGGAGCACAGGTGTAACGTGCTCACAGTGACCCATCCTCGTTAAGAGATGGGCTGCCGCATTCTGCACCAGCTGCAACTCCGGACCATTCCCAAGGGCAACCCCACGTAGAATGCGTTGCAGTAGTCTGTCTATTATGAGCTGTTGGGTACTTCTCCGAGACAGGATGCTGAGCTTGATGGACCATTGGTCTGGCCCAGTATTGCACTTCCTATCTTCTTATGGCTATGTTGGCTTGACACCCGGGTAATGTGAAAAGCACAGCCATCATGAGTCCAGTCACCTACTGTGGAAATCCATTGATCTTATTAAATCTCCTTGATTGTGAGCTCACTGCTTGGCAAGCACAATATTCTGATAAGAATAAAAGAATCACCATACTGGGCCAGACCAATTGCCGAGGTCAGTATTCTTGTCTCTGACAGTGTCTAACACTGGATCCTTCAGAGGAAGTGTACCAAAACAGGGCATATATATCAGAGGTTGCCAGACTGGGTCAGGACCCCAAATGAGGCTCAGTCACCTGTGGATGGGGTCATTATAAGATTGATTTTTCATATACTGTATAGTGTCCTTGTTACTGTCTATGATCATGGAATTATATTTAAGTTGCAAAATGGGGTTGCACAGGCCAAAAACTTGGGAACCACTGGCATACAGAGAATGATCCACTCCCTGTTGTTCAGGGGTGTAGCTGGGTGGGAATGGCCCCGCTGTGGAATGGCCCCGCTATGGGGGCACTCTGCTCCAGAGTGCAGGTGAGTGTGTGACCTGGGAGCCAGATATTAATGGAGTACTGAAGCAGAAAAAATCAAGGAGAAATGGACAGGACAAGAGGTGAGGGGCGATCCGGACTCAGTGACTTAGAGAAGCCTAAGCCAACAGGGACAGGGGTGAACATCCAGTTACACTTAGAATTGTAGATTATATATTTTCTGCTTTATTTTCTATCCCTTTCTACACCAGAGGTTTCCAAATTATGAATCATAACCCCACCAGCAGTTACAGATGCAGTTTTTAATCTTGATTGGTATTTGATATATTTTGCATGTCTTTGTTGCATGTCTGGGATTGTGGTATATAATTACATCTGAAAATAGGGTCCTGTCGGCAAATATTTTGAAAACCCACTGTTCCAGGTAGGCTTTTCCAGGCAAACTGTAACACCTCAAATATAAACACATCAGCCCCCATTCAAGGTCACGTGTGTGGTGTGTAGTGTGCGGACTAAGCACGTGCACATCATGTGTGTAGTGCGTATACTATATGCATGGTACAAACCATGTACACACTAAATGTGCGCTTTGTGTATGCATAGTATGTGTGTGTGTGCTGCACACATACGGTGTGCATGCAGAGCTTGGACTGGGGCCAGAAAGTGGAAATGTTGTGCCTGTTGACCCAGACTCAGGCTGGTCATCAGATGGTGTAAATCACTACAACTCCATTGGCTTAAATAGATTTACACCAGCTAATAATCTGGCCCTCAAAAATGTCCAAGCAAGTTCTGGGAAATTCAAATACCTTAGCTTCAGAGTAGCTCAAATTTCTGCTCACTCCTAATTTAAGATTGCCATGGTATTATTTATTCAACAATATGAATGAGATATAGATTGTCTTCATTGATTGCTTGCTTTCTCTTCAGTGTAATATGCCCGCTCTTTCTTGAACAGCTGGCAAGTGATGTTGCGCTGCACTATATCATTACTAAATATATGTACATGCAACATTTAAAAATAAATGCAAATAAGGGTTTTATTACAAATGAGAAATGCCTTCTCCTTTTAACACAATAGCTGTGTTTTCCTTCCTTGCTATAAAGAGCTTGTACTTTCCCTGATGAGTAAGACAAATATCATGGGCTTTGATGCAATAGAACAATGGAATTAATCTGATTTTTGGCCTGCCATACATCATTTGCCTCAAGTGAGCTCCAAGAATGTTGATATCTCTCTGTGTTACAATAACTTCCAGTTGTATTTTGCAAGTTACCACTTATGATGAGGCAGCTAGCCTCGTTTGTTATTGCAAGGCACAATTAGAGTGGCAATGAAATAATGGAATAGGCAGTATACATTAGTATAAGTTCTTCGTCTTCTGCTTACTCGGTTAAGCAGGTTAATAAGCAACTGTTATTAGTTACTGTGCTTATAATAGAAGAAGAAAGTGAAGAATTAACATGAAAATTGTCACTTTCCATGGCTAAAAGGAACAGGTATCCTGGGGTTGGAGCACTTCTCTGTGGCGAGGAAAAGTTACTGCTTGCAGTGGAGAAGCCACAAAGATGAATAACTTCAAAGAATGTTTTACTGTAAAAAAACATCTATTTTATAGCCCGCACAAGGTGTGTTTGGAGAGTGCCTGCATTTGTTGCAATACCACCCACCTAGACTCTTGCTGTCTGAGTTCTCCTAAATTCATACTATGTGACTATACGTAAAACAATAGCAGCCAAAGCCCATTTCTGTGCCCCCTCTTTGGCTGTCTGTCAACAAGCAAAAAGGAGGAGAAGCATCAGAACAAAGTTAACAAGCCCCACAAATGACGAGGATGCTGGGAAAATAAAAACGCCCTTTAAAAGACGGGGCAGATGAATGTTTTTTCCTGATGTGCTGTAGCCTTGCACCCTTGGGGCCTCATTTTGCAACTGGCTGAAAATCATTGCAGGATGAAGCAGCATGTAAGTGTTCAGTATAATTAGTCTGAATGCAGTACATTGAGACATAAAAGGTCAATGATTATTGTTGGGTGGGGTGTCTCATGCTGGATTTTAAAGGGGGAAGGATATTTGTTGCTTCATAACAATACTGCCAAAGCATCTAGTGAAAACATTTCTAAGGCAAGGATGTACTGTACGAGAGTAGATAAATAAATGAGTACTTTGGTTGTCATTTTTTTGTTGTTCCAACAAAATGTTATTAAAAATTAAAACAATAGATTTCTCCTGGCTGATTAATGCTCTGCAATGGGGATACTCAGTCTCTTTGCTGAGTTTCAGTTCTGGATCCAAGGACGCATGAACTTAACCTTGACGGTGGTAGTCAATTTCCTCTGTTGGAGCCTTATTCTCAGGTTTATTTTCACCTAATTCCCAACATCACCATTGTAATGACATGTTGATGCTGCAAAACTGAGAACAACAAAAATGGTGCAATGACAAACAAATCCATGACAGAATCTACTGCTAGGAACTATGCATTCTGGATTGTTGACATAACTCAACACAAGGAATGGGACATTCCATCATGCCCAGAAAATGATTGCTGCTCACTAAAGCAAATGAGAAATAAATTCTGACCCTGCTTTTTTACAAACTGCTGTTAATCAGTCATTTTTGTACTTATGCATAGCCCCATTGCTAGCACTGCCCCAGTCTTCAATGTTACTATCCCGGTGGACAGGGAACTACAATTATTATTGTCAGTTTACCAATGAAGAAGCGTAGCACAGCAAAACTAAAGTGTCTTGCCAGATGTCATACAGGATGTCTGCAGAGTCTAATTTGTGCCAGGGCTTGCTATGATTCAGTCCTGGCATCTCTTTTCTTGCCAGGGTGCAGCCCCAGCACCTCTTCCAGACCCTGCCATTGCTGTAAGACTAGATGTAGAACCACAGGCCTAACCCCTAGTCACTTCCCTGACAAACGTAAGCCTGATCAGTGGTGTAAAGCAACTGATTGGCAGCAGCAGTGCCAGACACCAGTTCCAGCTAGTGCTGAAATTCGTTGCTTGGTTTTCCTCAGAAAACACCGAGAAACAGGCCATTCGACTTGATTTTCCAAGTTCTGAAGTTTCAAGGAAGGGCCTCAAAAACTTCGGAACTCAGAAAATCCTCAGCTGAGTGCAGGGTAGGGGCCAATGTTAGGCCCCTGTTCCCTCTTGCCTGGCCCCCACTGGCCAGGGAGACAATAGACCAGCAGGGGGCAGGGAAGGAGGTTGGGGCCTAGCAGGGGCTCAGGGGTAAAGTACTCACCCTCCAGGGGGTCCAATGAGACATGGCTTCCTCTGGGCCAAGTAAGTTTTTAAAAAGAAGAAAAAACTGGGCATGCTCAGAAGAGCCAAATGGCTCCTTCTGAGCATGCTCAGACCTTTCTGGCACCTGCAGCATGCTGATGCTGCCAGCGCCATCTTGGAAAGTTCTGAGCATGCTCAGAAGGGGCCATTCAGCCCTTCTGAGCATGCCCAGTTGTTGTTGTTTTTTTTTAAACTTGCCCAGTCCCAGAGGAAACCATGCGTCGCCGGACCCCCTCCAGAGGGTGAGCTCCCTACCCCCTCTTCCTTGGCCCATTCCCTCCCCACAGGCTCCCTCTGGCCTCTGTCCCTCTCCTCACCCCTGACCTCAGAATTTGCAAGTATTCTCCAAGGGTTTTCAGACTGACCCGAACACTCAGGACCCTCAGACCCTCAGAAATACTCACAAATATTTTTTTTAAATATTCAGTTCAGCTGTAGTCCCAGCCCTCCGCAAGGGCCGGCAAAATAGGTATGGGAACAGGGGCTGTTGGAGAGAGGGAACTCAGCCCTTCTGAATACACTCCACCCCCACCTCAAGACTCTAGGGTCAAGAGGTGGGACTTCAGCACTGGCTGGTTCCTCAGCACCTCTTTTTCTTTAACACTTGATCTCCTGGGACATCCTCTCTCTGATAACAATTCAGATACACTGGTCCTAAATCCTAACTGTGGCCTAAATCTTACCTCCTGCCCCATAACCAAATGCAACTAGAGTCTGTCTGCCAGCCTTCACATGCAGAAATTCCTCCCATTCCCCTTATTCCATGGGTATCTGCCATGAGGAAATCCCCCTTTTCCCTCCTGATTTATTCATGGGATCAGAATTTGCCCCACAGTCCTTCATTCCATCTTACTCTCTGGCACTCTCTTATTGAGCTGTGGATTCCACCCACAGAGGCTGTGCAGCACAGGGTATTTTCAGACGTTACAAGATCACGCTCAACCATGCTGAACCCCGCGGTGGGGCCAAAGGGCCGTGAACGTCTGTTCGGCGCGCACCAGATGTTCATCACGCTCAATACCCACATGGGGTCAATTTCAACCACGCTTCCTGGGCTAGCCGGGGGAATATCCAGGGAAGCGTGGTCAAACGGACCCCCACCGGGAACCAAGGAAAAGTAACGTCTGGACGCCAATCCCC
>QEPC01015537.1:612149-627637 GCA_003113815.1 Sphenodon punctatus
TGTGTGCCCGGGCGTGTGGTCGTGCAGTGTGTCCCACTGCGGGTCCGCTGTGTGTGTGCGTGTGCTGTGTGTGGCACCTGTCAGCCTGTTCTCCCTCTTCCCCCCTCCCTTCCCATTTCCCTTGTGTGGGCGTTCCCTTGTGTGCCTCTTGGCTTCGTTTGCCCTTCTGTGGCCATGTCTGTGTCCCGCCCCTGCCCGGTGCCTTCTGGGAGTTTTGACCACGGCGGGGGTTCGGCTGCACGTCTGTTGTGCTGCCCCGGTCCGTGATGGTTCGGCCCGGTTCCCGGCCGTGGTCCCGGTCCCGTCACGTCTGTTTGGGTTGTTTTTCCGCCCCGGCCCGTGGTTGTGTTGTTCACCCCCCCTGGGGGTTCACTGTGGTGAACCACCCGCCCGTAATGTCTGAAATCACCCACAGTTAGAAATTCACCCAGTCAGGCTGTCCCATGGCAGCTTGCAGCTTCAATAATACATTTTATTTTTAGAGCACCCCACTGCCAATTGGTGCTCAGAATGCTGTACAATATTTTTTTTAAAATGCAATATATAAAATCCATTTCAAATATAAACCTATGTAAAAATAATTTTAAAAGGGGAAGGGAATTGGGGGAGGACAACACACATTCAGAGGAACCAGCGGTGGATCCTAAAAGTGCCAAGAGAATAAATAAGCCTTTAGGTGCTTTTTAAATGCAAGGAGGGAGGAATTAAGATGGACATCCAGAGGGAGTGAGTTCCACACTGATGGAGTCGCCACTGCAAAGGCCCAATCAACTGTCAACTTAAGATGCAATGGTGGTATCCCCAAACAACGGGTGGTTTCTGAGCGCAGATACCCATCAGTGTGAGGCTCCACAAGCAGGTTCTGAATATAACCAGGGCCTATACTGTTCAGGGCCCTAAAAACCAGCAGTGTAATCTTAAATTCAATCCATTGTTCTACAAACAGCCAATGTAAAGAACACAGGGCGGGTGTAATATCATCACAGCTGCCCAAACCAATAAACAGCTGCGCTGCCACATTCTAAACAAGCTACAAGTGATGGAGAAGCATTTATTATTATTATTATTAATAATAATAATAATAATGTAATTAATTAATAAGTATTAATAATGTAAATATAATAATTAATAATAAAATAATAATTGATTAATTAACATAGATTAGCTTGCTTGTCCCCAGTGAAGAATCTTCCTGATCTGAAAGCTGTTGTAGTTTTGTCTGCCCGAGGAAGGACATTGCAGTTTTGCAGCATTATCCCATTATGCATGGGATAATATAAGCTGAGAATGTCAGTGGTTAAATGTGCCAGAAGAACTGCAGCGTTTTAATGGAGATGAAAATAGGAGCATGGACAGGAGAGGAAATTCATCATGTTTCTCAAGTCTCTCCATAAAAAATAAAACTCTAAAGATAATTATTCCCTCAATTTCATTTCCCAAAAGCAGCATGAGGCGTGGCACAACAGCAGTACTCCTTAGGCTCCGGCAGCTGGATTGGGCAACTCAGACCAAATCTTACCCAGAATTCTCACTAAAGTAGTGTAATCTTACACTGTCTCTAAAAAGCAAGGCAATGTTTATTGGACCCAGTCAGCAATTTCTATAGGTCTCCCCCGCCCCTCAGGAGGCCTTAATAGCTAATACTGCAGATGTGCAAGAACATTTCTGAGGAAATATGATTTTTGTAAAGGAATTATTTTTGTGTACTTGATTTGTTGATATTAACTTTCAGCAATATCATGTTTTAATTTAGCTGCCGCTCTTCCCTGCTTCCCAATCTTTTAAAGAGTTTAAAAAAAGAAAGGGTTATTTTTAACTTTGAGGGTGTTGCTATCCGATTTGAAGAGTGCACTTTTTTAGGGCTCGGTGATATTTTTTTAATTTTATTTTTTTATTTATTTAAAATTTATATCCCGCCCCTCCTGCCCACAGGGCAGCCCAGGGCGGCGAACAACATTCAATAAAACAATTTTAAAATTTAAAACAATTAAAAAATACACTATGTGGGGAGAGTGGGAGCCAAAATAGCAGGAGAGTGGGAGCCAACCGAACCTCCTCCGGGAGCGAATTCCATAGCACAGGGGCGGCCATCGAAAAAGATCTAACATTGGTGGCCAACCGCGTCACCCGGGGAACCTACAAAAAGACTCCCACGGACGATCTCAAGGGTTGCACGGGCACATGGGGAGTGAGGCGGTCCCACAGATAAGCAGGGCCCAGGTCGTAAAGGGCTTTAAAGGTTAAAACCAGCACCTTGAACCTGGCCCGGTGCTTTATAGGCAGCCAGTGCAGAGCCTGGAGCACTGGTGTCATGTGCTCCCTGCGACACCCCACCCCACCCCACCCTTAAGGAGACAGGCCATGGCATTCTGCACAAGCTGCAGTCTCCAGGCCAGCTTCTTGGGCAGCCCCACGTAGAGCGCATTGCAGTAATCCAGTCTCGAGGTGATGAAGGCACGGATGACAGTGGCGAGGTCGGAGTCTGAGAGATACATCCGAAGCTGCCGGACAAGATGTAACTGCCAAAACGCACTCCCCGCCATGGCCACAACCTGAGATTCCAGGCTGAGCCGCGAATCAAGGAGCACACCCAGACTCCGCACTTGAGAGACCATGGGGGGGTGAACCCCCCCAACAAGAGGAGATTCAACCACCCCCAGGCCCCCCAAGCCCTCGCCCACCAACATCACCTCCGTCTTGTCAGGATTCAATTGCAGATGGCTCAACCTCATCCAAGCCCCCACAGCTGACAGGCACTGGGAAAATAAGGAGACTGCATGGCCTGGGTCGATGGAAAAGGAGAGGTAGAGCTGAGTGTCATCAGCATACTGATGACACTGCATGCCCTGAAACCCCCTCACGATCTTCCCTAACAGCTGCATATAGATGTTAAATAAGAGGGGGACAGAATGGCACCCTGCGAGACTCCACACGTGAGCAACTGTCAAACAGGGAAGGGTCAGAGTGAGAGATGGTCAGAGAAGGAGATGACAATCCTGGGGGAAGCAGAGAGGGAGTTAGAGTCAAGGGAAAGGGAGACCTCTCAACCACTCTTCAGTTTGGAAGGCTCCACATGAGAAGCCAAGATCTTAAGAGTATGGCTCATTACTGAGGTGAGGTCTTAGGGAAGGAAGGGGAAAGCATGAAGGAAACACAGAAGCAAAGGACCAAGGGAGCCAGGGCCCAAGCCCACAAGGGGTATTAAGGGGCAAGGAACTAAGCATACAAGGGGGAAGGCATTGAGAGCCATGGGGTTAAGAACCAGAAGGACTAGGCATAGGGAAAGCAGGAATCACAAAGAATCATGAAGGGAGAACTCTGAGACAGAGGAGCAAGATAAGGGCCATTTTTACACATACGGGGGTGGGTGGGGGGATGGGTGTTCAGCCATGGTGGGTGGGTGTCCCTTTACATGGACATACACCCACCTCCACCTATGGGGCCTCCTCCGGTTTTCTGGAGGGCCCCATGGGTTGAGATTGATGCATGGAGGTGGAAGTGCGCATGCACAAACACCCACCGCCCGTGGTGTTCCCATGGGCAAACTCCCATCGCACACCCACCCACCACCCACCACCGGTCCGTTTCCACAGACAGTCAACCCACCGCACACACACCCGAACACCGAGCGGTGGGTGGGGCCATCTGTGTAAAAACAGCCAAGGATAGAGTAAGCAAGTGAGGAGTTGCTCCATCCAACTTCCTGCTGACAGCAACATGTCCGATATACTAGCTGGTACCCAATCAGGAAGTTGGAAGACATACCTGGAGCAAATGGGAAACAGCTGGAAACAGGCGAAGCATGGCAAGAACTAACAGGACATAGGAGAAGAGGTGGAGAGGAAAGACTGAGCTGATGCTAGACCTAGGCAGTGGTTACAGCAGCTAGGGGCAGTACTCCAAATGCCTGGAGTTCAAGGCTTGGGGGGCTTTACAGCCACCACCACCAACAATTATAATCCCCAGTGTGTATTAGTACAAATCCTATGAGAGACCTTAGGGTTAAACAACTTTGTTCCCTTTCTACAGTAGGGAGGGTTTGGGTATGGGTTATTTTAATCTGGGGATTTTAGGTTGTTTTTAATTGTATTTAAGTTATTATGTATTTTTAAATGTTGTTAGCCGCCCCGAGATGCTTATAGCAGGAGTGGACAGCATATACATTTTAATAATAAATAAATAAATAAATGAATGAATACAGTAAAATTTACAGTCATGTTAATGCACATTTTATGTAAAATCACAGGTTGGAAAAGCCCTAAGGAGGTCTTAATTTGATACTTTTTGGTAGTGGCTTCCACAGTGCAGGAATCCCTAAGTAACATAACTTTACTGATGCCTCTAATATAATCTCAAATCTACAACATACCCATATGCATACAACACCAAAATGTAGAATGAAAACAAATGAGACAGGGCTAACTGGATCCCCTGCCCGCGCTTTGGGCTGGCTGGCAGGGAGGGCAGTTCAAGCAAGCAGCCCTCCCCAGGGAATCCAGGCAGGAGGTCTGTCATCACAAGTCTCTCCACGGGTCAGTCGATATTATTGTGAAACAGCTGGTTGGAGGGCCTGGAGGAGCATGATGATTACCCCTGCTGCTAAACAACTGATCAGGGTGGAGAAGCCCCCTCCCTCCATCAGCTGTTTGGCAGCCAGGATGAGCATCCAGCTCTTCCCCCCCCCCCCACCCCTCACCAGCTGTTTGGAGGCTAGGATGACCATGCTACTCTGGGGGCCCCTGGATCAGCTGTTTGATCTAGCCAATGTGATGGTTGGTTAGAGACAGTGTGGTGTAGTGGGTAAGGTGCTGGACTTGGACTGGGGAGACAAGGGTTTAAATCTCACCGCAGCCAATGAACTCACTGGGTTAACTATTCTTGGGCAAGTCTCACCCTCAGTTCCCCAGCTGTAAAGTGGAAATATCTGAGTTCCTGTGTTCCCTCCATCCTAGACTGTAAAGTGTAAACCCACTGGGCAGGAACCTGTCTTCAAAATCAGTGACTGTAAAATGTTGTGTATGCCTGGCAGAGCTATAGAAATTATTAGTAGTAGTTTGGCAGCCAGGGTCAGTGTGCTCCTCTAGACTTGATCCTTGTACCCTGCCTTGTGGTGGGGCTGCCTGAGCTGACCAGATGGGAGGTGGTCCCTGCCCAACATTAGCCTAGGTGGGGCAACAGTAGCTGATGCAGCCACACAGCTGCTTGGTAGTGGGTGAACATCTGGCAGCCACCAAACTGATTGGCAGGTGAATTGTGGTCTACTGTTGGCTACTGTCTCATTACCTAGGCAAATCCTAAATGTTCTAATGTGCATGGATAAACATTCCATCCTTAAATATTCAACTATAACCCACTGAAGCCTGTTTTCTTCAGTCACAAACTGTCCTGCCTTCTTCAGTGAGCAACACAGAACAAAGTTTGTGTAAGGTTTCTAACTTCTGCAATTGATAGGAATAGGAAATATTACTCAGAAAGTAGAGAAGAAACGCATTTTTGCAAAGCTAATTAAAGACCAAGCCAATTTTGTTCAAGTTTTGGAAAATGGTCACCTCAGGGTTAATACATGCATGGAGAATTCATCTCAAATACATGTTTTTAATTGGGAAAAGTAGGGCAGGAACATAAATCAAATCCCAGCTTTAACTACTGCATTTATTTTCAGCAGGGATTGAAAATAAACCCAATAAGATGTTGAGATATAAGTCAAGCAACATAATTACCTAATGTACAGTTCATGAATATTCTTGAAGTGCCCTGTGCTTAGAAACTGATCCATAAAAGAATCCATGTGTTTACTTTCTGTTTTCATGTTCACTTAAAATACGCTACATGCCTGAGGAAGGACCCTGTGGGGCCCAAAAGCTTGCTTATTTCCACCAACAGCAATTGGTCAAATAAAAGATTTCATTCCAACCACTTTGATTCCGTCTGTCACTTGGGACCAACATGGCAACCATACAGTCTCTCTGGCCTTAAAATAAAAATCACAACCATGATAAAAAGAATTGTTTAGTCACAAGGACTGGATCCTAACACCTTTCAACTGTTCCTACAAGGCATCAGTTCCTTTCAGTAAATCATTAGCCCTCAGGAAATTACCTGCTCTTCCCAGATCACGTGTGTAGTTTTAACATGACATCTGTTAAAATTCACTTTGCTTCTACTTCTCTGCAAGCTCATTCACACAACACTCATTTAGAGTGGATACTGGCACAAACACACATTTTCTGACTATTGTCGGCGCACTCAAATGAGACACGGAAACATTGCTTGGTTTAACATGCTGGCCTCATTCTTTATTAGAATAACTTGAGAGGCCGGTGGGAAAATTGCCCGGCAATTCCGGGTCCAGTATGCTAGCTAATGAACAACCTTGTTAACTTGGTCGCTGGCGTAGATGTGCCCTCCAGCGTCAGCGCCATTTTCAACAGTTCCCCCTTCGACAACACAAAGGCTCTGGCCGAAAACTGGGGGAACAAGCCCAACATGGGCACGAGCTGGAAGGCAAGTGGCTTTCAGTCCAGTGGACAGCGCATGTCCTTTCCGGCCTTGCAAAACCACTCCTCCCAGGGTCATGACCCCAGCGTGTGCTGCGCCCCGCATCGCGCTGGGTATCACATCCCCATCTCTTAAGGAGATGTCTCATCCTATCCTACTTATTCCTATTTACCTACAATCGCATACTGGACCCCTGCAGAATGCGACATTTTATTCATTTCGTCTTCATCACTTATTAATTGTCATTTCCAAATCTGAATTGTCCTCTATTATTTCACGTATCTTTCCAATCATTTTAAATTGTAAAATTCCAATTACGTAGCCAATTATAATTCAATCATGAATCGCCTATTTAACCTACTCAAGCACTGTAAAGGAGGCAAAACTTACAATCCCAATATCTGGGCTAATTGCCAAAATTCCTCCTTGGCCCCTCTATCGGCGACCAGTCCTTAGACCACAGTACTAGAGGGTGGGTTGCAGGGGCGGATTGGGAAATCAAAGTGGCCCGGGAACATATAGTGTTAGTGGCCCTGTGCCGGTGGCAAAGCCGCTGGCGCACCGGAAACAGGCCAAGGGGGCGTGGCTTTGGGGCGTGGCTTGGGGCGTGCAGAATGTACCAGATTTGGGACCTATCGGAGCTGAGTCCCCAGACTCAGATCCTCAGNGACCCCCACTGGCTTGCTCGTGCCGTTTTCTCAGCCCAGCGCACCAAGCTGTGGCCTATAATCCACACAACCCTTCTTGGGGATCTGTTAATGTAGAACCCTATGGAAAGAGGAAAAAAGGGGGTTACTAGCTCTGCTGCGTCCTAATGTATTTTTTATATGCTTTTGATCTCCATCTCCCCACTGTCTTGATTGTCTCGACTGGTAACCCAGCAGCGGCAGCTGTGGTGGCCGCTCCTATTCGGAATGAGTGGAATCTGAATGACTCAGGGTCGATACCACCCTTTCGCAACGCAGTTCTCATTACTGCATTAAATTGGTAACAAGTTAGGTGCTTCCTGTCTTGATGTATAAATAATGCACCCGGGAGTGATGGGCGAATCTTACAATACCTCTGCATCTGTCCTACTGGACATACATCCTTGTTCCTACATTGGTATAGATTCACCTTCTGCCCCTTTTTTCTCTGGTCTGTTTTTGAACATCTAAGGTGCAATTCAACCCCCCTTTGAGTCCATCTGACATGATGTATCCCTAATGCCCGTCCGGATTTGTCTTTCTGCGAGGCAGGGACCACTTCACTAATTCGAAAGCCACAAAAAATGCAACCACATACGCAGTGGTGAACAGCTGCGTCTCGAACTCGTCCCGACAAATAACCGGGAGAGACCTAATCAATCGAATCAAGACTGGTGGTGTTATTGGAGACCTGGGAACTGTCGTGACTACCGCTGTCCTCGTCCAGCTTTCAAACATTAGTTTGAGAAAGAAACCCTTATCTGGGGATGGGAATCCGTTGAGTCTGTTAAAAAATGCTAATGCCGCAACCTTACCACTGATAGTTCCAACCGCCAGGCCCCTGTCATGGAGTTCCATTGCAAATCGAATTACCTGATCCTCTTCTATGGGAAACACCCTCCCCATACCCATTCTATCTCTAAATTGCTGGAACCCCGTCTGGGTTCTGGGGGCCAGTGATCCCTTTATGATGGTTTGCATCCTTCCTTCCCAAGGTTCCATACACCTGGTAGTAGAGGATCCACCCGTTCCCTGGCCGCCAGCGCCAGTTCCCTGAACCGTTTCATCTGAAACCGAGAAAGGGCGTCGGCTATGACATTGCTAATGCCAGGAACGTGCCGAGCTGAGAACAAAATATTTTTCCTCAAGCACAGACCTACGAATGCTCGTACCAGTGACATCACCCTCGGGGAGCGGGATGACATGGTGTTGGCAACATGTACTACCGCCATGTTGTCACACCAAAAGAGAACCGTTCGATTAGCAAATTGTTCAGTCCACACTAGGGCTGCCACCACAATTGGGAAAAATTCCAAGAAGGTGAGGTCTCTGGTAACTCCCGTCTCGTGCCATTCCTTTGGCCATGGGGTGGCACACCATTGGTCATGGAAATAAACCCCGAAACCAGCCCCACCTGCCAAATCGGAGTGCACTTGCAGGTCGGCTCGCAGCCGTAGCTCCTCTCTCCAAAAACTAATACCATTGTATTCTTGCAAAAATTTGAGCCAGGTATCTAGATCTTCCTTCATGTCCCGTGTTACCCTTACTCTGTAGTGGGGAAGTAGTTCACCTCTTAGTTTGCCATATAATCTAGAAAGAAAAGCTCTTCCCGGAGCAATCACCCAGCATGCAAAATTAAGACTCCCAACTAGGGATTGCAATGCCTTGACTGTTATTTTTTGTAATGCCATGGATTCTTGTACTTTGTTTCGAATGCTCACTAATTTATCTGTTGGAAGTCTGGATAATTTCAATTCGGTGTCCAATTCAATCCCTAAATACATGATGATTGTACCAGGTCCCTCCGTTTTTTCTGGTGCTAATGGTATGCCCAATTCATCAGCCATCCTTTGGAATGCGCTCAATGCTCGTGCACATTGTTGTCCTCTCAGAGGGCTAATTAATAAAAAATCATCCAAGTATTTAGTTATCTCCACTATTTGGGTACGCTGCCTGAAAATCCACTCCACCAATGAACTAAATCGTTCGAATGCGGAGCATGATATGGAGCACTCCATAGGCATGGCCATATCATAATAATACTTTCCTTCGAAACAGAAACCCAAGAGGTGAAAACTAGTGGGGTGAACTGGCAACAGGCGAAAGGCCGACTTGATGTCGCACTTCGCCATTATTGCACCCCTCCCCATAGCCCTTGCCTTTTTTACAGCATCATCAAATGATGCATATTTAATGGTGGTTAATTCCCTTGGTATGGCGTCATTTACAGATCCACCTTTAGGGTGTGACAAATGGTGGATCATCCGGAATTCGCCCGGTGTCTTTTTTGGCATTATGCCAAGGGGAGAAAGCACTAGGTTGGCCATGGGAGGGGTTGCAAAGGGACCTGCCACCCTCCCCTCATCAACTTCCTTCCTAATCTTTTTTCGGACCACATCTTCACGGCCTTCAATGGATTTTAAATTATGAGCCACTCTGAACTGGTATACTGGGCCAGCAGGGATGATAAAACCGTTCCTAAAGCCCTGGACTACATAATTCACCTCTGATCTTATCGGGTGCTCCTCTAATGCCCTTTCCAACTGATCAATTAGAATTGGGGTCGGACCCCTTCTGAGAACGGGATGCTGCGGGGGTGTTTTGGCCCGTTCTCTGATTTCCCGTTCCCTGTCCATATCTTCCACATCCCCTTCTCTGTCTAGGGCAGGGACACATGGTCTCCGGGTGATTCCCCCAACAATTTGAGCACGAGTGTCGAAATCTGCAAGCAGAGCGTCCACAACGCCTGCCTTTGTTATAGTCCCAGCACGGCCCTGCGGTATTCTGCCCCCATCTTTGGATCTCCCCCCGAAATGGCTCGTTTGCAGGTGCAACCCCGCCCCGTACTAGCGGATGCCTGCTGTCCCCACGCGGAGCGCTTGTGGCATCTATCATGCTCTCCAACCACAAGTCAGCCACGTATTTTCCCACTGCAGACCCGGGGTATTTGCTGCTTTATGGCGAAAAGCTTCATCATAGCGAAGCCATGCTCCTAGAGGGCCTGTGCCATGTGCCCGCCATACTATATCTGCATATTTATGCAGTTCTAATCCACGCCCTGGATCTTTTTGCATAATAACCCCCATGTAAATGGCGTATGCAGACGTCCAGTTGTCCCAATTTCTGTCTGCCTTGGGACGCCTAAATTTCACCTTATCCTTTCCCTCCAACTGCTCAGAATGGTCCACGATTGGATCACTAAACAGTAGCGCGAAAAGGTCGACGTACTCACCCCACCAAATTTTGTCTTTTGTTGCCTGGGTCAGATGTGACCCAAACGGGGCTGAGACATCAGGTATTGGGCCACCTGGTGGATGGGCTGTGGCTTCAGCTGTCGCCTGGGATCCTACTTGGGCCCCGGATGTGGTATCAGCTCCTCTCAATGGAGTGTGTTGGGAAGTAGCCCCAGAAGCACCTGACTCTGTTGATTCCCCTTGGCTGGGCAGTATTGCCTTCCCAATCACAGGGGGCGCTGTCGGCACAACCCACATCCATTCACCCTCAAACATCCGCAGCTGCGGGCTAGGTTTCTTTGGGGAAGGACCTCCCCCCGTTTCTAGGACTCCCTTGGGGCCATTACCAGACCCAGAGGGCAGTGGTCCCCCTACCGTCCTATTGGTATCCTGCTCCCTGGTCTCACTAGTTGTATTGAGAGCATTAACCCCTACCACGGATGCGCTCTGCCCTTGATCAGTTGCCATTCCTGACCCACCTGTACTCACTGCTACCCCGTCCTGGGCAACTGTTCCCGTTCCTCTGGCAGGGTGATTCTGCTGTCATTGCCACTCTCGTTCAAGGAACTCTATTCGTTTTCTTAATTCGTTATCGCCCGAGGGCCCGGTCTCAAACGTCCCTTCACGCCTCTGTCGAGTCGCTGGTGGCTCTCCATCCCTCTCTGAAAAACATCCTCTAAAGGGGGTTCCCTGCCCCTTTGGTGGGATATTCCCCAGATAGGAGGGAGGATCTCTATTCCATTCTGCCTCCCGCTCCCTGTTCCAATGATAATTCCCCCACCCAGGGATCCCTACTGGGTCTTGTACCTCTGCTATTGCAGGTAACCTTCCTGCACCCATCCTTGGAGGGTTATCGCCTCCTCCCCTCTCTTGCACCTGGACACTCCGGCCACCTGTGGTACTTTGTCTATTGGGAGCTGGGAGATACACTTCCTGCCCCTGGCCACTGCTTCCATGAGGAGACTGGGCCCTTCCTGGACCGTCCCCCTGACTTCCACAGGCCATCGAGGGCCTGTCCTCCCCCCCTTGCGTGGAGGTTTCATCCTCAGCTTCACAGGGCCCAGTGAGCCCAAGCTCCACCTCAGCCCCTTCCCTGTAGCGGACTGGGAGGTTGATGACCCTGTTCCCCCTTCTAGTGGGCTGCTGCCCACCCGGTATCCCCCTCAGTGAAGGCTGAGCTTCACCCCATGGTCAGCACTATCATTTTGCCCCCCCCTTGCCCCACCGGCTCTGCATTGTGGCTATCAGCCACACTCTCACCCGGCAGGGGGAGGCCCTGCGCCCTCAAGAGGGCCTCACAGGCAGCCAAACGCCCCGCTAGCTCTGTACGCGTCGGGGCTCTTCCCTCCTTTTTTCGCCGCCGTTCCCAAGCCCTCAATGCTGCAGCCTTATTGGCCCCTTCATTGGGCCCTTTTTTCTTGTTGCGGCCCATCTTGCTGCTACTCACGCTGCCGGAGGATAGCTGAGAGGATTCAGCAGCAAGCAAATCTTGCTGCTGACTCTCCTCCGTTTCAGCACCGAATGCAGGCTCCCCCGGCCCTCGTGGCCCATCCCCGCCTAAAAGTGGCGGGGCCACGTTTTGGCGCGCACAGTCACAGTGCGCTCTTTCTCTGCCCAGCAACAGGGCTTCCCGCTGGTGAGCGTTCTATCACGCTCACCAGCGCGGCGCAGCTTGGCAGTTCGCCACACCTCCCTCCCCATGCTCATTTCCCCAAGGGGGGGAGGCTTGACAAATACCCCTTCGCCGCCATTTCAGCAGCGAAGGGGACTTGTGTGAATAGTACCACTTCCTACTCTCTTGTTCTCCCATCTGATGTGCAAGGGGTGGACTATTGAAATGCAGGGAAGTGAGCAGCTTCTGCAAATATAGTGCTACAGGAAAAAGTAATCAAGTGGAGTTTGCAAAGCGGAGAGGGTATTATTGTGTGAATGACCCCTCATCCTCTTTTCCAGCTTGAATGAAAAGGGAAGCTGGCCAATAGCTTCATCGTATTAAAGCATTAAGCAATTGGGAGCTCTGCAGCGTTACAATAGCAAGCACTATAATGCTATTGCTGTCTCCTGAGATATTTTATCAGTGCTAAAGCACCACTGAACTAAACTCTTCAGCAAGTCAACGGTCATGGAAATTTGGAGATTGCAGGAACTGGTTGGTCACCCAGCATTTCCAAAAAGGTATACTCATAATCAGTTTGGATCCTCCAGCATGGAAAAGGGCTGTACAACTTTGGCATTAAAGGCATTGGTTTACTTACTTTGCTAATTACAGACGTTTTGGTTCCAAAGATACTCCATTAGAGCAATTGTAATCATTTTTTTTAACGTACTAGAGACCTTAGTTTATAAACATGCTTCCCACAAAAGAGTTGCTCTCCGTGGAGCTGCTTGAGTCAGCCAGCAGCATGCACATTATCTATGTAAAATATCAACCTACTGACAGACATAATTACTGAGTTTGTATAACACAGAGGGTAAGTTATATTCCCACATGAATTTTGAGATGACAGTTTGTCTTCATTTAGCCTGTGGTTTGTCTAGCTGGGCTTGCCCCTGAGAAGTGGTTACATGTACAGTATGACAGTCACAGAGGTGCTGTCATGCCATGGGTGAAGCTGATGGTACCTGAGGTCTAACCACAGAGATCTGATACAATTTAGTGTCTGCTTGATGAAACTGTCTTCATCCAGTTCCTTTACCAATGTATTGTACTATAATTTCAGTCTTACAGACGCAGACACTGGCACCAAGTACTGATTGCTCCTATGTACAGTCACAGAGCTGCGCTTGCTGGGGAACTTAGCGCACACAGATTGTGAATCCTATTCATAGTTGCTGGCCTTTGAAAGCACTAAAGGGATGATTGCTTTACTGGCTAAACATTTCCATCCCTTTGATTTTGGATATAACAGATAACTCACACTGCCAGTGGCGTAACAAGGCTGTGGTTGGCCTGGGATCATGCCCAATCATGGGCCCCTTCTGGGAAAAGGGCCCCCCAAAGTCAGGGGGAGGGAGGACCTCCAGAAAAGGAAGGCATGGCTTATTATTATTATGACTATTATTACTATGATTATTAGCATTTATATAGCACCAGCGATGTGCCTGATGCTTTACAGAGAATAAGACAGCTCCCAACAGACCCTCCAGAGCAGCAGCAATCTTGCCACAAAGGTGTGTGGGGACAGCAGTCTCCTCCAGCAGCTACTTTTAAAAATTCTTTCTTAGCATTCTTTACAAGTGTCCAAAGTACCAGTGGGAAATTTTCAGAGTGGGCAAGGGCGGAGTGCTGGCTCAGCTCCCTCCCCTGCCCAGTCTGAAATCTCCCTAGTGGTGCTCAAGCTGCTTTCAAAGGGCCCCCTCAGGGCCTGGGGCCTTGGCTCAACACAACTGAGCCCCCTCACTCCATGGTAACTACGGCCCCTGCATGACAAATTAGACATTCATTGTACACTCATATAGAGGGACAAGAAATGGGGAAGTGGCTATCAGAGTCTTTTTAATTAGTGGAGATACTTTTTTCTTACAAATAATAATAATAATAATTAATAATATTTATTTCAGTTTACCTTAAGCATAAGCATTGAAGAGGCAAAAAGATATAAGACTTCCCAAAGATAATACCTCCCAATGAACAAAACCACCTAGCCTCACAACGAACTAACAGTGCAATCCCCAATCTGTTTACCTCATGTGCTGCATTACTACCTGCATGAAACCAATTCACTTCAATGGGATTAACACGGCACCAGCTGGCTTGAGGAGCATACTCCAACAGTCCAAAGTATTGGCCCCTGTGTGACAATATTATTTGTTTAATGTTCAGCTTCTTTTTAATGATTTGATCAAAGGGATTTATCTTCTATTTGTTGGGCCCAAAATTCAACTGTTTAAATCAACCAATTGGGACCAAGGCCACTGTGGCAGAAAATCTCTTCTTGTCTGGCTGCCTGAGGCAGTTACTTCCCGGTTGCAAACCAAGCGCACTCTGGGTGGCTGGAGAACCAGACTCTGCGGCTCCCTTTCCCAGGTCATGACCAAACTGGGATGTTTGCTCACTTGCAGCCAAGATGAGGAAACTGAAACCGGGAATAAAATCACCATTTTAGCAAATGTTTTGCAACACCGAGGCAGTTTTTCTGAAACTGGGACTGGACTAGCCTAGCCTGGCCAAGATGGGATTTTGCTAGTTTACATTTACAGTCACTCTTATTAAAATACCAAGGGTGCTTTTAGACAAGCACCTCGCTACCCACCATCCACTATACATGTTGCAGGGCTGCAGTGGTGCCCTAGGGGTGCCCTGCAACATGTATAGTGTGGGTGGGTAGTGGGTGGGGAGGTGCTTGTCTAAAAGCACCTTGAGTCACAGCAAACTTCTCACAGAAACAAATTCCGAATGAGAACCAAGTGTTCTATATTTTCCTTGCCAGTCTCATTCTGGGAAATCCAGCCACTGCGGCATGTTCCATACACGTGGGTAGAGAGAAAAGTGACAATGCAGGCCAGGCACTGACAAGAACTGCTGGCAGGAACCTTATTCTCATCCACCCAGCCACCACACACTAACAAAATGTCTAAAGATCTCCATTTGGCTTCAAAAGGCCCTCTGTTTCAGGGGCAGTAGCAAAGCGCCTTCCCCATTTCGTGTAACGATTGATTTAACAACATGTTCCAGAAACTGTGGGAGTTGGAATTTTAGACTAAACTGAATGTCTAAATTGAAAATTATAAATGTGTAAAGAAGCAGGACTAGTGTAGCCCCAGAAGATTAAGTGTTGGACTTGGACTTGGGAGACCAATACCAGGGTTCCTGTGTTAGCCATGAACTTATAGGGTGGCCTTGGGTAAGTTCCTCCATCTCAGCCTTTCTGAGAAATGGGAATTTAAATGACCTACTTCATATGGGTCGTGAAGGTGAACTAGATAAGGATTGTAAAGCACTTTGAGCACTGAAATCATTATATAATTGAGAAATATTAATTAAGGAGCAAACTGCTTAGGGTATTTTTAGATAAGGGGAAAAAATTTGTGGGTTAAAACAACTCCCATGATTCCTCCCCCCCCCCCCCCC
>QEPC01015537.1:656299-668225 GCA_003113815.1 Sphenodon punctatus
ATCATGTCTGTTTTCACCCTATGTGGGGCTGCCCTTGATCACTGTTCAGCTTGGTGTAGGAGCAGAAGGAGACAAGCAATGCCTCCGATGGGACAGCTATGCTGGAAGCACTTCTCTGTTCTATCATGAGTCACTCCCAGGTTGCCAACCAACCTAATTCCTTTCCCTACCAACCCCACAGGAGAGAATTAAGTAGGCTCCCAATTACCTCCTGCTGGAGCAAGAAAAACTCAGATGTGGGGTTTCTGGGGATATGGCCAAGAAGCCATGCTTCTGCCCTGTGTTTAATTTGTAAAAGAAAAGATGCCAGGATTCAAGTTTGGCCCATAAGTAAGTCCTACTCCTTTGCCCCAGAAGCAGGGAGGAAGGGTGTAAAGATAAAGAAGGAGTGTGTAGAAGGCACATCATTTGTTTTCATTTTAGTTTTTGTTTACAAAAAAACCCATCATAAATTACTCTACCATTTTTGTGGAGGGGGATTCATTTTATTTTATTAAAAATAATAATAATTTTTAAAATCACTGCCCATGCACAAATGGATGCTGGGGCCGTTCTGCACATGCATGGCCCTTTTCCAAAATGGCACCGACACCACCAGCACCATTTTTCTGGTGCCATTTTTTAAAAGGGCCACGTGTGCACAGGCCAAGATGGACATTTTGTGCATGCACAGTAGGGTTTTTAAAATTATTTTTAATAAATTAGACAGAAAAATAAACATGAAAATGAATGAAATCCAACAAATGTTGTTTGCTTATTGCTTAAATTCACTAGTATTCATCAAGACTTGGGCACTGCTGTTTTATCTGCAGAATCAGAATTTGAGGTTATGGAAGCTTGGTCTTGTCCTGTTCACTTGGATAAGTATCAGTTGGTATCACCCAACGATGTGGGAGAGCTGCTTGGGGTGATAAGGGAAACCGATTTGAATTAGATTCTTGCCCATCCTGGCTGGTGAAAGCCAACTGGGAGACACTGGGATCTTTGCTGGCTGGGGTTGTCAATGCCTCCCTTCAGGAAGGTAGGATGTCAGACACCCTTAAAACTGCAGCTGTCCAGCCCCTGCTCAAGAAGCCATCTTTAGCTGTTGACTCCCTGGACAGCTATCAGCCTGTCTCAACCCTTCCCTTTTTAGGGAAGGTTATTGAACAAGTGGTTCCCCAACAACTCCAGGCTCATCTCAATGTCATCAGATTACTGGACCCATTTCAGTCAGGCTTTTTATCTGGGGTATGGTATGAAGAATGTACTTGTGGCCTTGGTCAATGACCTGTGCTGGAAATAAACAAGGGGAAGTCTACCCTGTTGATCTTGTAGTTCTTTCAGTGGCCTTTGAAACAGATGATCACAAGGTGTTGTTGACACAACTGAGGGACCAGGCATGGGTGCATGGGACCGCTCTTGAGTGGTTCCACTCCTTCCTGTTAGGGAAATCACAGAGAGTGGTGATGGGCAATTGCTCATCATCCTCTTGGGACCTCCCCTGTGTGGTCCCACAGGATTCTATTCTGTCTCCCCTCTTATTTAACTTGTATATGAGGTAAGGTCATTTGGAGGTTTGGGGTAAAGTGTTCTGATGAAACCCAGTATGCTGATGACAACCTGTCTTTTTCATACAATCCAGTCTCTGCAGTCTCTGGTGCTTACCCGATGTCTGGTTGCTGTCAGCAACCAGGTGAGGATGAGCTGACTGAAGATGAATCCAGACAAGACTGAGCAGATGATGGTTGGCCGATCGGCCTTGTCACCTGGAAGGGATTGGGACTTCTCTTATTTATGGAGTTCGGTCCCCTCTGATCAATCTGGTTTTCAGCCTCTGAGTGCTTCTGGACCCCTTGCTGCGCTTGGATTGCCAGGTTGTGGCAGGGGCCAGTAGCACTTTTCACCACCTCCATCTGGTGAGGAGGCAGCAGACTTTTCTTTCTGATTTGAATTTGGCCACCATCATCCATGCTTTCATCACCTCGAGGCTAGATTACTGCAATGCGCTCTGCATGGGGCTGCCCTTGATGACTGTTCAGAAACTGCAGCTGGTACAGAATGTGGCGGCTTGCCTCCTTTCAGGGGTGGGGCACCAGGACCATATTACACTAGTGCTCTGAACTCTGCACTGGCTTCCTATAGCTTTCTGGGCAAAGTTTGAGGTGCTGGTTTTATTTATTTATTTATTTATTTAAATTTATATTCCACCCTTCCCCAAAGGCTCAGGGCAGTTTACAAAAGCAAAAACACAAAATAATAAAAATATTAAATATAATTTTTAAAAACTAAAAATCCCTACTCTCACCCCCAAAAAACCATCCACCCAACCTCTATCCTTTCCTGCCAAAAGCTCTGCCAAACAAAAAAGTTTTACACCGTGTCACGGGGGTTGGGGTCCACTACCCCATGTTTCTGGGTTGGGTGACTCAATTTCCCTCACATGCAGCCCACCTGAACCAGTTCTCTCTCTGGCTGATTCAGTCCTGAAAAGGGGACAATACTTTTATCTCCCAAGTTCCCAGAGACTTCCCGTTCACACACTGTCTCTCTGAGTTTGCATGTGCTTGAGGGCACGATATGCTCAGATTGTGTTCCCCCAATGTCAGACAACAGCAAGCACTTCTTAGTAAAAAAGAAAGTTTATTGATTACATGAGCAAAGATAATTTGAACACAGAGTGGCAATAAAAACCAAAAGTAAAGAACGCATTCCTATTCTATACTGGGTAATTCCCTATTTAAGATCTTACCCTATCCAGGTCCAAAGGTGGTTCAGTTCATATCACGATCCTTGATGGAAAGTTTGACCGGGCACCAGTTCTTAAAGTGTCAGGAAGCAAAGTTCCTTCTCTCAGTCCAATTTCTTCAGCAGGCTCGCTGGCAGGCTCTTTTAGTCAGAGGTTGGATGAGTTCTGTTGTTTCTCTTGATAGCAAATTTTCTCCCACCTTTATATCTTCCAAAATTCTTTGTTCCACTTTCCTGCCTTGGGGAACTCTCTGCTTCCCTAAGCAGGAAAAGCTTCATTTGCAACTCAAAGGTGTATGTCTGGTTTCGGTGGAGGTGTTGTTAGCTTTTCCTGAATACACATTCTTCATAGCTTGAAGTTGTCTCTCTCCATTGCCTGAAGTAAGTTTCCAGCTCTCAGTTCTACATTACATGATTACATGAAGTTTCCAGTTCTCAGCTTTAACATTACATACATGTTCAATCTTTACTTTCACATATTGGTTAGATCTGTAGGTCAGTATCTCTTTGTGACACACCGCCTCTGGAATACGCTCAAGCTCTGGCTCTGGCAGGCCTCTAGGGGAAGGGAGTTCCAAACTACAAGGGCAGCAACCAAGAACGCCTCTCTGAGGGCCCTTGTCGTACGGACAAAATTGGCTGGTGGTACCCACAAGAGAGTGTTCCCGGATGACCACAGGGGGTGTAATGGAGCATGCAAGGAAAAGCAATCTTTCAGATATGTGAGGTCTAAGCCATTTATGGCTTTAAAGGTCAAAACCAGCACCTTGAATTGTGTCCTGAAATCTATAAGAAGCCAGTGCAGATTATAGAGCACAAGTGTAATATGCTCAGGGTGACCCACCCCAGAAAGGAGCCAGGCTGCCGCATTCTGCACCAGATGCAACTTCCAAACAGTCACCAAGGGCAGCCCCACACAGAGTGCATTGCAGTAGTCTAGCCTCTCTGTAATAAAAGCATGGATGATCGTGGCCAGATCAGAGTCAGAAAGAAAAGGATGCAAACTTCTCACCAGATGTAATTGATGAAAAGCGCTCCTGGTCACTGCCACAACCTGACAATCCAGGCACAGCAGAGGGTCCAGAAGCACCCCAAGCCTGATAACCTGAGTAACTAGAAAGGGCAGGACCCCAGCAATAACAGGGGTCCCAATCCCCTCCAAGTCACAAGATCAGTCAACCATCATAATTTCAGTTTTGTCTGGATTCAGCTTCAGTTGGCTCACTCTCATCCAGTCCACAACAGCAAACAAGCACCAGGAAAGCACCAAGACTTGCAGGACCTGGGTCAGATAAAAAAGAGAGGTAGAGCTGGGTGTCATACTGATGGCACCTCACTCCAAACTTCTGGATGATCTTGCCAAGCGGCTTCACATACATATTGAACAAGAGGAGAGAAAAGATGGAATCCTGCAGGACAGCACAAGGGAGGTTCAGAGGGGACAAAAAAGCAATCTCCCATCACAACCCACTGGGTCCTTCCTGACAGGAATGAACAGAACCACTCAAGAGCAGCCATATGCACCCCTGCCAGGTCCCACAGACATGTCAACAACACCTCATGATCAAAAGCCACTGAAAGATCTAACATAATCAACAGAGCACAATTCCCTTTGTCAATCTCCAGGTGTAGATCATCGACCAAGACCACAAGCACAGTCTCTGTGCTACACCCCAGATAAATACCTGATTTCAATGGGTCCAGGAATCTGATGATCCTGAAGCTGCCAGGCAACCACCCGTTCAATAACCTTCCCTATAAAGGGAAGGTTAGAGACAGGCCAATAGCTGGCTGGGGAGTCAGCATCCAAAGATGGTTTCTTAAGCAGGGGCCAGACCACTGAAATTGTAAGGGTGTCCAATTTTAAGGGTGTCCAACAACCTACTCTCTCAAAGGGATGCATTGACAACCCCAGCCAGCAAATTCCCCAATGTCTTCTGGGTGGCTTTCACCAGCCAAGATGGGCAAGGATGTCATTCACAACTGGTTGTACACATTGCTCCAAGCACATTCTCAGCATCAGTGGGTGACCCTAATTTGAAGTTGATCTAACCAAATGGGACAAGGCTGAGCTTCCACAGCCTCAAACTCTGACTCTGAAGTCAAAGTCGCAGCACCCAATTCATGGTGAATACGAGCAAAGCAATTTTATCTGTAAAGTAGTTAATAAAAGCATTACAGCAGGCAGTAGATGACTCAGGGTCATGACGAAGACAGACCAGATTAACCAGGCCGTTCATCACCCAAAAAAGCTCAGCAGAACAAGACTTTGCAGAAGCTATGATAGCGGAGAAGAAAGCTTTCTTTGCCACCATCACACCCACAGCATAGTCCTTTAAAATGACCTATGTCGCAATCAGCCGGCTTCAGCACAAGTTGGGCACCTCCTGCACTCTAACCGCCTACCCTCCCACTTCAGCAGCTTCATGTCTT
The DNA here is from genome assembly GCA_003113815.1 of Sphenodon punctatus. Lineage (NCBI taxonomy): Eukaryota > Metazoa > Chordata > Lepidosauria > Sphenodontia > Sphenodontidae > Sphenodon > Sphenodon punctatus. Next base: position 661,460 of record QEPC01015537.1, read on the forward strand.
CTGTATACCAGGGGGAACTATACTGTCACAGCAGTGGGAGCAGATACCTGGGTGCAACTATGTCAATGGCCCTGGTCAGGATGTCATTCCATAGAACAACCAGGTCATCAACAGAGTAGCCATCATGGTCAATGGGTATATCCCCCCAGATAGTTCTGGAAACCAATCGGATCTATAAGTCTCCAGGGAAAGACCAACCTAACTAGTTCACCACCCCGACGGGGGCATAGAGGGTAAGGATCCAGGTCTTCAAAAGGTAATGATCTGACCATGACAACAGTGTTAAAACAATACTTCCAATAATCAGAACCCCCATCTCCAGGCTGGTGCAGAACATCAAATTCAATGTGTATCCTGCCTCATGGTGTCCTTACAGATCACCGCCACACCACCACCACCCCAACCTACACTGATGCAGCACCAAGTACCCGGCTGGCACCATCTGGGACAATATAGGCCCAGATGCCTATCCAGTCAAGTCTCTGTAATGCATATGAGGTCAACGGCCTCATCCTGAATAAGTTCAAAGATGGTTGATTTGTTTGTCACTGACCTCGCATTAAGCAGCATCAGCTTTTGATCAGGGGCCTCACTGGCCTCAGCCCCCAAATATCCCAAGACGGGGAGGGAGCAGGACATGGGAATAGACACAATATGCGTCTCCTGGTGCCCATGATAATATTTCTTCTCCCCCTGCCATATCTCCCCATGCCCATCATGATCCCAATTGGCCCAACAGCCACCCCACTCTCCACTTCCCCCAAGGACGCCCCCCTCTCCATCTTGTGATAACTAGTCCCCACCCTCCAATGGGGCTCTATTTGTTTTCATAACTAATTAAAACAATATGAGTTGCTCAACCCTATTTTAAAGAAGGGCTGCTAGAGCTGCCCTACAGTCCCTGCCACCCCTAACCCACTCCACCAGCCCCTGTTCCCATGCCCATTTTGCCAGACTTTGTTCCAGTCCAGGACTGGAGGATGTCACTGCTGCTGCCAATCAGCTGTTTGACACCACTGATCTGCACTCTAGCAGGGGAAATACTGGGGATGAAGCTGGTGCATAGGGAGAGACAGGGGATGAAACTATCGCCTTTACCTCCAGCCATGGGTGGAGTTTTTCAGAGTAGCAGCAGCGACAGGGTTTGGAATAGCCCCTGGGCTGTATCCCGGCATGAAAACAGGTGCCACAGCTGAGCTCTGGCAATCCTTGACACAAACTAAGCCTGGCTTCTGCTCTCGCCAACCTTTCCTTACCAATTTTCAGGAGAGTTAAACTGGCATAAGAGAAAATGGCACGTGAACCAGAAGAGGCCTTAAGTCTTAATAAAATGTTAAAGAAGACTTACTTAAGCTTCTTTGTAAATCTAAGCCTTAGTACTGTGAAATCAGTGGGATTCTTGCTAGAGCAGAGACAGAAAGCACATTCCTCCACCCAGTGAAGTCAATGAGAACTAAGTCATTGATTTCAATGGATGGAAGCCTGCACCCAGAGTAAATATTGCAGAATTTGATTCTCCATATATTGTTGTAGTGTGTAGTTCCTGAAAGACTGTGGGACCAAGCTTAGTGGGATCAATCCCAAACAACACACACCACACAAATCACGAACGCGCATCTCGTGCAGAAAGGGCGCACAGCTGTGTTAGCCCACGTGCAAGCTGCACGCAAGCTGAGTGCAAACCACATGCACGTGCACTGTGTGTGCATATCCCTCATGCGCAGGGATTTGGTATCACCCCCACCGAATCCAATTCCCAAGATAAATTCCATATTAAATTGCATTGCATTATACAGTGGCAGGAGGCAAGCTTTAAAACATACCCACCCAATGTGGATGCTGCTGAAGCAATTAGATATGCTTGCAATGTATTAATAGTAATTGCATTCCTAATTTCATTAGCATTTGCATTATCATTATGTATTAATTATTATAGTTATGCCATTGAGGGCTAAAATCAAAGCCTGACAGCACCAATTCCCTGAATGCATCTTGTGGTTGCTGAATATGATTACTGTTCTTCACCAGACTGATGCTTTTGACAAAAGCAGAGTAATGAAGCTGGATGTGTCTAGAAAGAGCTACTTCCTAAAAATCTTTCCTGCTATGAAAATTGGGATTTTTTAAGGAAGAGAAGCTAAATTCCATGTGTACACCAGACAACTCAGTTATAGCTCCCCAAAGTCTGAGAGCTTATTGTCAAGAGCATATTTGAAACAGCATAGTTACCCTGGAGCACTTACCAACTCTCTTCCTCTGTGTTCCCTTGAGCATTTAAATAATTCTTCCCCCAACCTAATCCCTCCCCAAGGGAACCTTCAGGGATTAGTGCTAAGATGAATAGTAGGTTTTGTATTTGCAGATGTTATTGGCATTTTTGATAGCAATCTGCATTTCTATAAAATATCAGCAAATGAAACGAATATTCAGATTTCCAGCTTTGTTTATTTTTTGGCTTTGCAGCTATTCAGTTTTTCAGATATGCGATTACTACATTTTGGCCGATGTGAGTGCGCAGCAATCCTGCTTTCCCCCTACACTGCACCAAAACATTGCATCTCTGTTTGCTGGATGGAAAGTTGGCATTTGCAGTACAGGGGAGGAAAAAAAATTAATCACAGAGTGCAGATGTGAAGCGAGAGACAAACCAGGAAGTGCTGATGAATGATGGGAAAGAAGAGGATTGACTGGAGTCAAACAGTGGTGTTTCCCTCAGATTTGTTCAGTTGATTAAGTTTCCAGGGTTGCTGCCTTTCATGGTTTTGACCCTGACACTCCCATTTTGGCCTATGGGAGTGCGAGAGTCAAAACCACAAGACATGGCAACCTTAGATACCTCTAGAATAGAGCTGAAATGAATAGCAACCAATTTAACTGTAATCAAATGGTAATTGAACAGTAAAAGGTAAGTGGTAGTCGATAAACAATAATTCAGTAATGGCAATGGCAATCCAGTTAACCAGATAGCCAATGGATATTAAACCAACCAGATGCCAGATACGGCAAATACCACAAAATTCGGCCAGATACTGGAGAGTAGCGGATAGTGTTTCAGACAATACTCTAGAGCCTAAATTCCCAAGCTGAGGAGTGGGCCGCCTGGGTGGGTGGGGTGTCCACAGAAGGTGTTCTGGAAGGGTGTGAGCCCACCTGACCAATACCTAGCTCCACACTCTCACTGAGCTAGGGGGATTCCAAAATAATAGGGTGGCAAGGGGGAGAGAGGGTGAAAGAACAAGGGATAGAGAAAGGGGAAGCAATAGGAGGATGTGAAGAGGAAAAGAGGGAACAAGATGCATGTATGTCTGTGTGGTGTGGGGAAGAGCCTCAACTACAACAGACAAGTGGAAGCAGGGGCATGGTTCAAAAACATTTGAGAACCACTGCTCTAGAGGGCAGCCACCCCTCTCTGCATTAACTCTGCTTTTGGTAAATGCCCCCACGTTTACCCTTGCCTTAACCCCTCTACTCATATGGAAACAAACGAGTTAGGGGGTTCGAAATTAATCACAGAGTGCAGGTGCAAATCGAGAGACAGACCAGGAAGTACCAGTGAATGCTGGGAAAGGGGAGGAGTGACTGGAGTCAGATAAACAGTGGTGTTTCCCTCCGATTTGTGAACAAACCCTTACAGTGAGATGATATCCTTCACCTGCTTCACACCAGGACATGACAGGTAAAGGATCATCATCATGCTGTTAAATTATATTTCATGTAGAGAAAATGCCTATATTCAGATAATAAACTCTTTTGGGGAAGGAGCATGTTATTCTTTGTGTTTATGCAGTACCAGGTACAATAGGGTGCTGCTGCTGATGGAGGATTTTACAAGTACCAAATACTAAAACATAATAAAAATTTGCAATGATCATTTGGATTAAAATATATTTTTTTATGTGTTTCACAATGTCCTTATTGTGAAAAGAGTTCTTTACCCTCCTATTTTGACAGGTCCGAGTAAAACAAGTTCTGTTCATCAGACTGAGATGAAAGTAATTGTATAGCAGCAGTAGCATTTTATTTCTGTCAGTCAGCCTGTGCCATAACACACACAGAAAAAAGTGTTCAAGTTGTAAAATGGTATAAAACAATCATTCATTCATTTCCCTACAAAATCCAGAACCCACTATAGAGGCCTCTTTGCAATCCATTCATTGGTTTATTGACCCAAGATCCTCCATGGAATATCACAGATCCATATCATCTGTGCTACCATTTGCATTTGGATTTCTTATTTAATTTAAAGATATACAGTATTTTCAAATCACACATTAATATACCTCTCCTTATTGGCTATATAGACCAGCAGCTCAAATACATATGCTAAATTAATAAAGTATGCATTGCTCATTATAGCACTAGTTCAACAAAGGCCTTAATTAAAATTAACTTTATGCACATGCTGAAGCAGCGGCACCCACTGATGCTAGGGAATCCTGCTTCCATAGAAGGGCACTCAGAGGAGAAAGCACTTCCTTGTTCAGTAATGGGGCAATATATATCAAGATCTAAGTTATCATTGCCCCAAACTATATGCATTTCATAATTCACTTCCACTTCATTTGAGCGTGAAACAGAAGTCGCTGCACTGAAAAGAGCCTTTTGTTTAACTCCCCAAATGTTTTGTGATACAAGCACTTGGCTAATAAAAAAGGAAGGCAGTTAAGTGAGAATTTTCTTGAAACTGGAACATTTTATTCTGCCCCCTGAGATGGCAGCCTGGTTGACTATCTGAGCATAGTTTTAAACTGAGCAATAAACTACAGTGAGCTCTGAGCTTGTGGTGACTTGGAGAAATTGTTCAGCCAGGAAATCACAAGGCTGAGTGACTGGCATGGCTGAAACGTTTGGCACTTCAAACAACTCAGAAGACAAATGAGCACCAAACAAGAATTTTTTACACAAGTGTAAGCCCAATTAATGTCAACATAAACTTGTAAAATTTATAGTTTGATTTGGAAAAGTAGAACCAACCTTTTCCTGTACCTTCTGGGCAAGTTTGCTAGATGCATCTTGTTAACTGTACAAGTCAGGATTACATACAAGGGCAAGCACGTAAGTAATTATTTATCCAAATGAGTCAGCATAGAAGGGATGCATTTTTGTTCTAAGTAACACCCAATATTTCTGAAAGTGAATCTGGGGAAGACATAACTTAAGGATCACTGGCAAAGACCAGTGAAGACAATGGAACTTAACTTAATTGGTCTTTGGGCTGAGAGACACAACTTCAGCAAATTACTTAAACATGTGCTTAACTTGAACTTAATGAAACTTAGGCAGGTTGTTAAGAGTTTTCCTGAGTAATGATAGGTTTAAGCTTATGCTTAAGTGGTTTGCTGACTCAAGTTGCAGAGGTGATCCACTTGGAGATAATCTGTTTATGCTATATAAGTACTTATTTTAGTCACAACAGCAAAATTCCCATGATGTGATATCCACTGGCCATTGCTGATTACATTAAAACATATTGAAAAGTATTCAAGTTGTCTTCTTCTTCTTCTTCTTCTTTATTATTATTATTAGCATTAGCATTAGCATTAGCATTTATATAGCGCCAGCGATGTACCTGGCGCTTTACAGAGACCAAGATAGACACGGTCCCTGCCCGAGAGCTCACAATCTAAAGAAGACAGGGGGAGGGGAGACAGGGAAGGGGGAACAGAGGGAGAGACAAGGGATGCAACATTCATGAGGATGCAGGAACTCAGGTACACTCTTTTGGCTTGGTTACACATTGGGAGTTTGCAGATAACACATTGGGGGATAATCCTGGGTGGAGATGATTACAGGAGTTCAGAGTGGGTTTTGAGGAGGGACTTGAAGGTATTCAATGCACTTGCCTTTACAATAAGGTCCAGTCCAGCACTGCTCTCACACAACTGTGTACTTGAAACAGCAAAATAGGCTACAATTTAATACCTCCGTAGTTCTTTAGGAAAGTGATAGTACAGGAATTATTTCTTGAGCTTTTTCATGTGCTCGTTTAACCAGCTGACTATCAAATATAATTATTCTATGTTTTATATTTGTTTTCATTTTCTGAATGTATAATATAACTTTGGCACCAAGTCTGGACAGATTCAGGTAAGCTCCTTCTTAAACCTCAAAATCTGGTTAATTGTCATAAATCACTGCTTACACTTCACTTATATGAGTCTCATGAATGGTTTGAAAAGAAGCAATGAGTTCTTTTGTGGCAAAAAAAAACTTCCAGTAAAAAGGGAGCTTAGTCAGTGTTTAATTTCTTACATGGTGCAAAGGCAAATTAACTATCCTCGACAAAAAATGCTAAGGCAAAATTCTGGAGACAATCAGTAGAATTAAATTAATCTGGATAAATATCAACAGCTCTATGCTCTGTCCTTTGCCTAACCTTATATCGTTTGGCTGACTATTAGAATGATCTTACACCATTATTATGAAATAAGCTGGCAGAGATTTGGAGTCTCCAAAAAAAAGTAACTGCTCTTTTTTAAAAATATTATTTAGTAGTTGGTTTCTCTGCACAATTAATGTTTAAATATTAATTTTCTGTTATTAGGAAGGAACTGAGTGGTTAGAAACTCAGGGTATTTTTACACGTGACGGCTTTTCAGCCACTATGCTTAAATCGTGCCCGGGGTGAGAGCCTTCACCCCAGACAGGAGTCTGCACAGCCACCGAACAAATGTTCTGGTGGCTGGGGCTGGGGACAGGGCAGGGGGCATGCAGATGTGAATCTGTGTGGCCCCACCCTTTGCGCTACTCAGCACAACCCCATCTC
>QEPC01015537.1:669615-687258 GCA_003113815.1 Sphenodon punctatus
GGACTATGTCCAGGTCACAGCCTGGGCTAAGGTCCAGCCCAGGGCCAAATTGGGCCAAAGCAGGCCACGGAGGGATATCAAATCTTCTGTGGCTTGGTAGATACAGCTGGATTGGGTCTGCCAGGGCTGGCCACCATGGCTGAAAATTCAGGAGCCTCCTTTCATTCTCTCTTTTTGATGAGATGGAATGCAGTCTTGAAACATAGAGCTTTGGAAAATTGTAGTAGAGTATTTGCTGGTATTTGAGTTTGCTTTTAAAAGGAAGGTTAAGCTTTATTTACTCAAAGAGGGTGGTTTAGGGTTTTTTGATTACTGAATGTGGCACCTATGTCAGATCACCCATTTAAACCTTTTTAAAAATACCATCTGACAGCAAGAAGAAATAGAACTCTCTGCTACGGTTGATCCAACAAAGACTTAAATCTTGCAACTTATCATAGCTGGAAATAGGAACCTTGCAGCAAGTTCAAGATTTTCTATAAGTTTCATTCAGCTTCTACTGAAATCAGTGGAAAGACTTATGACTTGAGGGGGAATTAGATACAGGGCCAGAGCTACCATAATGCAGCACAGGTGGCTGCCTAGGGTGGCAACTTCAAGGGGGGTGGTTCACCTGCCCTTGATCCAGTGGTTGCCAAGCTCTGCAGCTGGATTGGGGAAGAGGCAAGAGAGCTGCCTCCTTGAAATTGCACCCCTAATCGGACCCACCTCTCCTGTCCCCACAGTCCTAGGTGTCCCCCCAACCATTCACAGAGCTCAGAAGCAGCTGGATCGGGGCAGAGGGGGAGAGCGCCCTCTTCAACTTACCGCCCGTGGCCTCAGGCCCAATCCCGCCACAGAGCTTGGTGGCGGCAGTGGTGGTGCGGTGGGGCTTCCTAGGGTGGGCCTCCCCTCCATCCCCAACCCAGTCACTACTGCCAAGCACTGTGGCTGGATGAGGTGGGGGCAAGCAAAAATCCTCACACTGTCCCTGATCAGATATTAGGCTTTATGTAATTTCCCATTTATATAAGAGTGAGAAAGAGATGTGTTTCACTTTCTAGTCTATCCGATTGACATTTCTGATTTTAGGACATAATGACATCAGAGTTTTGTGGCAAGCTGCATTATGCAATTCATATTCCATATGATATTTTATGAAACATTGTGAAAGGGATCATTTAACTTCTTCTGATGTTGAATCTTGGTTAAGCTTTAGTAAGTGAAGAACAGTAACCTAGTGTGCATTGAATACATGATTAAGTACTGTAGATGTTAAAATCAAATGGCCATTCCATCAATCAAATACACATCAAACAGGGCCCATAAAATACTGCACATTATTGTTGGTGTATCATTGGATGCCAGAAAAAATAGGCTCACCTTTGGGCATTTTTAAAAGGTAAGGAACTGTAAGGTGTGAAGACATACTGTCAGAAGTCTCATTAAAGCATTATTTACTAGTTGGAAATGAATTTACATTGATCTTTTGAAACTATTGCTAACCACAAATGCATTAAAACGAAACAGTCTTCATTTACCGAGAAATAAATGTGTCAGCATAACTTTGACTTTTGTCCAATGCTGTTCCGGCATTTAATTTGCAGGGGCTCAGTGTTAAGCAGTTTATTGCTTATTGTTGCTAAAACACGTTAACAATTGCTGATTTATTTCCTTCCTGCAATCATTATCAAAATTGTTATCTTAACTAAATAGTTTTTAAGCAACCTGCTTGAAAATTGTTGTAAAATACATGGATTTATTCACTGTAATTGTTTCCTGCTTTTGTTTTAGATGGTAACCAGGGCCTTCCTTAGGTACCTTGAGACCCTGAAGTGGTCAAAATGTATTTGTTTCTCTAACCACTTCCAGCTAAATAACAAACGGTAGGAACCCCAGGGATGACGTATGGTTTTCTAGTGGCAGCCCTGAAGGATATGTGTAACCTTTAAAGCTTCTCAAGATACATAGTGGACTCTTTAGTGCTGCTGCCTCTTGCAGGCCAGGGACCCCTGAGAAGATGTCCACTTTATTCATTGTGTGGACTAAACTGGCCCTAGTGGGTAACAGTTTTACAACTTAAACAGTTTTAACAGGAGGTGTAGTTAAAAGACTCAGAAAGGAATCTGGTTATGCTGATCTGGGTTATGAGAAGCTTTGGAGTCTTATGAAGTCAATATGCACTCACTGGCATGTAAATCAATATTTCATTATTTACATTTTAAAAAAAAAAAAAAAATTTGGTAATGGTTCCAGAGTATAATGTAATGAATAAATAATTGTAATTTACTTGATAATTCTATGTTGTACATTTAAAATGTTTCAAATTCAGTGATAAGACAATGAACCTGACCTCTAATAGCATCAGGCACCTACTTCAGGCATCATGCGTCCAAATCTCACTGATGTCAGTGGGAGGTTTTCCGTTGATATCAATGAAAGTTGGATCAGGCCATGCTGGGGTCTGGCTAAAGTATAAAATGGAATGCCTATGAACTTTTGGAGGAAGCTATATTATCCCTCACTAACTTTAAACACATTCATTCATTCTTTGTACACCTTGTCATCCACCAAAGTGAAGCAATTCCTGATTTTTTTTTCTTAAAGCCCATGCTTCTTGAATCATGTGAATACATTTTCAAGCGAAGCTTCCAGAAGTTATAGTACCACTAGCCCTCATGGTTGCACAGAAAATCTTGAAAATGTGAAACCTAAAGGCTCAGAATAAAAAAAAAATCCCAAACCAGGAGTTAACAGTTCCAGAATTGGAGGGGGGGCTCTTTTATTCTAAGCACGTAGCATGATTGTTTAATGTTTCTGGTTGTAAACTACTATCATGGCTTTTATACATGGAAATGTATTTGGTCATCAAGGACCCAATCAGAATTAGGGGGTGAGGAAGAAAGTGAGGTCAGAGAATTACATGGACATATGGACATGGGATTGTATAGCTCCCTCAATGGAGTTTGCTTTATGGAACCTTTGGAAGATTTCAGACCAAATTTCAAGCACTGCAGACCTGTTTTCTTGCCCTTCCATTAAGCATCTGATGTGGAAAGTTGGCTCTCGGGTAGTTGTACTTCCCTGTTGTCTGATCCATAACTATGGGTGTTAACAAACAAGAAGATCGCTCACACCAGGTAGGTGTGCACCTGCCAATTTATTAGATATTTACCCCCACCTGCCAAGTGGCCACCACCCACTGGACACGCAGCCTGACTCACGATGGGGTCTCAGAGAATGTGGAGCCCACCATGTGGTCAAATGCAGGCTAATGTGCACCCACGTGTCTGCATCCCATCAACTAGGTCGCATGCAGCACCTCCATACGTACAGGTCCACCAGCACCATAGAGTTGTCAGTGAAAATCCTAGAGTGTCTGAGGAGTGGCAGCTTCGTGCGCCTCTCTCTGCTTTCGCCCTCACTGGCACTGCCAGTGGGGGCTGCCCGCATGCACATGAAATACACACAGGGGACTGCCCATTTATTAGGGTGGACCTGCTAAATATGTGAGGGGGGTTGTGCGGACTGAACCCAGACTCTAGCGGCCTATCATCTCATTTGTTTACACCCTATCTCTCAGTGAAATCTGCCTTAGTGGCACCATGCTGATTTCTCACTCTCTGAAGGGCAGTGCAACAATGATGATGACGACGACGACGACGACGACGACAACAACAACGACGATGACGACGACGACGATGATGATGATGATGATGACGACAGTCATAGAGTTCTTCCAGCAAGCTTATTCATTTTGTCTAAAGTTGTTGCCAGTGCCACTCTCCCTCCTTTGTTTGTTGATGTATTTCTATTTGGACTCATGCATTTCAGTCCTGCATACCAGCATATTGTCATGTACTGAGTTGGAGGATTTTAATGTCATAGTCATGTGGCAAAACCGTGATCACCATAATCCCAATTGAATGGACAGATACCACTGAACCACTAGCTATGCTTGTGTTATTCTGTATGGCCTATGTGCACTGGAGTCCCAAAAATCCAAATTGAGCAAGACACAGCTCCTCCTCCTTGACTTCCCAAACTCCTGCTCCCTGACTCCATTAAAATGATGGCCACTCCACCTGCTTGTTCAGCTTCCAGGGATTCAAATGCTGAGAGCAGAGTGTTGCAGGGGACAACCCCTTTGCATCCTTGCAGTAGTGGTGTGGCAGGTCACAGACGTAAAAAAATTAAGGAAGGGGCTGCCCCATGCACACCAGACTCAGAGAGAGACATCTGTCCTCCTTTCATTCCCACCCCCTTGTTTTTACCCATGGCTAATGAAAAGGTGAATAATGAGCAACGCATGGTTTGTGATGTATTGTTTATTTGCCTGACGTCTGGCTAATTATTACACGCTCGCTCTAGAGTTGCTAAGAGATGTTAGCAAGTTTTAACTCCGAGCCATGTCCATGCTGAAACTGGAAAAGAGTGCCATCTGGAACTGCAAAAGAATGAAAAGAGTATCTGAATTTCCATGTTGAGGGATATGAGTAGGGCTGAAATGATATTTCTCAAAAATGAGAAATCTCAATGAAATCCCAGTTCTTGTTTCATCTCTGGATAAACCAAGAACCTCTCGATGCCCAACCAAATTGTCAGGCAAAAATATAAAAACTAATAATTAAAAAAATTAATTCTGCATGTGCAAAATGGCCACCACCCTTAACCAAAATGGCAGCAATAGTGTCACCGCCATTTTGTTAAGGACAGTGAACACTTTGCACATGCCCAATCTGCTGCCCTAAACCAAAATGGTGGTGATGCTATTGCCACCATTTTGATTAAGGGTGGTGGCCATTTTGCACATGCACAAAACAAACAGGTGACCATTTTGCATATGTGTAATGAATATTTATTTATTTATGCCCAAGAATTTGGTCAGGCATTGGGAAATCAACAAGAAATTTATCCTGGTTCCTGAAATTAGGAGAATTCTCACAAGCAGCAAAATTACTTCAGCCCTAGATGAGATTAGTTTACTTAAAGGAACAAAGTATTCTGGGGTTTCATTATTAAACAAAGAGCTCTGAAAGAAAATCTGATTCTGGTGGAGGGGGCCAAATTTTGCCATTCGGGAACCAAACTGTAAGACTTTGAAAAACAGGCACAAGACGGCATGCAAGATTACTTATTTCCTTTTCATTATAGCTTCTACCAAATCTATCATTGTATTCCTTGTCTAAATAAATCATAGCCCATATGTCTATGGGGAACATCTACAGCAGAACAAGAACTCTCCAAAGGTCAGGGAATGCTGAGGCAGAAATGCCATGCTCCAATGCATCCTATGTAAGCCTGTTCCCATGAAATGCATCAGGTGTGGTAACTACCCTGGAGTCAGGAAACCACAGAGCCATCTTGAGTGGTTCAGAGTTCAGTTCTTCAGGAATTTGAAGATGTCCAGAAGAGCAGAAAAAGGTGAGCTCAGGACTTTGGCATTCCATCTGGTGGTGTCTGAGTAACTAAATGGGGAACACGAGCATTAATCCTGGGAGTAACTACCTCCTGGAATGTCTGAATAAGTTTGCCCACTCATAGCTTCTGAATAACATTTGTCTTTATGGAAACCAAGCTAGATCCAGGCAAGTGCAGACATTGAGTGTTAACAAATGTGCAGCCACAGCAGCAGATGCATGTCCCAGGGAGAGTGGGGTGTGCCCCTGGATGGATCAGCTCAGGGAATGGAACACACGTTCCTGACCCGGTAGGGTAGGGGAGTGGAGAGAAGTGTGCAGATGGCTGGCTCCGCCCCGACGCTGAAGCCAACACCCCACCCCATGATGGGCAGCCAGCCATGGCTGCCAATAACAGGCAGCGATAGTCTGCCCAGTTTGGACAGCTCCTGGGTCCAGACCATGGCATGGTTCCTTCCAGGTCCACATTTCTGGCTCAGACGTCTACCCCACCAGGCAGGCAGAGTGGGCCTACCAGGCAGGTCAGAGTGGACCGATCCAAGCCAACGTCACATCTGGTAACACCCCATGTGACCACACAGGGCCCTATGCATTGGAGGGCCCCAGATGAGCACCCAATACATGGCGTCAATGAATAAACTTGAAATGACAAAATAAGTTTGCGAAGCTCTGGCTAAAACACAGGCCTACAGATATTCAGATGCAGGGAGCCCTGGCCTATGGAGGGCCTGCACCAATTCTAGATTGGGTCCCCAACATACAGGGTCCATGAGCAAACTAGAAATATCAAGGTATGTATAATATATGGATGTGCCGGGCCTGTAGACAAACCCTGGCCCTTGAAGGAAAAGTTTAATTGAACTTAAACAATTAATTACAATTACACTTTCCTTTTAATAAAGGTGAGTCAGCACGTGTCAATCAAACATTCCTATGTTAGGAAGGGGGCCTGCGACACCACCATTTTGTACAAGGCCCTAATTTCCCTGGGCGGAGACATCTACTCCCAACCCAGAGATATGGGGTTGGTACCCTCAAGCAGTGCTTGAGGGAAACAGGACTTTGCACAGCTGGTAACAAGATTTGTACTTGAATCCGGGATCAGGAAACTAACTGTGGATTTAAACATCCCGTCCTAGGAGTCATATTGTAATACAGTACAGTACCCCTCGTTGAGCAGTGAATTGGTCAAACAATAATGAAGAAAATTAGAATAATAAATTCTAGGTTTTGATTTGTGCATCAAGGTAATGTTTTTTGGGTTTTTTTCCAGAGGAAGACTTCTCTCAATATAGAATTAACCAGCAAGAACAATACGCTCATACATAGGCACCTGGCTTGAGGAATCACATGTCCCTGATGATGTTACATGAATGCAAAGCACATCAATGTACATGAATATCAAGAGCAGGCTGCCTCCTATAAGTCTGTCAGCATCTATACCCAATACTCTGATCTCACACATTCACACCTTCAGCTCCAGGCCGGTCCGTGCATATTTTTGCTCCAGGAGTGAATCCGTAAGCCAAAGCATGTGCAGGGGTTGACTGGTGCAAAATCAGCCTCACACGGTTTTGTCAGCAAGTACCTGGATGGCTGCAGAGGAGGGAAACCCAATTCTGAACTTTTCTGGGTAATTGCCAGCAAAGCCATATTGGGGGGGGCTTTCATACCAGCAAATCCCGCGTACGTTTTTGCATCCAGATTCTCTCCAGGAGCCAAAATATGTGTGTGATTGTGGGAGTCAGACCCACCCTCATGAAAATAAACAAAAAGGGAGAGAAGAAGTGGGTGGAGCCAAGGCTTCACTCCCAAGCATGTCTGCCAGTAGTGGTAAGCCACTACAAGGATGAGAGTAAGCTCTGTATAATAGAAATTTATGTTAGGTTTTTTTCCCTCCCCATCTTCCCAGAGGCAAAGGAAAATCAGGAAAGGATTCCCTGATTACCTAAAGGATCACTCTCAGACATATGACTACTCTAGGGTACCATACCACACATAACACATAATTGAGAATAAAGACTCAATCTAGTCCTATTAAATAAAAAGCAAATCCTCTCCATTTGGATCTAACCATTCCTGATTTCTATTCACTTTTTGCCCCTATGCCTAATATTTTCCACTTCAGTTACAGATAGTTTATTTCTTTTTAAAGGTTTCAAATTTTGTAACTTTCCTTCTTTGCTAAAATGGAATAATATACATTGCCGTTGTCAGGGAGGTGTTAAAAACTGCCCCCATTTGAAGATGAGCTTTCAATTAAGGGAACAGATAGCAAGCCACAGTTGTTTGGAATTCTCTTTGTTTCCCACATTTCCACAATTGAAAATGGAAGTAATAGAGGAAATGTTGGGCGGAGAACACTCATATAGTCCTTGCTAATGGTGGAAATGCTTAAGTATCATCTCTGCTCAGCTAATATAAACCAAAGTGGTTTATTACCACTGTTTTGTGATTTATGATTCACATTATGACTTTATTTTGAAATGGTTTCATGAAAAATTAATGTGTGGTAAAAGAAGAATACACAACAAGGAACAGGGATCAGGTTTTATCAGATGCAAAGCTGCTCGGTGATTTATATCTTTCAAGCCACTGGAACCGCTGTCTCAACGCTGCATTTGCCAGGATGCTGCAAGATGCAGCGTAAGATCAGACCAGAACTTCCAAGGTGAGGCAGCCATGTTTTTGTTTCCAACTTACAGTGCCATATACTGTTAATTTTTAAAAGGTTTGAGCAGTTTGTAACAAACATGAATAATTGATAGCAAATGTTCTCAGCATTGATTAGTGTTCTTTTGTAACAGAATGTCTATTTCATACGCCCTATTCCTTTAATGTCTTCTGAAAAGTCAGGGAACTTGTTACTGCATTGCCTAATGGACAATTCAACTCTCATCTTAATCATACCTACAATGAAGGATAACTATTGATATATATTTTTTCCTAGGGCTGAAACGAACAGCTAAATTGCTTCTCATGAAAAATTTCACCATATCAGAAACCAGGATCCATTTCCTGACTGTTTCCTGATACTAATGTGATTTCTTGAGTCTCACAATACTGTGAAATACTGTCCCAATTTATTGACTTCCCACTTAACGTTTGCCACGTACTGTATACAGTTCATTTACCATTTACCACATTGCTGAGGGTACCATTTTACTTCTGGGTTTGTTGTTTCCAAATTTCTGAGCCAATGCTCATAGCATCCTTAACCTCCTCCAGTGCCCATTACCCTCCACTCCAGTGTCTCCAATTAGAATTGTTGTTCTATGTTGTGCCAGTTGCTTCGACCAAACTGCACCTGGATTGCAGATTAGTAAAGGAATCTGTGTACCAGCTGTGGCAGGGTGCAGAGAAGTGGAGCAGCTAGCGCCGGCCTGTGAGCCGGGCTAGCTGAACAGCAGGCACTGAGAGAGAGGGACAGTGCCTGAGCAGTAACACCTGTGTGTTGGGCAGGAAAAAGCCAACCCAGTGCCCACGCAACCCGGGTAGGGTGTAGAGAACCAAGAACGTGCAGCCAGCCAGCCCTGCTCTCGCGCTGTGCCCAGCACCCACCCATCTCCTCCATGAGGTCTGGTCCTAACTCTGGCCAGCATGCCAGCCTGAAAACAGACGTGGTAGCCTGCTGTGGTCTACTTGGGTGGGCCTTAGCCCAAGGCTGTGACCTCGGAGTTTTCCAAGGTCACAGCCTGAGTTAGCCACTGGCATGGTGCATGGCAATCCTGGTCAACATCTTGTGGCACCTGCACACATGTGCAGGTGAAGTCCAGGCCAAAGCGGGCCACAGTATTCTATTGTCACGTCTGTTTTTACCTATTGTTTGTAATCACGCCATTAATTTTAATTGGAGCAAAAGCAGGTCTTAGCTGATTCCAGGTTTTCTCAGCTATTACTGCAGTTCTATACCTGCCAATAGTCCCTATTTAGGAGGGACAGTCCCTCTTTGAGTGCTGAATCTCATTGTTCCTCTTTCAAGAGAAAGAGACAAAATAACCAGTATTCGAGCCTCAGTCAGTTCTTTCCAGGGTGCCTCCCAGGAAAAGCACTTGAGAAGACAAAAGGGAGATGATGTAATGACAAGAAACTAGGTGGAATGATAAGCAGGAGAGACTCTGTACGTCTTTATTCATTTGGAATGTTTGGTGATGTATGTGTGTGGTGAGGTAGAACATTTATTATTATTATTATTATTATTATTATTATTATTATTATTATTATTATTATGCACAACATCTCGGGGTGGCTAACAACATTTTAAAACAAATAATATTATTAAATTTAACTTTTAAAATAACCGAATAATAAAACCAATAAAAATCCACCCTAACCCAACCCACCCATCCCATCTCCCTCGGCAAAGGCCTGGTGGAACAGCCAGGTCTTACACTGTCTATGGAAAGAGGGGAGATCTACGGCCAGACAGACCTCCAATGGGAGGGAGTTCTACACCCGAGGGACTTATTCACTGAGGGCAGAGCTTATAAACCAAGCTAGTGGGGCTTGTCCATCCTTGTCCATTGGAAATCTTGAGAGGTATGCAGTTCTGAACATCCACTCTCTTTTGTCATTCATATTGATAATGGCCCTTTTAAAATGGGCCATGGTGGGTGGGGTGAGGGTGTGCGCTGGTGGCAGGTGTGCACCCATTCCCACGGGCACACACCCATCTCCACCCATCTCCATGTACAGAGCAACCAGCACTGGTGTCTGTTGCTCCGTGCATGGGTGATGGGTGGAGATGGTTGGAGCATGGGGGCATGCACACACCCCCACTCACCACAAGCAGTGTTCCCATGGGCACCCCACCACCGGCGGCAGCAACCCACAGAATTCCTATGGAACCCACACACGATTGCTCCATGAGTAGGGGGTGGGTGGAGATGGGTGTTGCGCGGGAGCATGCACGCACCTACACCCACCACAAGTGGTGTTTAAACAGACGCCTCCACCTATCTCCATCCAGCGAAACTGAGTGGAGGCATTTCGTGTGAAAAGGGCCCTATGTTGCAGGGCTTCAGTGTTACCCTGTACCATGTATAGTAAAATGTAACACCCATTTTATCAGTGTTAGAGAGTCTGTGTAAAAAGGGCCTAAATATTAGAATTGTTTGTTTGTTTTTAAAAAGGGAGATATTGTGAAAATTGAATTCTTTTTTCTAAATTTAAAAACAAGTTTGAAATGTCCTCAAAACTGTGAAATTAGAAAAATTTCAAACGATTCCATCATGCATGGACAAAGAATTCCCACAAATAAGTTTAAGGGATATATAAGAGAGGCCTGATTAATTTTTTTTCACATTAAAAAATGTTGTCAGAGAATAACATTAAGAAATGAAATATATGAGAAATCTCCACTTCAACCAAATATTTTTCCAAAATTTTATCAGAATTTTAAAAATTCTGCTTTTTAATAGGCCCTTTTTACACAGACGCTCTAACACCCATACATTTTATTATACTTGTTGCAGGGCACCACTGCAGTTAATCACCATGGGCCCTGTGCACACATGATGCCTCCACCCAGTTCCTCTGGGTGGAGATGGTTGTTGGCCGGTGGATGGGGAGCATTTCCCTGGGTGGAGATGGGTGGGGGCATCTGTGTAAATGCCACTTTTGGGGGGTGTTGGTGAGTGTTTGCTCCCGGCCAACACCCATCTCCACTCACACCCATCCACGGAGCAACCAGCAGTGTCCGTTTTATGGGTGTTAGAGCGTCTGTGTAAAAAGGGCCATAGTTTCATCAAGAAAAATATACTAAACCCCCTAATTTTGGTTTTCAAGACTATGCAAATCTTTGTTTCCATTTTGAACATTTTGGGTAATTTCAGATGTGACGGGCCCGGAGGCCCGCCACGCTGAACCCCAGACCAGGATTGCTCTCAGATCCCAGTCTGTGATTAAGCCAGCCATCCTTAGATGTGCCGGCTCCATCACTGTGGGGAATCAGGGAGGGGGCGGGGCTGGGCTGCCCGGCGTGACGTATGGCCACACAGCCCTGCCCCCCACGTTCCCTCGGCCACCTGACCACAGACAGACGGGTGGGCGTAGCGGCCAATGACGCTGCTGCTCCCAATCCCATACTGTGATTCGGGGTGTGATTCCGGACCAGGGCAAGGTAACTGATGTTACTTTTGTCCCTTTCTGGATCATGGCCAAGCTAACCACTGTTCTCGACCTCCGGCCGCCCGGAGGTCCAGAACCGTGGTTAGGCTTGACCGCCGCTAGAGATTCACTGTGGTGAACATCTGGCGGAATTAAAAATAGATGTTCACGGGAATGCCACCACCATAGGGGATCTACTGTTATCCACTGTGGTGAAAGGTGTTTTCGTAACATCTGAAATTACCCTTGAAGCAAAAAATATTTTTTGCTACACGGTTTTGACCATCTCTAATGGTCTTCCAATGGAGTAGCAATTGGTATTTGCATGGTGCAATACTGATGGGGTTCATTACTAAAGTGTCAATTTTAAAACGATTACAGATACATTTCCATGCATCAGACTCAGGTCTCTGAATTACAACTGACCCTCTGTATTAAATTTGTGAATGCAACAACATGGGGGCTGTAGGGAGCCGACTGTGGCTCCATTCTCCTCAGCCAACCAGCGTTGATACATTCTAGAGTCGCACAGAAGCAAGAACCTTACATCAGTGGGAGACTCAGCACAGCAGAGTTCTCCTCCACCATTCCTATTCGCCTACACATCCACTTCTTCCCTTTGTGCCGGGGGAGAAGGGGGGCAGTCGATTCAGCACTACCTCTTTCTCCAGCTCCATATGGACTTGATATGCTCCCCTTGCTATTCCTGGCCATTTTAAGACCAGAGAATGCAACTTTTATCATTCTCTTGCCAATGCCAGCAGTAGCTAATTTTACGCAGTATTCAATGTGAATGTACTCTTTATGTGGTACAATAACATGACAGAGGTCCTGCTTCAGCTGAGGAACAGATCCCTGTTTCCAATCACCTAATCAGGCAGCAGCAGGAAGCGGACATAATATTTCCACTTTCAATCCCAGCTACTTTAGTGAGCTGTGGAAATTATCCCTAACGCTCTCACTGTCAATTAGCTTTCAAGTTAGAGATGGGGCCACTTTACCAAGTGCCATAGCGCAATGCAAGAGTTCACAAACAGCTGTCTCAAAGTAATTGAAATCATAATGTGCAGAAAAATTACTTTTATAATGGTTGGCTCGAAGATTTATTTTTTTTAAATGTAATTAAAAAGTGGATTTAGAAATATTCTTGGCAACCCAAAGGATTAAATATTAATACAATGCATAATTAATAAATGATATGTCTCTTGATTACTAATGGATTATTGACTCTAAAAGCCTAACATTATGGAATATTAGGGCAAACAAAGGCTTTGGGGGAATATCTTTAACCTTCAAGGGTAAAGCTGTGGCTCTTTGCCTCTGAACTACCAAAACCGATTGTTGAATCCAACCCTTGAAAATCCAACCCTTGAAAATAAAAATAAAAATGAACATAAAAATGACCCTACCAATTATATAAATCCTGAAAACTAGAGCTCCACCACCATTCTTTCAGCAGCATTCTTCAGGATTTCAGTACCTGCTGCTCTGTAGATTGGCAGTATATCATAGTACCGTATTATTCTGTTAAAACATTGTAACAGCACATTTTACTTTAAAGTATTGCAAAGTTGTGCTATTGATTTGAGAACAGCTCTGTTATTCTCTGTATTATACAAAGAAATCCTCTCAAGCTAAGTGAAATTGAGGATGCCACAAATACAGGGTCTATATAAAAAGAAGAAACCATTCTATGTTGTAAGCAACCATTCTACGGGCATCTTTAGACATAACAAAGATCAGGTGTCAAAACCCTTAAGCACATGTTTGGTCATCGTGTGTAAGCACCATAACAATCCCAACACCAATTTGGCCACCTGTTGAACACATGATGTGAACACCATTGCATCACAAGGACAATTCCTGCTGAACATGTGGCCAATGTTGTGTCTAATGAAATCGCGTGACGTGTTATCAGGTACAACACGAGGAATGAGGTGCCAGCACTTGCGTGCTGAGATCAGGTGGCCAGCAAAACACTGCTTTGCCCCAAGATGGGCTGTGTGTCTAAGCAGCGCCACATGGTGAACACAGGACCAAACAAAACCAGTGTGCATATCAAGGTCAAAACACACATTCAGACACCCATTGACGTTATGTCTAAAGACACCCTATGTTGTTCTGTGGGGCAACTGTTCTATGCTGTACACCATTTTGGTCACTAGGGTAACTATGGTAACAGTACTGATTCTAAACTGATTTGGAATTCTAAACTCCCAGCATTCCTGCACACAGTGATACCAGATACAGTACTACAGCTATCTAACTTTAGGAAATAAATGCCAGGAAAACGGTTTCTTCTTTTTAAAGACCCCATACAATGCTAACCAGAAAATTCTGGCACAAGAGACCAGCAAATGTGAAATCCTTGCCCAATTGTACAATGAGGTCTTAAGTCGTAAAACTACTTAGGTCACAATCCACAATTAGTCCCACTTTTACTCCAGATTAGTTCCAGGGTTTCAATGAGACTACCACAGAGTAAGTGGTTTGTAGATTGTGGTCTTACTCTGAAATAGTCCAATTGGCTTCCATGGATTAAGTGCCTTGAGGACTGCAGCCTACGATGATGGGAGAAGTGGCTATGGCAAAAACACTGGGCTATATTATTAAATTCACTATACCTCCATTTTTACCCCCTTGTCTTAAATATGATCAGCAGTTCTCAAACTTTTTCCTACATGACCCATTTTGAGACTTAAATATAATTCCATCGTGACCCCAGACAGTAACAAAGACAGCAACTGGGGTCCCAACCCACAGTTAGGAAAACTCTGAATCAGATGTCTTTGGCTTTGGCTCTTGTATTAGCAAATACTATTCATGTTTGGATAGCCCTCCAAATATCAGTCTAGTTATTCACCATCAAAATGATAGTTACATATCCATTTATTTGATTATTTCAGTTTGGTTATTTTGGTACTTTTACTATTTTGGTTACTTCAGTTGGACACTATTAGCACTATTATGCATAAGTTTGCATACCAGTTTTTGCACAATAGTGCTAACAGCGCCAAAACAAAGTAACCGAAATACCAAAAGGACCAAAATAACCAAACTGAAATAACCCAAATACCAAAATAACCAAAACAAAATAACTGAAACAGATATCTCTTTCTTGAAATAAAAAGGGAACAGAACAGCATTTCATACTACGGCTGAAACTAATAGTAAAAATGTTATTTGCGAATACTTCAGAGTTTCCGATAACTGGCTCTGAATGTTCTGCTGGTCTTCAGAAACTCAGACAAATACTCACTACTCAGTAAAATACTCGGTAAAATAAAGTATTTTATTAGTACCAAGTACCAAGTCACCTTATATAGGGGCAGGAAAAGCCCCATATGTTCGTCCAAGTACTGGACCGAGTACCAAATACCAAGTACCAGGCCTATTTCTCAGTTATTCGGTACTCCATAAAACCGAGTTGAATACTCAGTAAAAACAGAGTAATGTTGAATGCCGAGTTTCATCACTAGTTCACACCTGCTTTGTCAGACCCAATTCAAAGTAGGCAGAATGGCTGGAGTGGGTATGATCTTAACTGTGGATATTAATTTCAGCAACTTTTGTGTTTGTATATCGCCTACATCAGCAAGGTCCTGATCTTTATTTGGACCCTTGGAAATAATTGTTTGAATGGTAATTTTCACATTTTTGGCATGAGACAATCAGTGAAAACAGACATGACGCTAACCACCCTTGGTGGTTATTTATGCATGTTGCAGGGCTGTATTGATGCCCTATGCAGCCCTGCAATATGCATAAATGATCACCATGGGTGGTTAAAGGGTGGTTAGCGTCATGTCTGTTTCACCCATAATTATGATATTAGTCTCTGCAATGTTTAAGCTAAGCAGATATTTTCATATTAGATTTTAAAACTTAATCAGATGTAATATATTGGCCAAATCTGAATGTAAAACAAACAAGATGTAATTCTCCCACTCCCTGCCCCCCAAAATAATAATAATAGAAAAATGGCTCCAGCATGATTTCAGCTAGAGATCTCTGCAGAGCAGGGGGAGACTGCTAGCCACTTTTACAACCTATTAGTAGGAAATGGACACTTAATATCCACTTTAGCCCATGATTAAAATGTTAATTATGCCTTTAAATGGTTGATACAGTATAGACCACTTAATGCAGCATAATCCACAAGCCTTGATGGGGCACAGACTTTGCCCTTTGGAACAGGGTTTGCCCCCCAGTTTTTGGACCCAAACCCCTACATTTAAAAATTCAGAAAACCAGTGTATAATCTAAGCTGCTTGTGGTGGACATTGTCCAGACAGAGGATCCTAGGAATGAGGTTCATGTTGCATAGCTAACAAAAATATAGTGATTTTTTATTACATTTAGATGCTTTTTATTTAAGTTGCTCATATTTTTCCATTAAATGGTTTCCTATGATGTAATAGAATGTCTGTATCCCAAGTAAAAGCATGTAGCAATAATTAATGTACTCCTAAACTGTGGGTGAGGATCTGCTTAGGTCTGACTGAATTTACACTTCTTTTGATGAATTTGGGCCCAAATGAGCAATGTTGATCTAACACCACAACACAAATATTTCAATACAGTGGCAGAATATTGTGGCATATTCATTCACTGGGTCCGATCCCATGCCCTGTGGATCCTGCGCACCACATACAAATGTCCACTGAAAATGCATTGTGCTGCACGGAATCCATGCAGGACCCTCGTGGATTCCATGCAGCGGGGTTTGGGATTGTGGCCACTGGGTCTTTAAATTATATTATATACCGTGTCTACATTATATTCCATGATGAATGGGCTCTTCAGCTCCTTAAAATGTAATACCCCAGTGCACCCCAAATGTATTGTGTGAAAAAATAGAAGAGATGCACACAAAAAATATTAAACATGAGAAGCTGACATGGATAATGAGGCATGACAAAGATTTTTCTTACATAAGACTGTACAATTTTATTAAATCAAATGTTGTTTAAAATTAATTTTTAACAAATATGCCTTTAGTATACTATTTACAGTCAGAAGTTAGAACTGGTTGATATTCACAAGCTAAAACAAATAGTGAGAGTTAACATTTTAAGAAAAAGAGTTTTTTAAAAAAATTGATTCCAATTGTTTTTTGTTTTTTTAATGTATGTGATTCTAAAAAAAAATAATCCTCAAGTTTTTTCCAGGAAGTTTTATTCTTTGTTAAGTTTGGGGCAACAAAAATGTGCCACAGAGTAGTTAAAAACACTGAAAACATTAAGTTTTTGCATAAGTAAAAATGTTTGATTTTATTAAAAGCTTTTGTTCAACACAATTTGAACAAAACTATTTAAAATATAGGCCCTTTTTACACAGATGCTCTAACACCCATAAAATGGGTGTTATATTTTATTATACATGTTGCAGGGCACCACTGCAGCCAATCACCATGGGCCCTGTGCACACATGATGCCTCCATCCAGTTCCTCTGGGTGGAGATGGGTTTTGGCCAGTGGGTGGGAAGCATTTCCCTGGGTGGAGATGGGTGGGGGTATCTGTGTAAATGCCACTTTCGGTGAGTGTTGGTGAGTGTTTGCTCCCGGCCAACACCCATCTCCACCCACACCCACCCACGGAGCAACCGGAAGTGGCATCCATTGCTCCGTGGGTGGGTGTGGATGGAGATGGGTGTCCCTCCCTGAACACATTCGCTTGGCTTCCTCCCTCCAAATCTTCAAATCCCTTCTCAAAACCCACCTCTTCTGTCAAGCTTTCCCTGACTCCTCGTTCCTATCGCCCCCTTACTGACTTATCCTGAATTATTGTATCTTGTGTAACATTAAATGAGTAACTACACTTTTGAAACAAAGGGTAATTTCAGATGTGACGGGTCTTTCGGCCCACCACGCTGAACCCTGGACTGGGACCGGCCATCCATCAGATGTGCAGGCCTGATCACAGAGGGGAATCTCAGAGGGGGCGGGGCTGCGCGGCGCAACATGTGGCTGCTCGGTCCCGCCCCCCCCTTTCCTGCATGTTCCTGGCTGCCCTCCCTCAGGGAGATGGGTGGGCACAGCGGCCAATCAGGCCACTGCACCCGATCCCGTCTCGTGGTTGGGACCCGATTCTGGGACGGGGCTGGCAAACAGTCGTTCATCGTGGCCATTGCCAG
>QEPC01015537.1:690011-702841 GCA_003113815.1 Sphenodon punctatus
TTGCTGCTACCCCACGGGATCCACTGTGATTCAGTGTGGTGAGCAATGATCCCATAAAATCTGAAAATACCATAAGCCAAACACCTGAGACCTCCCAAGTTCATGTATGTATCCTTGTCTCTTCCTCTGTTTCCTCCTCCTCCCTTTCCTCCCTCCCCCTTGTCTCTCTCAGATTGTCAGCCCGCTGGGGCAGCGATTGACCATGTCTCTTTCTTACAAATGTACATTTATTTTATTTATTTATTTTATTAGATCTTTATGCTGCCCCTCCTGCCTTCAGAGCTGGGGGAGGCTAACAACATTTTAAAATACAACAGCATAAAAACATTTAAAACAACCAATAGTAAAACTAAAAACTAAAAATAAAAGTATCTCCTCCACCATACCCACCCAACCCCCCACCTGTCTCCCTCACCAAAGGCCTGGCAGAACAGCCAGGTCTTACCATGTCATCAGAAAGAGGGAAGGTCCCTGGTCAGGTGGACCTCCACCAGGAGGGAGTTCCACAGCTGTGGTGTTGCCACTGAGAACACCCTCCTCATCGTTGCCACCCGGGAAACCTGGGGGCCCTCAAGGAGGGCACCCCTGGCTGACCGCAGGGGTCGATCCAGAACCTGGGGAGTGAGGTGATCCCAAAGATAGGTGGGGCCCAGGCTGTTTAGGGCTTTAAAGGTCAATACCAACACCTTGAATTGGGCCCAGAAAACTATTGGCAGCCAGTGCAGAGAACAGAGTACCGGTGTAATTTGCTTGCAATGACCACTGCATTATGCACCAGCTGCAGTTTCTAAACTGGGGTAGCCCCACGTAGAGTGCGTTACAGTAATCTAATCTTGAGGTGATAAAAGCATGAATGATAGTGGCCAGGTCCCCATCTGAGACATACGTCTTAAGCCGTCGCACCTGATGTAATTGGCAAAATGCACCCTTCACCACAGCTGCCACCTGGACATCCAACCAGAGCTGTGGGTCCAGGAGCACCCCTAGACTCCAGACCTGGAGTACCAGCTACATTGCTGGCACTATATAAATGCTTAAGTAATAATAATAATAATAATAATAATAATAATAATAAATTAAGTACCAGGTACATTGCTGGCACTATATAAATGCTTAATAAAATAATATTTATTAAGCAATTTTTATTATTATTATTATTATTATTATTATTAATAATAATAATAACAACAACAACAACAACAACAACAACAACATAACACCATAGAAAGCTATTGGTGTAGGTTGTTTGCTCAGGAAAGCCCAGACTCTTCAGCTTTTGTCTGTGGGTGCTGTGGCTGCCCGGGGTACAGGGCCAAGAGACGTTATGGGGGTGGGGTGTGTGATGGATACCCTGGCCTTTGCTGACATTTGTGTGAGTACTGATATTACTGATGCACAGAGAGAACTGTCAGACCCATCCTCTGAGGCATGATGGAGTTCAGATACTGCACAACCCTTCTGCAGTTCCAAGTTCAGTAGAATGGAAGAGTGGAAACCCCAGATGAGATGACAGAGTGGGATAAGAATAAAATTGTGACTTTTTTGGATATTTGTGCCCTGCCAGAAGCAGGGCAGTCACTAACAGAGGCTGGACCTTCCCTGGCATTTTTTCTCATCCCTGCCCTGATGACAGTGAGAGGACACCCTCAGGGCCACTTGGAGTGCCTCGATTGGATGGTGGAGATGAATCTCTTTGGGGACACATGTGACTCAGGGTAGGGTACAGGGAATGTGAACTGACTGATGGATAGCTTTCTGCCCTATATGAGTTTTGGACAAGCGGAGAAGTGCAGGACACCCGTGCCAATTCAGGAATGTCTCCATTCCTGAAGTTCTCCCACATTCCAGATAGTACTCCTGACAGAGTCACTGAGTGTTCCAAGGCACAATGTCCAATAGTAGGAAAGGCCCTACCAGGATCTCTGAATTAACCACCCACCCAGAAGCTTGCAGTTCCTAGACATGACACCTGCCTTGGCAGTATTTCCCTCATCAGGTTATAGCAAATACATTACTTTATTAATCCGTTAAACTGAATGGTCTCTTCTCATCCTTTCCCAGGAACGCTATTTCCAACACCTTGGATAAATCAAGCTGTCAGCACAGTCACAGCGATTTCCTATGCCATGTGGGTCAGCAGCAGGATCATAGAATAGACTTTAATTCCCAAGCTGGCAGAGGCAAAGTATCATGGGATTCCATGGAGGGCTCCCTCTACATTTCTTTTTCACCTCTGGTAGGCAAGCCATCAGATGGCATCCATCTCTCAGCTCCATTAGAACCATTCCCTTTTTTTTTTTTTAACCTCTTCTAATTGGTTGAGGATGCCACAGTAACAGTTCTGAGTCAGTGAGCAGCATAACAAGAAAAAAAAGAAATAATGCAAAGAAATGCTGAAAAAAGAAGAGGAGAGGGGGAAGAAAGAGAAGAGGAGGAAGAGAGGGAAGGGGGAGATGAAAAAGAAGAAGATAATACCTAGGAAATCTTAGGGTATATTAGCAACAAAACAAGCATGTGCTAGAAATTAAATCTACCAACACTATTGATTGCTAATAGCATTTTTAAAATGTGTATCTTATTTACAGTGTAGAGATAAGAGCCAGCTCTATGCACTTTGTCTGATTCAGACCCTCCTTGTATCAGAAATCTAAAGATCACTCAAATTAAGAGGAGATAGCTAACCACTCCCTTGGGTTTTCTTTATCCAATTAGAGCAAACGAATAGCAGTTCCCATTCAGTCCAATCAGAGATACCATTCCGCCAATAAAGGCAGCTGCTTCTGTTTTGCTTAAGGGGTGAGCAAAAAGGTCTTTCCATTAGCCGTATCCCTACTTGTGCTCTCTGTCTAGATTTCATTTTTCTTACCTTTTTCCCCTTATGAAAAATCTATGGCTGGAGGGAGAGAGCAAAAAAAGGGATCAATGTAAATTTTGCTAACACCTTTTATGCTATTTTTAAGGTGTTTCCTCACTCTGAAAATATGTCAGGATACGTTGGTCACAAAGCAGGCCTTACTTATCACCCACACACAAAACGAGGCTACAGACACCAATGTTGGGTTAAACTGGCCGCAGTTCTTTATTAATCCATGAAAACTGGCAGCCTGGGTAAAAATAAGTAAGGGGTAAACAAAACAAACCAGAACCTCCATACCCCTTTCAATCCAAAACTGTCCAGTGTCTCAGCTTAATCATTCTCCCAATCCATTCATCGTTCCATCCACCTGGATCAAGGAAAGGGTAATGGTTCCTGCACCAACTAGGGGCAGCATGTATTCTGCTTAGTAGCACAATCTCTGCCACCCCTAGAGCTGGGTAAGATCATGGGTCACTTATCCCCTGATTGGCTCCCTCTCCCTTCACCTTGAATGGAGGTGCCTCAAGGTTCATAAGTTCTCTTCTGTTCCGTTCCATTTCCGTGGTAAAATTTCATTTTCTTTATCGTTATTAATGACAATGTCGTTTTCACTTTTGTTATCATTTTTGTATCATTTTTATATCATTTTTGTTATCGGTATCGATATCGGTATCATTTTTGTTATCTTATTGATATTCATTATTATTGATATTGGTACCGTTTCAAACAAAGATTTTATTTTTGGTATCAGTATCATTATTGATTCCTGTGCACAACTAATATTTATCTAAATCTAAGGGAGACGGGAAGGGAAAAGGAAAACTCTCTATTATCAAAACAGTTATCTATATAACTATTCTAATCTAATCTATATGTCTATAATATATATCTATGGGTATTTTCAGACGTGACGGGGCCAATACCGGCCCCATCATGGAATCACCCATTGATCCCCCGCCAGGATCAAAACGGCCGTCAAACAGACGTGCTGGCTGATCCCGGTAGGGAATCAGGGGAAGGGCCGCGCGGCTCAACATGCGGCCATACAGCCCAAACCCCCCCCCCATGCTCCTCCGGCCGCCCACCTTCCGGGAGATGGGCGGGCACTGTGACCAATGCGGCTGCAGCACCCGCCGGCCCCCCCGGGATATTGACCACGTTCCGGAATCTTGCCGCTGATTCCGGGCCATGATCAGGGGACGAACTAGACGGTCCCCTTGATCACGGGGGTGAATCATATTCAACACGCAAATGGAGATGGTCCGGCCGGGACCTCCATTTGCATGTTGAATGTGATTCCCCCCCGCCCCCGTGATTCACAGGGGTGAACATCTGGGGGGGGACTTCTGTTCCCCCCAACAGACATTACGGGACGACTATCACCATGTGGATATTCACCGTGGTTCACCATGATCTTGTAACATCTGAAAATACCCTATATCTAATCTATACTTTCTATCTATATATAATGTACAGTGGGGAGAAGGGCAGGGAAAGGGAGATGGTAAAATGTAGGTTATGAGGAAGGAAAGGTGTTGGTGGTAATACCTAATAAATAAATAAATAATACAATGAGGGCTAGGGAGGATTTTTTATGTGCAAGCACCACAGTTCTGTAAACGCAACCTGACAAGCAGAGCTCTCACAGAATGAAGAGAAAAAACCTGGCCCTCCCATTATAAAGGGTTGCAGTGCCCTCCCCGAGAGCCCCCCTGATTGGTTGTGGGAGGCCGAGGCATTGAGCAATCACAGAGTACCATGAGACTGTTGGGGCCTGCTTGCGCTGCTCATTGGCCAGCGATACATCCATCAGATGGTGTTGAGCTGCTTGCCCCTCCCAACACAGGCACAGTTTAAGAGTTCAACCCTGTCAAGACTCCGAGATGTCTGCTTCCACCTTCTGTCTCCACATTTTCCCTCCAAAACCCAACAGCCACAGCACTAATAATAACAACGACATTGTTGTGTTCGTTTCTTGTTATAATTTTTATCATTTTTGTTATTGTTTTCAGTATCGTTTTCGGTATTGGTATTGGTATTGATATTGTTATCATTACCATTATCAGTATTCTCGGTTGTTGTGTTTGGTATTCTCAGTTGTTTTTTTCGTTATCATTGTCATTATTCAAAAAAGACAATTTTGTTATCATTATTGTAATAATGAAAACAACATGCGCACTCCTAGTATCTGCGCTCAGGAACCACCCACTGTATGGGGGTTGTGACATCACATCTGAAGTTGGCAGGCGATCAGGATTTTGCTGTGGTGGACCCCTTGATGTGGAACTCCCTCCGAATGTTCGTCTCAGTTCCTCCCTCCTTACCTTTAAAAAAGCACCTGAAACATTCTTTAGGTGTTTTTAGGATCCACTGATGGTGCCCTCAATGTACTTTGTCCTCCCTTTTTTCCTGACCTGGGTGTTTCCCTATCCTGTATATCATCCAACCACAGGTCACATGCCTGCACCTCCCACCAAATTCCCAGTGTCATCACCGCACGCTGGTGAAAGGCTTCATCAGTTTAAAAGAGTGGGACCCATGAGATATCACAACCATCAGAAAGCTTCAGATAGATAGGCCCCGTGCACTATATTGAAATATTTCCATAGTGCTTAGCCCTGGAGGGAGAGCGCTGCATCAGCACTCCCATACACATATAAAAAATGGTTTCCCAGTTGGTCTAGTTACGGTCAACCTTTCTACATTTCACCCTCTCAATCTCCCTGGAATCTGTCTTCGCAATCAGGTCTGGCATGGTGAGCCCCCCCAAAAATGGGAGACGGGGTGATTGTTACGGCTGGGCATTGGGTTCTTAGTTGGAAAAGAGCAAAATCATGTCTCTCTGCTCATGTTTCTCCAGCCTGCTGCTGCCAGGCTTTTCGTATGCAGATGTTCAAGATGGCTTTGGAAGAGCTTCTAAGGTGACTCACTGGCCACTTTAAATAGTCTTCCTCCTTCTTTGTGTCTGTTCCCACCTTTGGGGAATTGTAGGGTCGGTCACGTAGCCGACCCAGGCAAACATGGAGGTCCATCTACATCTCAACAGGGCTGTCTGGCAAGAGTCCTCAATACACATCCTTTATCTCTCTTTGCATTTCCTGGAGCTTGTCACGTGTTACATCTCTGATCTGGATTTTACAGTTCTCCATTGTAACATTACATACATGTGGAACCTTTGGCATTGCATATTTACCAGACTTGTAGTCTACATGTAATCCCGTGTTACACGTGTGTTTACCTATGTTTCTCCGTGACAGTGATACCTCCACATATCCCCCCTATAAGGGCAGGGGCTTTGTACCTGGCCACAGGGGGAAGCACTTGCCCATGTTGCCCACTACCCACTAAAATTCCCACAGCTCTCTGTACCAGCACTACTGAGTTGGGAGGACTCCCACTTCTGCACCTGTCAGCATTGTTGGCAAGTTACCCAGCTGCGATGGAGGCCACTCTTGGTCCCTTGTGGAAGCTAGACATTGTTGAGCCATATTAACCTGTTCGGGTCCTCCTGCCCTAGCAGTTGTGCCTCTTGCTAAACTGGCTGTTGCACGCCTTGTGAGAAGATCTCACGAGAATCTCAAGAAAATTCAAAAACAGCTCTGCGCATGTGAAAAATGGCCACCCTGGCCGTTCTGCACATGCGAAGCCCTTTTCCAAAACGGCACCGGCTCTTTTGGAAAAGAGCAGCTGTTCTGCACATGCATGAACAGTGCTGCATATGGGAAGAATGGCTGCCTTTTTCTAAAATGATGCTGGTGCCATTTTGGAAAAGGGCCACACCTGCATAGAACGGTCATGGAAGCCATTTTGCACATGCGCAGAGTGGTGCATCTTGAATTTTCTCAAGATTTATCACGAGATCATCTCACCAAAGTGCTTCCCTTGCAGCTCCAAGCTTTCTCAGTTATGCGCCTGAAGGAACTCTGTGCAAGGCATGTACAATTCCACAATGGACGCAACCACATATTGTCTCCATCACCGACTCCATCCCTTCTCCCAGTGAGTTTCCCTGCCAGCCCCCAGCTTTGACAGTTTCTTTGTGTGGAAGGGGATAGTGGGGGAGAGGGAGATTACTTTAAAGACCATTCTTTTTGGAGAGTTTCCCTTACAGCTCTGAGTTTTGTCACTTTCACTAGAGGGTTTGGTTCGAATTCTGGGAGCAGTAGCCTTGTCAGTCTCATGTGCTGGGGAGTTTACTTGGGCAACCGCAACAGTCAGCCAATGAGTTTCCCTTTCAGACCCAGCTCTGTCACTTTCACAAGTGGAATTTTTTTTCTACCTGGGAGCAGCCTCCTCAGTTTTATGGGAAGGTGGGGAAAGGAGGAGAGATTGCTTTGCAGACCCTTCCTCATCCGAGTGTTTCCCTTACAGTCCTGATCTTTGCCAGTTACATGCCTAAAGGAATTCTGTCCAACTCTTGTAAAATTTCTTAATGCGCCCAACTCCATACAGTCTCTCTCTTGACTCTATTCCTTCATCAGGAAGGGAAGGGAGGAGTAAGGAAGCCACAGGGAGGAAACGGAAAGATGGTGAAGGACTGGGTCCTTCCACCCGTAATTCCACCTAGCTCTCCCATCATTCCAGACTCTCTCTTTGACTTCATACCTGTTATTCCACGCAAACCCCCATCATTCCAGCTGCTCCAGGTTTCTTCTTCTGTGTCATTCCACCCAGCTCCTCATTATTTCAGCTGCTCTCGGTGTCCTTGTATTCCCATTCCACCCAGCCTCCCATGATTCCAGCCACTCCTACTGTCCTTGTATTTGTCATTCCACCACTACCACCACCCCGTCATTCCACCTGCTCCCGCTAGAATTCTTTTCCATCTGGGACCCAACTCATTCCACCCAACTCCCTGTCATTTCAGCCAATCCTGGAGACCTCACTACCCATCATTCCACACTGCTCCCCTCCCCCCAATTCCAGTCACTCCCAATGGCCTCCTAGCCATTATTCCACCCAGCCCCTCATCACTCCAGCACTCTAAGTGTCCTCCGGCTCCTACCTGTCATTCCACCCAGCCCCATGTCATTTCAGCCACTCTCGGTGGCCGCATATCCATCATTCTCCCCAGTGCCCCCATAATTCTATACGCTCTGAATGGCCTCCTACCTGTTATTCCACCCACCTCCCCTCCCTGTCTTTCCATTGCTAGACTCTATGTGGCTTCCTCACTTTCCCCTCCCCCCTTCTGGCCTTTTTTAGTCTCACACACACACATACTGAATTTTCCCAGCAGTATTCACCACTGAAGCTTTTTCAGTAACTTGTGGTTTGGAACATGTAGGCAGTGTGCATTATGTGCTAGTTAGCATATTTCCACCTTAAATAGGTGGTCTAACTCTGGAAGAGGAAGCCATTGCTACTGAAGGGGGCAAACCTGTTAGGAAAACATGTGAATCACTCCAAACCTCAGTACGAACCTCAAACCAAACCCTACACTCTTAAAGGTTCCGTAGAGTATGCCTGCCTTCTCCCTCTGTGGGAAGTAAGATTTCTGGAAAGTGGCCAGCTTCCAGGTAAGAATGTCAGAAGTTTCAAGTGCTTCCCCTTGCAGTACAGTAGAACACACATAGCAGCAATCATAAACAACTTATAACCACTCCATATTAGCCATTTGTATTATGTTGGTTGTCAGAACGGCAGATTTAGAAAAGCAGTATGGAGAACAGAATTTGCCAAATGTCTAGTGACAGATTCTGATATTCTTAGTGACGTTAAATACCTTAGGCACTAGTTTGGCCCTTCAAAAGTAATTGAAGTCAATGGAAATACCTCCCAATTCCTTCAGTGCGCTTTGGTTCAAGCATGTAAACCCCTGTGTGAAACAGTCTATGCTTCATTCCGTAGAATGACTGGCTTTAAGATCAGAAGTGACCACTAAAATAAGAGAATCAGAGAATTGTAAGGGTTGGTAGGGACTTTGAGGGCCATCTAGTCCAGGACCCTGCTTCCTCTACATACAGCATCATTTAGCCTGACTTCCTGTACAACACGTAGTCCATTGGATTTCATCCTGTTATACTATACCAAGCCCACTCACTTGTGTGCTGGTAAAAACATGTTTTTAAGAACTGAAGTGTGCCTACCTAATCTTATTACTCCCATAATAATCACCCTTTCTGCTTTGTGGGAGAAGGGAGAGGGTTGTTTTGTTTTTTAAAAGGTACCTTATTTCTAATATAAATTTGTCCAGCTTTGACTCTTTGTTCAGCAAGATCTTTAAGCCCTAATTTTAAGCATTTGTTTAAGTGCTGTGCTGTATTAGGATGTATGTACGCCTATAGCCTCACTTAAGTCAACAGTACTGAAGAACTCCATTTTTTGTAACAAATGCACTTAGAATAAAAGCATTGGTATGTCCATTACGGTTAAGTGNTCACGAGATCATCTCACCAAAGTGCTTCCCTTGCAGCTCCAAGCTTTCTCAGTTATGCGCCTGAAGGAACTCTGTGCAAGGCATGTACAATTCCACAATGGACGCAACCACATATTGTCTCCATCACCGACTCCATCCCTTCTCCCAGTGAGTTTCCCTGCCAGCCCCCAGCTTTGACAGTTTCTTTGTGTGGAAGGGGATAGTGGGGGAGAGGGAGATTTCTTTAAAGACCATTCTTTTTGGAGAGTTTCCCTTACAGCTCTGAGTTTTGTCACTTTCACTAGAGGGTTTGGTTCGAATTCTGGGAGCAGTAGCCTTGTCAGTCTCATGTGCTGGGGAGTTTACTTGGGCAACCGCAACAGTCAGCCAATGAGTTTCCCTTTCAGACCCAGCTCTGTCACTTTCACAAGTGGAATTTTTTTTCTACCTGGGAGCAGCCTCCTCAGTTTTATGGGAAGGTGGGGAAAGGAGGAGAGATTGCTTTGCAGACCCTTCCTCATCCGAGTGTTTCCCTTACAGTCCTGATCTTTGCCAGTTACATGCCTAAAGGAATTCTGTCCAACTCTTGTAAAATTTCTTAATGCGTCCAACTCCATACAGTCTCTCTCTTGACTCTATTCCTTCATCAGGAAGGGAAGGGAGGAGTAAGGAAGCCACAGGGAGGAAACGGAAAGATGGTGAAGGACTGGGTCCTTCCACCCGTAATTCCACCTAGCTCTCCCATCATTCCAGACTCTCTCTTTGACTTCATACCTGTTATTCCACGCAAACCCCCATCATTCCAGCTGCTCCAGGTTTCTTCTTCTGTGTCATTCCACCCAGCTCCTCATTATTTCAGCTGCTCTCGGTGTCCTTGTATTCCCATTCCACCCAGCCTCCCATGATTCCAGCCACTCCTACTGTCCTTGTATTTGTCATTCCACCACTACCACCACCCCGTCATTCCACCTGCTCCCGCTAGAATTCTTTTCCATCTGGGACCCAACTCATTCCACCCAACTCCCTGTCATTTCAGCCAATCCTGGAGACCTCACTACCCATCATTCCACACTGCTCCCCTCCCTCCAATTCCAGTCACTCCCAATGGCCTCCTAGCCATTATTCCACCCAGCCCCTCATCACTCCAGCACTCTAAGTGTCCTCCGGCTCCTACCTGTCATTCCACCCAGCCCCATGTCATTTCAGCCACTCTCGGTGGCCGCATATCCATCATTCTCCCCAGTGCCCCCATAATTCTATACGCTCTGAATGGCCTCCTACCTGTTATTCCACCCACCTCCCCTCCCTGTCTTTCCATTGCTAGACTCTATGTGGCTTCCTCACTTTCCCCTCCCCCCTTCTGGCCTTTTTTAGTCTCACACACACACATACTGAATTTTCCCAGCAGTATTCACCACTGAAGCTTTTTCAGTAACTTGTGGTTTGGAACATGTAGGCAGTGTGCATTATGTGCTAGTTAGCATATTTCCACCTTAAATAGGTGGTCTAACTCTGGAAGAGGAAGCCATTGCTACTGAAGGGGGCAAACCTGTTAGGAAAACATGTGAATCACTCCAAACCTCAGTACGAACCTCAAACCAAACCCTACACTCTTAAAGGTTCCGTAGAGTATGCCTGCCTTCTCCCTCTGTGGGAAGTAAGATTTCTGGAAAGTGGCCAGCTTCCAGGTAAGAATGTCAGAAGTTTCAAGTGCTTCCCCTTGCAGTACAGTAGAACACACATAGCAGAAATCATAAACAACTTATAACCACTCCATATTAGCCATTTGTATTATGTTGGTTGTCAGAACGGCAGATTTAGAAAAGCAGTATGGAGAACAGAATTTGCCAAATGTCTAGTGACAGATTCTGATATTCTTAGTGACGTTAAATACCTTAGGCACTAGTTTGGCCCTTCAAAAGTAATTGAAGTCAATGGAAATACCTCCCAATTCCTTCAGTGCGCTTTGGTTCAAGCATGTAAACCCCTGTGTGAAACAGTCTATGCTTCATTCCGTAGAATGACTGGCTTTAAGATCAGAAGTGACCACTAAAATAAGAGAATCAGAGAATTGTAAGGGTTGGTAGGGACTTTGAGGGCCATCTAGTCCAGGACCCTGCTTCCTCTATATACATCATCATTTAGCCTGACTTCCTGTACAACACGTAGTCCATTGGATTTCATCCTGTTATACTATACCAAGCCCACTCACTTGTGTGCTGGTAAAAACATGTTTTTAAGAACTGAAGTGTGCCTACCTAATCTTGATATGAAGAATCCACCAACTCCCATAATAATCACCCTTTCTGCTTTGTGGGAGAAGGGAGAGGGTTGTTTTGTTTTTTAAAAGGTACCTTATTTCTAATATAAATTTGTCCAGCTTTGACTCTTTGTTCAGCAAGATCTTTAAGCCCTAATTTTAAGCATTTGTTTAAGTGCTGTGCTGTATTAGGATGTATGTACGCCTATAGCCTCACTTAAGTCAACAGTACTGAAGAACTCCATTTTTTGTAACAAATGCACTTAGAATAAAAGCATTGGTATGTCCATTACGGTTAAGTGGCATCACAAAATTTCAGCCAAAAATGTTCTTTTGAAACCATAGTGTAAAGTTTTTCATTTTTCTGGGGGGGAAGTTCCTGCCATAAAACCCTGGATGCTGTGCACGATTTGATTTTTAATTACAAAATGTTTTCTTACATATGTATTCTAGTAGTGGAATAAAAAAGAGAAAGCAATAATACACAACTGTTTGTTCATATTTGCTGAAGCTCTGACCTACTCTGACAAGGACAAAATACCAAGCAAGCAATATCCATTTATTTTTTGACAGATTAACCTGTTAACCGTTTTACCACATTACTGCAGTGCATAATGCCCCAGTTTGCTGTTTACTGTATTGCCAACTCATTTTGCCATTTACAGTATTTATCATTTACCATTCAGCCATAATTCCTTTGGCTCCCTCCCCCACTCAAGATCTGATTTCAGACTAGTAATGGTAACATTCAGTTACAAGGTAATGCAGTAACAGTAATACAGTAAATCAGTTAACTATCGCGGTATCATGCAGTTATTCAGTTTGTCAATTAGCCATTGAAGTAATCAGTAAATGGCTGGATAACCGCCAAACAATCTAGAACGGGGGATATTAACCACAGATAACAAATATGTTATTCAGTTCAGCTCCACACACAAAAATGTATCTCCTGCGTTTCAGAATGTGTCCATTGTGAAATACATGGCATCAATATGCCTTCCTGCCCAGCGGCATCCCTTACCGCTCTAGCGGAACTGGCCTCGGAGGTGGTGCTGGGCTCCCCCAGGACTCTGGTTCTGGGGAACTTCAACATCCACGCCGATGCCGGTCTTGTTGGGGCGGAGCGAGAATTCATGGCCGCCATGGCAACCATGAACTTGTCCCAGGAAGTTATCTGCCCGACCCACGTGGGGGGACATATCCTCGACCTGATCTTCGGTTCTGGCCTTGAGGCGGGGGGTCCGGTTGTGGGGGAGGTTACAGTGGTGCCCTTGTTGTGGACAGACCATTATCTCCTTCAGGCCGGTCTTCTAGCACACCCCCTCCAGAAGGGGAAGGGACCACTTAGGATGGTC
>QEPC01015537.1:714134-726363 GCA_003113815.1 Sphenodon punctatus
GACTACTGCAACGTGCTCTACGTGGGGCTTCCCTTGTGCCTGGTTCTGGGGCTGAAGCTAGTGCAGAATGCGGCGGCCCGCCTCCTTTTGGGGACAGGTCATCGGGAGCACATAACACCTGTGCTCCGGGCTCTGCACTGGTTGTCGATAGTGTGCCGAGCCAGGTTCAAGGTGTTGGTATTAATTTACAAGGCCCTTCATGGTCTCGGCCCCTCATACCTCAGGGACCACCTCGCCCTCCGTGCCCCAGAGCGGCTCCTTCGGTCTGCTGGAGGTGCCTTCTTGGAGGTCCCCCGTGTAAAGCGGGGGGGCCACAATGGAGAGGGCATTCTCGGTGGCCAGGCTGCACCTTTGGAACTCCCTCCCGGAGGAGGCTCGCCTGACCCCAAGCCTTTTAACATTCCGGCAAAGATGCAAAACCTGGCTGTTCGCCCAGGTCTTTGGGGAGGGGGGGAGGGGTCATTAAATGGGTTTTATCTCCCCGACCCTATCTATTTTGTTAAAGAGTTCCCAGGCCCTGTTTTAAAAAGTGTTGTTGTATTTTTATTGAGTTTTAAATTGTTTTATATGTGTTTTAATATATGTTTTGTGTTTGGAAGCTGCCCCGAGCTGTTTGCAGGAGGGGCGGGGTAAAAATTAAATAAATAAATAAATATATCAGGGACCTATGGCCTCCAATATTGGATTAGATTATGTGCCCGTAGCGAAATCGTTCTGTCTTCCTTCTGTTTGACGGAGGAATTGGAACATATCCATGTGCCTTATTATTCGTGGTTAGCTCAAATTTCATTTTATCTAGGGAATCTAGGGCTTTCATTCCCTTACCTGTGGGAGCTTGACCTACTCCATCAGAAGATTCTGGTATGGAAAAGAGCAGCCGACATAGCCAGACAGGAGGTTCTGGCAATTGTGGTCACTTGGAAGGTGGCTCCCTCTTACCATCATTTCAAACGGTTACATCAGTTTGAGGGTTATCTGGATAAGCTGAGGGCTAGGAGCCTACACAGAGCATTTATGCATTTGCATCTGCAACTTTTAAAATCAGTTGTTACTTCTGGACGATATAGTGGTAAGCCTTACCAAGATCGCCCTTGCACGAATCTGGTGGTAGAGAATTTGCACCATGTTCTTTTTAAGTGCCCCCTTTATGAGAACATAAGGTGAACCTGGTTAGACCCAATATATGCAAGAAAGGAATTCCTCCCTGTATTATCTCAGTTAGAATTTTTATTGGCTACACAGGAGGAGTTGGTAATGATCTCGGTAGCATCCTTTGCCTATTTGACTGCAAGGATCCGGGAGAAAGCAGTGGCTGATTAAACGATTAGTCTAACCACTAGTTTTGTGCTTATTATTCTGATTACTTCTGATTACTATACTCACTGGTTAAGTTAAATTGCATTTTTCTTTTGATTCAGGATAGATATTTACTCAGCACTGTATTTTATTCTGTTGTCAAGACTGATTTGTCTCTTACTGTATGTACATATCCATGATGTTGGGTTGTTTGTTTTATTCCTTTATTCTTTATTTTATTGGCCATGGCGAAAGCTAGTGCCTAAATAAACTTTATCTATCTATCTATCTATCCATATCAGAGACGTATGTTTACTGCATTTTCCTCTTTGGTGGCAATGGGGAAAACTCAGTGAACATGGGTCCCCCCTATCCACAACTGGAACCTAATTCTCAATAAGGCCTAGAACCAACAACAGAAACAAGATCCATCACCCATTAAGTCAACTGAGATTCCAACTAAGAATTGAAAGCAAAGTTTAATAATCCTCAGGAGAAATGTTTCAACTTCCTTCCATTTCAAAAAGAAAATCCCCTTTTTCATTTGTTTCATCTCATAAACTTCAAATGAAGAAAGATATACTGAAACTTTTTCAGTTACTAATATGGCAACAGGTAGACATATTTCAAAACAGACTCTTTTTTTATGTCAACCAAAGACAGCCTAGCATATATGGCCTGGCCACAGAGGCCGCTGTCTTCTTCACATGAAAACTTCCCTCAAAGTACTCACTCCTTAAGCCCCTTCAGCCCCAACTTTGTTCACACAAAACATATGTTCATAGTGAAGTAGAAGATGAGGTGCATGTACGATGGTTTCCCTTCCCCTCTAGAATAGCTGATCGTGTGACAGAACCATGTTAAAGACTGATTTCCAATCAGTCTAGCATGGAGACTCCCTCCCCAATGTGAACCACTGAACCATTGTGTCCTTTCCCAGTGCCTGTCTCTCTTGCTGTGTTGTCTCAGCCCTTTGAATATTCTCACAATGCACCATATGAAAGTTGGGCAAAATACACCCTGCAATATGCTCCCATAATGCTCAGCAAATATGATGAGTGAGGGATTCCATGGAAGAATACTCCAAGAGTGAAGTTATTACTACCAGGAAATTAAAAACGGACATGCGGTGTTTGCATGAGTATAGGCATAATTCATTCTAAATGCATTCTCTGTTCTCTCCAGGTGTAAGAAAAAATGTTTATGCATTCAGTTGTCCTGAAATAATTAAAAGGTCATCAATTTGCTGTCATGGTACTGATATGGACTTTAATTACATTCTATAAATGTATTGAACAGGCCATCAGATGAAGACTTTACTGCTGAGATGCGTTATTATCTTAACAACAAACCAATGTCTATTGAGTGGGATGTATGTATGAGAAAATGATTGTGGATAGCTATAAATGAGCAGTGTTGGTATAAAGTCTGAACCTGTTATATTTGGAATATTTCTAGACTTTTCAGTGGGGAACAGAAAGAAACTGAAGTACAAAACAAACAGAACTATAGGTTTCAGATTCCATCTTTGAGTCAGTAGCAGCACTAGGACGGACACTTACAATGTTGAGGAAAATCTGTCAGTAAAACTCTTCTCTGCAAATCGTCATTTTTGAATGGTGAAAATGAGAGAGAAACCCTCTAAACTTTCAGCTGGCTAGATCTATGGCCACATACTCAGTGCTGCTTATTGATATCACTCTATTCAATTGGATGTACCCTAGCTATATATATGTTGCTTTATACCAGCTGAGTGCATCGAGCTCATCATGAATTTATTTGAAATAACACCGTTTTTAGATGTGCTGGCAATCTAGCAAATTTTAAAATCTACTTTTAGGAAACTCACATGGGTGGCATTTAGATGCATGGGAAGTCGCCCGGTCATCGTTGGAAACAGCAGCGCTGGGTGGCTCAGGCATTCTTTTTAAAACCAGATTTGTCAAACCTTGATATTAGTTTTTGGATAAATCCAGTTTTAAAAAGAATGTACGAACTGCCCTGCGCTGCTGTTTCCAATGGTGGCCGGACGACTTCCAGTGTGTCTAAACATCACCTGCACAAGTTTTCTAAAGCAGACTTTTAAATCTGCTAGATTGCTAGATTGCTGGCACATCTAAAAATGGCCTTAGCAAGAAGAACTTTAAATAGACACTATTGCTCACTTTTTATGCCTAACTTCTACTTTACTTTTGACATACAACAACATATAAATGATAACATTTTCACTAGTCCCTGTACTTATATAGAAAGTACCTCCTTTTCTTGGGTAAATTTAATTACTGTATGATGGAATCAATTTCTAATGACACAATTCATCAATTCCTTTGAAGACTTGGGAGTCTCCTCTGAAGTCCAGAAGAGGTGTAAATAAGGGGTCTAGATTATAAAGTGCCTGCATACATAGTTTAAAATTAACACTTATTTACCAACTTTTTGCCAATACTATCTAAGAAATATTTGTTTTGCAAACTTCTTGACATCATCTTCCACTTGATCCTGAAAATTTTCCTGCATATGATAGCCCTGGCGAAGTCAATGGGATTAGGTACACAAAAGTAGTTGCAGGATCAAAGCTTTAGTCTGTGTAATCCAATAAAATATTCACAGTGAAGGTGATTAACTGTTGGAACAGACAGACTGTCAAGGGAAGCAATGGATCCTCAGTCACCCGAAGCCTCCAGGGTCAAACTAAATACTTTTCTAAAAGAGATATATTAGTCAGGTGCAGGTTAGTTGGCTTAATAATAACAGGAGAAAATGCAGAGGTCTCAGTTACACACTTGGGGCCCAATCCAAGGTATGTATAGTTGTGTATGCACCAGCACAGGTTGCGCATGCACACCAAGCATGCATGCATCCCATATGCACCAACTGCAGGATGCATGCACATACTATGCATTTAGGGCCTTTTCACAAGGGCGACTCCCCCTGTACACATGTGCGGTGGGTGGGGGATGCCTCTACAAACACCGCCCATTGCACGGGGGGATGGGTGGGCACCAATAGGAATGGCACCTGCAGTGGGTGGGGGTGCATGCACACTCCCACGCTCCACTCATCTCCACCGACGTCCACCCAGCACCCACGCACAGAGCAATGGTCTCCAATGCTGGTTGCTCCACCCATCGCAGGCACACACCCATCCCCCCACCCACCGCGGCCCATTTGAAAAGGGCCTTAGTATGCACACATTCTACAGTTGGTGAGCATGAGTGTGCACTTGGTGCACGTGTGTACCTTGGATTGACTCGTTGGAGATAAATGATATCCGCAGTCGCTCTCAGCTAAACCCTGTAGGTGCAGTCTTCACCCATTAAAGACAATGGGTAATTTCACACGGTCCGGGATCTGTTTGGGATCCCGGACAGGAATCAGTCTGTTACACGTGGTTTTTTGGTGGTTAAATGTATTCCTGGGGAATGTGGTTCTTACAGGGTTGTTTTTGGGATTTTTACTAATAAATCACTGATGTGTTACAAGCGCTCTTATACATTAACATACAGGGAAAAGAAGTCCGTTTCCTTGCAGAGTGCCAGAATAAGACCACTAACTGTTGGACCTAGACGAGTGTTTATTTTCTTACAGAGGGTCAGATAGAGGCAGCTGACTGCAGGATTTGGCTCATAGAAGGGTAGAAGGGAAAACACACTTTTACTCCCGTAGGGCACAAGAGGTTCCACCAAGGCCTCAGCCCTGGCTTAAGTCCCTTGGCCTGGTTTACGGTAATTAACTCTCACTCATTCACTGTATNCAGTATCTTCAGCCTGAACAATTCTAACTTCTATTATCATTCATACACCTATCATTCACCTGTCTGTCAAGTCTGGCCATCTTTTAGACATGCCGGGCTGATTCCACTCAGAGATCGGGGAGGGGGCAGGGCTGCACGGCGTGACGTGCAGCCGCACAGCCCCTCCCCCCTGCACGTGCTCCCCTGGCCGCCCGCCCTCCGGGAGACAAGAGGGCGCAGCGGTCAATCCGGCCACTGTGCCCAATCCCACATCCCAATTCTGGACCGTGGTCCAGTTAACCATGGCTCTGAACCTCTGGGTGGTCAGAGGTCCAGAACTGTGGTCAATATGTTTCCCGCCGGAGGTTCACCATGGTGAACATCTGATGGGAACCACCCTGGGTAATTTCAGATGTTATGGTACCGCGGTTCACTGTGGTTGACTGTGGTATCATAACATTTAAAAATATCCAATGTGTCCCACCATCAGTTTCAATGAAGTTAGGATCATGCTGCATTGGTCTAGTTTAAAAGGAAGTTTCAAATTTATTTGTTGTTTTGTGATTTTATGCAACTTAGTTAAATACTAGTTTTTTAAGAAAACGGAAAAATTCTCCACATTTTGAACAAGTGGATACTAATAAAATCCTTTTTCGGGTTTCAAATTATATTGAAAAAGGGATAACAGTATTTCGTGCTCAGCATGGGTTAGAGGCTTTTTCTGTTGTAAGATTAATAATGATTGCAGGT
Source organism: Sphenodon punctatus (assembly GCA_003113815.1). NCBI lineage: Eukaryota > Metazoa > Chordata > Lepidosauria > Sphenodontia > Sphenodontidae > Sphenodon > Sphenodon punctatus. The sequence goes on from QEPC01015537.1 coordinate 719,914, forward strand.
ACCAATTCTCACCTGCCTTTTCAAATAACATGGTTAGATTTTACAGCGATGTCTGGCTGAAAATGCTGCCATAATAAAACCTTGGATTCTGAATTTCGTTGTAGGAAAATTTGTCAGTATCAACAAAAAGCAGAAACTCCTTTAATATATATATATATGTATATATATATATATATGTATGTAAAATGCCACCAGGTTGTGGTCAGTGGTTGTATGCAGACTTTGTCATTTTGCTTACTGACCACACATTCCCATTGATCAATTCTAAATTGGATTATTGTTAGGTTTAAAAGCGCCTCAACAGCAGAAAGTGGCTGTGGTGGCTGGCAAAGAGGAGATGGATCGCAGAATAAACAGTGAAAGTGACAAGATTTGAGACTGAATTGATCACTGTCAGCAAGTTAGTGGTCAGCTGTCTGACCTTTGGTGCCCAAACTAAACATCAGAATAATGTTTAGACAAACACATTTGATTTTTGAGGTAATGGATATGTCAACTAAATGACAAACCTTAGAAAGGTCAAAGGGGTACCCATTTTTCTGACTTTTTTCAAACATTAATTGTTTGTTTGAGGGGACTGTGCATTTCTGCATTAGACAGAAGAACCAAGAGGAGTGGCAAAAGGAACTTCACTTGTGTACACATTGCAAATTGTTCAGGGTCAAACAATGCAGCGCAGTAAAATCAACTTGTTACCAACATTTGCCATTTAGCACCATTATGACATTATGTCCAGAATTTTAAGCCTAAAGAAAACCATGCTAATATGTAATCTTTTCATCATTTGCCAGAGCAAGCAAAATAAGTGCACTTATATTGATTTAAGTAGCACATGTGATTATTCTAGCTCTGGTTAATATAATAAGGTCTCAGTCCAATGCAGGTGCTTGATGGCTTGACCCAGAAGAGGGAGTAAGCTCATCAAGTGTACTCAGCACAGTGCTTAACTAACACACCTGATTGTGAAAGTGTTAATAAAGTTAAGCCGCATTACTCAGAAAATTTGGAATGATTAAAATGGCAGTGTGATCAACTCAGTTGTCCAATGTTGCTGATTACCTGCAGCTGTTTTCATACTATTTACTATCATTTATATAGCACCTTCAGAGTTCAAAGTGTTTTAAAATCCTTATGTAGCTCACCCTCACAGCAAGCCTGTGAGGTAGGTTATTATTATTCCTATCTTACAGATGGGGAATGGAGGCTGATAGATGGTGACTTTGGGTTCTTTCAGACATGACACCCCAGCTCGTGGTCACAGGCCGGGGTGTCATGTCTACTCCGACCCCATCAGATGTTTACCACGGGCTGGTGCAGACATTACCCCAGACCATGGCAGGGCTAACAAGGGATGTGCACTGGGCTCCCAGTCAGCACACATTCCATGTTAAGCCCTGCCACGGTCCGGGGTAGGCAACTCTGGACCATGGTAGAGCGGGCCATCACGTCTGATGGCCCGCTCCACCTAACCCCGGATCGTGACCGGAGTGGTTCCAGGTAGGCACAGCAGCTCTCACCCTGGGGTGGGTTTAAGTGTGGCAGGCTTTTCGCCCATCACATCTAAAAATACCCTTAATCAAGGCCATCCCATGAGTTCATGGCTAAGAAAGTCAAGATTTGAACACGAGTCTCCAAGATCTAAGCCCAACATTTTATTTACTAGACTACAATGATCTTACTCCTTTTTCTCCTTGTACTTGCTGGACAATATTTTTATTTTGCCTTGTTGTGGGGGTTGAAGAAAATATGGTATGGCAGGTAGTTTTTGTGGTTGTTCATCAAATAAAATCTTATATGGAACTGAATGTTTCTGTGAACAGCTTTCTTGTGCATGGCTGTCTTGCACATATATAACTTTCTTGCAATTAGTAGCTTGTACATATTTAGTTGTACTTTATTATGGTTCCTTTAGCTGCATTTAGTTTCTTGCAATTATTTTCCTGCTGTAGCACGGTCTAGGTTTACTCTGTACTCAGCTGGAGAGATTCTTCCTGGATATGGCTCTAACAAAGGGTGGTTTTATATGTGATGGTGCTCGACCACCACCACAGTCTGGAGTTCGGCTGCTACTGCCGCTGGGCCCAGTCTGGGGCCCCAAACTGATGTGATGGGGACTGGGACACCAGAGATGGTGGGGACATGCATGGATATGCATCCACCCATCCCCACACTGCATCCAGGAGCCTGTCCCCCCCCCCCCCCCCCCCAATGGGCAGCCATGCCAGCTAATGAAGGCCATCATTGCAGCCTTTCATACCCAGCCAGAAAAAGCAGACTTTCAATCATGATAGCCCACTTTACAGCCAGTCGGGTCCCAGCCACGTTGGTGGCTAGTGTGAGCTGTGACTCAGATACTTTCCTGACTGAGTCACAACCCACACTACCCACCAACATGGCCAGGATCTATCCCAGACGAACATCTGGTGCCCAGGAACTAGGCACCAGATTATGGTGGCCCACAGGTTAAAGTGGGGTAAATTTTATTTTATATTAATTTTATTGATTTATTATTTATAAAGTGGAGTAAAGCACTGAAAACACCCAGAGTTAAGGATGTCAGATCTCAGACTGGTTAGAGTGTAGCTGGGGCTATATAAGCCACGCTGAGTTATAACAGAGGGAACTGCTTGAGGGAAAGCTGGAATTTCCTGCCTAACTTACACTTAAGAGCAACCAGAGTTCACCCTGGGCCAGGAACTCTTTTTGATTTGGGGCATTTTGTTCACTTTTCTCTGTCATGTCCTAGTTTGGGTTATTAAATGGACCTAGCATGACGAGAATCTTGACAGAGTACTGGCCACTGGCTAGCACCCATAGGGCAAGGTGGGGTGGTTGCCCCATGGGCTGGGGGCCTGCCCCAACTTTATGGGGTGACTGCTTCAGGCTTTGTGAGTGCAGGAGGACTCAATAATGTGCCCTTCCCCAGGGCCCCCAAAATCCTAGCTACACCACTGGAACTGGCTCATGTTGTCTGGTGACTCGGGGATCTTGGTGAATGCAGCCAACCAGCCTACATAGGTCTATAATGAATAGCTTTCAAAAACAAAAACAAAGTGTGTTAACTTAACAAACGAGACGCTAGCCCACTGGAGTCAGGGTTCAGTCTGTGCAGCCCTCACTCACACGTTTAGCGTGTCCAGTCTAATCAATGAGCAGCCCCATTTCTTTCTTCTGGGCTATCACTCTGGGAGGCAAGTGATTTTAAATGATTTTTTGTGGTATCAATAACGCTTTCAAAATGTTTCTTGTCTGCCACTGTGTTTCCCTCTGGCCCATCTGCCTCCCCCTTAGCACCCAGCAGCCAGTGGCTTTTCCATGTGCGTTCTCTATTGCCATTCCCATAGTAGCCAGCTGCAAGCCTCTGCCTCTCCAACATTCACAGATTAGCTGGCTGTAGATCATCTCAGCCTCTGAGTTTTCTGTTGGCATTTGCAGGCTATCCAGGTCTGGGAATGGCAATAAATCAGACAGGCACAGGAATGCAGGTGGCTACTCTGAGAATGGGTAGCACCTAGCGGCCTTTGCCTGTGGCTTTCCTATGGTCATTCCCTTTTCACCCGGTGGGTGGGGCCTTTCACCATTGGGGAACTATGGCCCTTGCCTGACATCCCCCCACCCGCAATTGCATGGCCAGTGGCCTCCCCCACCCCCTTGTTTTAGGTACACCCACACATTCGTTTCCTCCCAATCTAAGTCCCCCAAACAGTGTCTCACTATGGGTGTTTTTACACACACATTTCTCCTGCATGTTTGCTGTTACATCCTGAACTTTCTGTGTGTCTAAATCACTCACCTAGATCTTAAACAACCAGATCTTTTTACTTCTGCATAGAACTTCTCCCAGAACTTTTGTGTGTAAAACGTTCTCCTGCTAAACTGGTGCTGCTGCTGCTGCTGTTGCCGCTGCCCGGAGGGCAAGTAAGGTGATCTCTGGGTGGGGGGTAGGGAGATCCCTGGGGTGGGGGGTGTTAAACCACCCCCACCCCAGGGATCGCCCTAGTACCTGCTGGTGCGGGCTCCAGATTGCCGCTGCTACTGCAGCGGTGGCCCAGAGCCCACACTAACAGGGAATTCAGGTAAAAAAAATAAAAAATAAAAATCCAGGCTGGGCATGGTGGGTAGGGGGTGTCCTCCCTTCCACCCGCGCACTCTGGACGGGGGAGGGAAAGTTTTTTTGGGGGGGTTGTTTCTTTTTTACATTGCGGCCATTCATTTCAACGGCCACAATGTAAAAAAACTCCGGCACAGGGAACCAGTACTGGTACTCCAGATTATCGGGTTAATCTGATACTTCTGGTACAGCAAAATACCGGCAATATCGGATATCGGATATCGGGGGAACAGAAATTTCCACCCCTATAGATAGATAGTTGTAGGAGTTAGCTTAGTTATAGAGATAGACAAAGATAGTGTGTAGTGATTCAGTTTTAATAGTTTATAGTGTGTTTGTAGGACTAGGCCTTTGTAGATATTAGATAATATTCCATTTAGTTCCATAGGTTTTAGAATAGTTAATAGCAGTTAGAGTTAGTGTAGTAGATATATATAATATTCAAATTCTGAATAAATAAATGTTTAAACAATATAAAATCTTTCTCTCCATAATTTGGAAAGGAAAAATGGAGAAGGGAAGCAGGAGAGGCCGGTCTGCTGTGCATAAGGCAGGCAATGGGGCACGTGGCAGGGGCTGTGCAAGCAGAGTGCAGGCATCAGCAGCATCCCGAGCCCATCACCATTCCCCAAACTGCACAGGCCTGATTTTAGCAGTCAGGCTTCAGAGGCTTGCAGAAGTGGCACTAGCCAGGGTGTGGTTTGGCGGCGTCTCCTGCCAACGTCTTCCATTGCAGCCCTTCTCAGTGGTCGGGGACATGGGGTTTAGGCACCTGATTGGGTTCCTGGCCCCCCAGTTTAAGCTGCCCTCACACACCACCCTGAGTCAGCAGGTGGTGCCAACCCTGTACTGGGCTTTAAAGAAGCGGGTGAGGGAGCAGCTGGCAGGGGCTGAGGGTGCCACTGTCCATGCCACCACCAACCTATGGTTGAGTAGGAATGCGCAGCATGCCTACCTGGCAGGGACGGCACACTGGTGACAGGACCCAGAGGCAGCGTTTGGCAGTGGCAGGAGGGTCCCAAAGCAGGGTATAGGTGGGATCTGCTTCAGGCGGAAGTCATGGATACCATGGCCCCCACACTTCTCGGAACATTGAGGCAGCTCTGACCTCCATGGTGAGGGAGTGGGTCACGCCAGGTGCACCCTTCACCAGGGGGCGTGTGGTGACGGACAGCCAGGTGACGGGTGTGTGCAGTGCAAGGGATGCTCATGAAGCCCCTCTTGCAAACTGTCCTCAATATGTTTATTGAGGACAGTTTGCAAGAGGGGCTTCATGAGCATCCCTTGCACTGCACACACCCGTCACCTGGTGGTCAGGGATGCTCTGAGCTTAGGGGAAAGGGGGATTGGGGCAGGCACCCTTAGCTCCCTGATCAAGAGGGGAAGGAAGCTTGCCAGTTTCTTTAATCAGAGTGTGAAGGACAGCGACCTCCTCCGAGCAAAGCAGGCTGAGCAACCTTGCTCAGTGCACCAGCTGGTGCAGGATGTGTGTCCACCAGATATAATTCCACGTTCCTGATGCTCGAGTGGCTTCTCGAGCAGAAATCCGCCTTGCATCAGGTTCATCTGGTGATGGACAGCAGGGCACCTCCAGGGTACAATGGGGTGGAATGGGAGATCCTGGATCACACTGTCCTTGTTCTGAGACCTTTCCTGGCCATGATGGAGACCATCAGCTCCTCCATGGCCACCATCAGCCAGGTGACCCCTCTGGTCCAGTCTCCTCAGGAGGCTTGAGAAGATTCTCCAGGGACAGGATTATGGCCCTCAGGGCAAGAATCTGGCAGATGAGGTGGTTGCCCTAGTGAAGTAGCTGAAGGCAGGACTGAAGGCGTGGTTTGATGAGATCCTGAAGTGTGAGGAATATTTGTTGGCAACCATGCTGGACCCCAGGGTCAAGGGCAGCGTGGCATGCCAGACACCGCTCTATGGCCACTGGAAAGGTGACCTGGTGGAGAGGGTCCAGCAGGCAGAGAAGGCTCTGGAGAATGCACAGCAGCAGAAGCAGGTTCCCCTGGGGATGGTGGAAGTGGGAGCAGCCACCCCTTTCAGCCAGTGGAGTCTATCCCTGCCCCCAGCCCCAGCAGTAGCAGCACTAGCAGCAGGCTGAGCAGCAGCAGCACCCCTATTGCTTCTGGATGATGTGGATGGACAGCCCTGCCTGCCTAGAACATAGGCCCCAGAACCCTGATGGTGGGTCCTGGGGATGGACTGGCTGTTTCTTGATGCAGTGGAATGATGTCTCCTCTTGACTAACATAGGCCCCAGAACCCTGATGGTGGGTTCTGGGACTAGAGTGGCAGCTTCTGGATGATGTGGATGGACAGCCCTGCCTGCCT
>QEPC01015537.1:738993-773907 GCA_003113815.1 Sphenodon punctatus
CAGATAGTTTCATTTCTTGCAAGCCTCTCCACCCCTGGTGCCTGGAAGTCTGCTCCTCAGTGACTAGTACTACCCCTCCCTGTCACCTTACAGTGAACCTTTTTTTGCCACCCGAACTCACCCGAACGCAATCCGAACTGACCTAACTGTTCGGCCATTTTGCCGTTCGGTGTTTGGTTCTGTTCGGTATGTTTGTGTTCGAGTTCACGTTCACGTTCGGTCATCTGAACAGGCCGAGTTCGGGCCAAACTCCGAACTTCCGAACCGCGTTTGCCCATCCCTAGGACCTCCAAGAAGGCACCGCCGGCAGACCGAAGGAGCCATTCTGGGGCATGGAGGGCGAGGCGATCCCTGAGGTATGAGGGGCCAAGACCGTAAAGGGCCTTATAGATCAACACCAATACTTTGAACCTGTATCAGCACGCTATTGGCAGCCAGTGCAGAGCCCAGAGCACAGGTGTTATGTGGTCCCAGTGACCCGTCCCCGAAAGGAGGTGGGCCATCGCATTCTACACTAGTTGCAGCCTCCAGACTGGGAACAAGGGCAGACCCACATAGAGCGCATTGCAGTAGTCCAGCCTTGAGGTGACGAAGGCATGGACGAGGGAGGCCAGGTCCCGGTCAGAGACGTACAGACGCAACCTCCGCACCAGATACAACTGGCGGAAGGCAGCCTTCGCCATCCCCTCTACCTGCTGCTCCCGGTGGAGATTCACATCCAGCACCACCCCCAGACTCCGGACCTGTTGAGCTACAGGAGGGCAAACCCCCCCCAATAAGGGGGGACAACACCTTCCTCGTTCTCCCCACCATGATCACCTCCATTTTATCGGGGTTGAGATTCAGTCTACTCTGCCACATCCATTCCGCCACAGCCTCCAAACACTGGGATAGCAACAAGATGGCAGGGTCTGGGTCAGCTGAAAAAGAGAGGTACAGCTGAGTATCATCAGAATATTGGTGACACCACACCCTGAACCCTCTCACAACCTCACCCAAGGGCTGCATATAAACATTAAATAATAATGGAGACAGAATGGAACCCTGCAGAGCGCCGCAGGACAGAGCGCGGAGGCAAGATGTTTCAGCTCCCAGCACTACCCGCTGGCTTCTCCCCGAGAGGAATGAATGGAACCATTCAAGAACGGTTCCGCCCAGCCCCTCCCAGGTCACCCAGTCATCTCAACAACAGCCCATGGTCCACGGTGTTGAAAGCAGCCGAGAGATCTAGCAGGACAAGAAATGACGAATGTCCTGTGTCCATCTCTTGCCAGAGATCATCGACCAAGGCCACCAACGCCATCTCGGTGCCATAGCCGGGGCAGAACCAAGATTGAAACGGGTCCAGGAAACCAATGCTGTCTAGATGCTCCTGGAGCTGGATCGCCACTGCCCATTCAATAACCTTCCCTAAAAAGGGAAGGTTAGAGACAGGTCGGTAGCTGGCAAGTGCGTCCACGTCCAATGATGGTTTCTTCAGCAGGGGGCACACCTCCGCTTCCTTGAGGCTGGGCGACAACCTCCCCTGCTGCAGGGATGCGTTAACCATCCTCACCAGCACTGTCCCCAACGTCTCCCTGGAGGCTTTCACCAACCAGCATGGGCACGGATCAAGTTCACAACAGGTGGCTCTCACAGACCCCAGGACATCCACCGCATCACCGGTGTTACTTCCTGAAACTCCCCCCACAAAGATGGACCAGACAGAGCCTCCATCACTTCACGCTCTCTACCTACTGCCTCTAATCCAGCATCAAAGTCGCTCTGAATCAGAGCGATCTTGTCTCCGAAGTAAGTGACAAACTCCTCACAGTGGGCCTGGGACACATCCCCGTCCAGGTGGAGGGAGGCCGGACTAAGAAGCCCCCACACCACCTGAAACAGCTCCACCGGGCGTGACTTCGCAGATGCTATGAGGACAGCAAGGGACTCCTTCCTTGCTGTCCTCACAGCCTCAACATAGGACCACAAATGGGCCCTATGGAGAAGTTGGTCCGAGTTAGATCGAGTCCAACGCCAGCGTCGCTCCAGTCTCCTGCCTACTTGTTTTATCCCCCACAGCCCCTCAGTAAACCAAGGTGCCCTGCGGTGACAAGACATGGGCAGAGGGTGTCTTGGAGCCACCCTGTCAATGGCCTCCTCCAGTAAACTGTTCCAACGCTGGACCAGCTCATCAACAGAGTGACTGTCCAGGTCCAAGGTTAACTCTCTCAGGACCTCTTGGAACCACTGAGGTTCCATCAGCCTCTGACGGCGGACCATCCTAACTGGTCCCTTCCCCTTCTGGAGGGGGTGCGCTGAGAGACTGGCCTGAAGGAGATAATGGTCCGTCCATGACAAGGGCACAGCTCTAACCTCCCCCACAATCGGACCCCCCACCTCAAGACCAGAACCGTAGATCAGGTCGAGGGTATGCCCTCCCACCCCACATGGGTTGGGCAGATGACCTCCTGGGACAAATCCATAGTTGCCATGGTGGCCATGAATTCTTGCTCCACCTCGACAAGGTCGGCATTGGCGTGAATGTTGAAGTCCCCCAGGACTTTTGGATGTCCCGGTCCCTCCTGACCGGGTTGGGGGACCTCCTCAACCCACACCTCCGGAGGCAGGAGACGAACATGTGCTTCCTGCTGCCACCAGGGATGTGAGTGGCCATGGTGGTGTGGCAGCTGGCCACCCCAGATTCCTTTAGGAGCATGAGGGAGCAGTTCGGGGTGGGCACCACCACTGTGAACAGGGCCCTTCATGATGTGTGTGACCTGCTCATGGAGCTTTTCTTGGAGCGTGTAATCCAGCTCTGTGACCCTGAGGGGGTGATGCATGGGTTCGAGGAAATGGGATTCCCTCATTGCATCGGGGCCATTGACAGCACCCACATCCCCATCATATGACCCCCTCATGCAAAGATCGAATACATGAACCGAAAACAGGCCTTCTCCATCAATCTGCAGGCTGTAGTGGATCATAGGGGCCTGTTTATCGATATGTACACAGGCCAGTCGGGGTGGAGCCATGACGCTCGTATCCTGCATGCCTCCCCCTTCTATGCATACATGTTCAACAGGGAGATCGCCCCCAACCTGTACCGCGTGATAGCGGGGGTTCCCATGACCCCTGTTGTGATAGGGGACCCTGCTACCCGCTAAGTCCGTCGCATGCAACCCCGACCAACGCCTGTTCAATGAGCGCTTGTTGTCCGCATGCAGCATGGTGGAGCAGGCCTTCGGGCTCCTGAAAATGCGCTGGTGCCTCCTGATGCTCCGTGGGTGTTGGCGGGTGGGTCGGGCACGCACCCCCACCCACTCGTGGACATTTACACAGATGCTGTCCCACCCATACGATGGGTGTTTCCAGGTGTTCGTGGGTGGGTGGCATCAGTGTAAAAGTGGCCTAAGTGGTAAAGCTCCAGGAAGCACCACATGGTAATTTGCCATGGATTTCTTTGTGATGTGTGAATATTTCCACCATGTTGTAAATCCAAGGTAAATCCCTGAAATACGAAACTCCAGGGAACCTCTTCTATGGATCACCATGGATTTACCACATGGTACAACTGTCCACCACTCACAAATAGATCCCTGTCAAATTATTGTGTAATGCTTTCCATGGAGTTTACCATTTTAAACTGTGACACCTGAAACCACCCTAAGTGTTTTGGGATAGCACAAACTAACAGAATAGGAGGTATGAGGCCAAAAGATCCAAAGTTTCCTGATTCACTGGCTATATTTTCCTCATGGTGCCATGGTGATGACTGTCTACACAGTGGCCACCAACAGATTCTGGACAATAAAGCTGTAGATTCTGATCTATATGCATGATCAGGGTCTAACTGATTACCATATTTGGGGGCGGGAAAGAATTTTCCCTTGGGGCGGATGAGCAATTAGTTTTTTTGCCTTCCCCTGCAGCGCGGGAGTGGCTCACCTACTTGAGACATCTGGATTTTACTTTTTATAAAATTGTTCCCTATTGTTTCAGGTATCAGTATGCTCCGGTTGGTCCCAATTTGTACTTGTAGCTGATATTTTATAGGCTTTGTTTCTTGAATAGAACCAAGGGGACTGGGCTAGATGACCTTCGAGGCCCGTTCCATCTCTGACCCTATGACACCTTCCCAAATTAACCAGAGTGCTGAATGCAGGATTGAACCCTTAAGCATACACCTGCCTCAATAAGACTCGGATCTTGGATTTCCTCAGGAAACACCGAGGACCAGTGCAAGTGGCATCAATTTCCTGAGTTCCAAAGTTCTGAAGAAGGGCCCTGGAATTTTGGAACTCAGCCAAACCTTGGCCAAGTGCAGGAAACGGAGCCAGAGGGCAGGGAAACAGGGGCCAGAGTCCATCGCTAGGCCCTTCTCCCCCTTCCCTGGCCCCTGCTGGCTGGGGAGGGAATAGGCCAGCAGGGACCAGGGAAGGGGGATGGGAGCTTAGTGGATGGCCTAGAGTGGGGTGCTTGGGGAGGGCAGAGGCCTATCAGGGGGGTCAGGGGTGGGTTCCTTACCTTCCGGAGGGGTACCGTGTGTTGCATGTCCTCTTACTGGCTTGTAAGATTGAAAGTTTAAAAAGCAACAACAACTGAGTTTGCTCAGAAAGGAGTCACCTGAATGGCGCTTTGCAAAGATAGCACTGGCAGCATCAGCACTCTCCCCCTTAATCATGTTACCAGGGCAACTTCCATTGCACAAAGATACTGCTAACACACACACACAGACACCTGATTTGAAGTACAGTCAATTAACCTTGCAAAGAAAACAGGAAATGAATGTCTTATAGCTTGAGTCATCAATAATTAAAGTTAAAAAGTCATAAAAAACCATCCTTCCTCCAGCATAAATGAATGTGAATTTAAGTGTACAGTAAGGATGCAATAATTGCCAGAAAATTAACTTCCAATGCAGATGAAGAGATACATTGCTCCTTTTACCGCAAAATTATTTCATGTCAGAGGGGTTTTAGTGTCACAAATTGAGAACTAGAACTAAAAATGTAATTTTAAACCAGTGGTCTAACCAATGATCTATCTACCCCATTACCATATTTTCAACAGTTTCATATTTCCAGTACTGGATGCTTCAAAGAAAGCATTCAAAAACAAGCATATATGAAGTGATCCCTCTCATTCATGCCTAGGAGTGAGAAGTTTCATCCCCTGACCAATTTGTCCAGTAGCCATTGACAGACCCAACCACCATTAACTTAACTCATTTTTTAAACCCAGTTATACTGTTGGCTTTCACAACATCCCCTGGCAATGAATTCCACAGGCTAATTGTGCATTATGTGAAATACTTTCTTTTTGTCTGCTTTAAATCTGGTCCCAGGTAATTTAATCAGATGTCCCTAGTTTTAGTATTTTGAGAAGGAATAAATAACAGCTTCCTCTTTACTTTTGTCATACCATTCATAATTTTATAAACCTCTGTCATATCCCCCTTGAGTCAACTGTTTTCTAAACTGAAGAGCCCTAATCTTTTGAGTCTCTCCACATAGGGAAGCTGTTCCATACCCTTGATCATCTTTATTGCCCTTCTCTGTATGTTTATTGTTTTCCAGTTCTACTGCATCATTTTTGAGGTGGGATGGCCAGAACTGACTGCACGGTATTCAGAGTGGGGGCACACCAAAGATAGATAGATATGTAACCGAGTAGGGCCATAAAGGACTCTAGAGATCTAAAATGGCCGCCGAGTCTCCACAAAATAGCCCCCGACAGGAAGTTGATGACTAGGAGGCATGACTTCCTGCATAAAAGGAAGTGGCTTGGCCAGGAACTGTTAATACCTAGCAGGAGCTCAAGGAGAGAGCCTGTACTTCTAGGAAGCTCTTGGGAAACCAACCCCTACAGGAACCAGTACTTGGAGACCTTGCAGACAGCGTGGGAGACAAAGTATTTTTGCTTTATTTAAAGGGCCACAAGGCTAAAGAGTTATGCTCTCAAGTGCCTGGACTTTATGTGCCCCATTGGGAGAGAACTTCATGTTTATATGCGGGACTAAACTTATGCTGGGGACCCACTACTTGGGAGAAGCCCCTACCTGGTGGAATGAGCCAGCTGTAAGGGGAGATGTGGAGGCTGGAGGGCACTAAGCCCTATTGGGGTATTAGACCCCAAAGATAAATTGGGTAGTATGGCCCTGTGCATATTGCAAGTATTAATTTTGTGGACCCTCCAGGGTTTGCAATCCAGGTCAGGCAATCTCGGTGCCTATCAGTGGTGTGGGACTGGATGAGGGCTAATCGACTGAGGCTGACTCCTGACAAGACAGAGGTGATGTTGGTGGGTAAGACAAAGTAGATGGCAGCTCCCGTTATTGATGGGGGTCTGCCCTCCGTTAGTCTTCCAGGTATGGAGTCTGAGGGTGCTCCTTGACTCGCAGCTCCGCCTGAATGTCCAGGCGGACGCTGTGGTGAGGGGTGCCTTTTTCCAATTACATCTGGTGCGACGGTTTCCTCCATATGTTTCAGACTCAGACCTGGCCACTGTCATCCATGCTTTCATCACCTCCACATTGGACTATTGTAACACGCTCTATGTGGGGCTACCCATGGTGAAGGTTCAGAAATTGCAGCTGGGGTAGAATACGGAGGCCCATCTCCTGGTGGGATTGGGCCACCAGGAGCATATTACACCGGTGTTCTGTTCTCTGCACTGGCTGCCGATAGTTTTCCGGGCCCGATTCAAGGTCTTGGTCTTGGCCTATAAAGCTCTAAACAGCCCAGTCCCTACCTACCACCTCATCCCCCTGGATTCTGGATCAGCCCCTGCGGTCATCTGGGAATGCCCTGCTCGAGGTCCCTTAAGTGTTTTGGGGGGCTATGCAGGGGAGGGCATTCTCAGGGGCCATGCCCTGGCTGTGGAGCTCCCTTCTGGAGGAGGTCCGGTTGGCCCCAAGATATCCCTTCCTTTCGAAGAAGCTGTAAGACCTGGCTGTTCCGCCAGGCATTTGATGGGGGAGATGGGGGAGTGGATCGGGGAAGGGGGTTGGGGGGTATATTTTTTATCCTCTTTTTATGTGTTGTTTTTAATTCTATTGTTTTGATTTTATGGATTGTTTATAAGCCACCCCAAGCTGCCTGTTGCAGGAGGGGCAGGGTAGTAGGATTTAAAAATAAATAAATATTATGCGCCAATGTGCCTGGAACAACTGGACCCTTCTTTCCATACAAATGGTGATGGTATGTACCTCACCCTGTTTCAGTCTGTAGTACTTCTAAAAGAACAATTGCCAGTGTTAGGCTTGGTTGCTTCAGAGTTCAGTCCTAATTCTTTATTTTGATATATCAGGTAGCCCATTGGGCACTAATTGAATATCTGATGTTGTCAGGTCGAGTACTGCAATTTTAACAGGTTTACTCATTTTTGCAGGAACTCATTGCAGCTCTGTTGAGGACATTCAGATTAGTACCTGTGAAATCTGGGCATCCTTTCTGTTGTAGGGCAGAGGTGGACAAGCTAGGACGAACAACTCATTGTGACAGATGTCCCATCCTGAAACTCAGCTAAGCATATTACAACTGAGCAGGACAGGAATTATATCACCCAGAATACATCTCAAGAGGTGAGAGCTGGCAGCCAACATTTTTGAATGCTTGCACAGTCTGCCAGCTCCAGGAGGGATGCTTAACCCACTGAGCTTCTTGTCCAGTAGATAGTGGAAGACATCCTTACAAGACCTTCTGTCCTACTCACATCAAAGAAGCCGAAAGGAGAGAAGTGGAACCTGTCCCAGAGTTTGGGATCCAACAAGGTGAGTGGTCTGTCAGTCACGAGCTGGTCTGTCTCTGTTGTTGTGTATGGAACTAGCTCATCAGGCAAATCCAGTGGGGTCAGGCATCATGGAAACCGGTTTGGGCTTAAAGGAAGGTCTGGTAGGAGTGATGTTAGGCCCACTCTGGGTACCATCAAGAGGAGCTGGGTTGCCAAAATGCTTGTGGGACAGAGCTGCCAGGAGATGCCTACATTTACCCTGCAGTCTCGGTGCTTACTCGGTGCCTGGCTGCGGTGGGTGATTGGATGAGGACAAGTCGCCTCAAGCTGAATCCAAACAAGACGGAGGTGGTACTGGTAGGTAAGGATGTATGTGTGGAGTGATGGGGTGCATCCAACTCTGGTCCCTCAAGTTTGGAATCTGGGAGTTCTCAACTCGCAGCTCCACCTGGATGCCCAGGTGGCATCTGAAGCTAGGGGTGCCTTTAGTAAGTTACACCTTGTTCATCATCTTTGACTGTATATATCAGGCCCCGATCTTGCCACCATCATCCATGCATTTATCACCTCACGGCTTGACTACTACAATGCGCTCTACATGGGGCTACCCCTGATAACAATCCGGAGACTTCAGTTGGTGCAGAATGCAGTGGCCCACCTCCTGATGAGGACGGGCCACCAGGAGCACATTACAGCAGTTCTCCATTGTCTGCACTGCTGCCTATGGTCTTCTGGGTTAGCTTCAGGCAGGGTGTTGGTTTTAACCTTTAAAGCCCTACACAGCCTGGGCCGTGTCTATCTGTGGGAACACCTCAACCCCATTTTCTCGATCGGCACCTATGGTCTTCTCTGGGGGTGCCCTGTTGGAGGTCCTCCAGGTTTCCCAGGGGGCTATGTTTGAAAGGGCATTCTCAGTGACTCCACCGCTACTCTGGAACTCCCTCCCAGCAGAGATTAGACTCTCCCGGGACCTCACAATTTTCCAAAAACAATGAAGACCTGGCTTTTCCATCAGGCATTCGGTGAGGGGGATGGGGAAGGGAGGGTTTAAGGTGGGTTATACTTGAGTTTTAATGTCTATTTTAGTCTGGTATTTTATATGTTGTTGTACACCGCCCTGAATCACTGTATAGTGAGTAGGGTGGTATAGAAATATTGAAATAAATAAATAAATAAAATTTAGTGCAGAGTAGACATAAAGTTGTGGCCCCTTGTTAAAATTCAGTCATGTCTCCTGTGGCTTCATTGTGCCTGCTTGCATCAATAAAGACAAAAGATCGTTTGTCCCATTTCACAATGAGCTTCATGGTCTTCAATCCTCAAAGTGTTGTGCTGTAGTAAGCCCCACACTGGAGGAACCATGGAGAGTCCATGTATCCTTCGCATGTGCCCCAGCTACATTTTTATGTGTCAGAATTTGATTATTTTCTTTGGCTTTTTTTTTCTTAAGAACTGCTGCTGTGGCAGACAGAAAGCAAGAGACCAGCAGCATAGTTAGTGGGAAAGAGAGTTCATTTAAGGTTTCATCCTTCCCCATTTTTCTCCTGAGCAGCAAGTCCTGTACAGGAGGCATTTAATCTGGTGATGAAAACACCATATGTGCTTTGATAGCCTTTTCATATTCCCGCTGAGGCCTCTTGCTGCTTCTGATGTGATCACTGATCACTCACTAAAGCCTTCCTTATTTTCATTTTCCCTTTTTGACCACACAGATGAATATGCCGAAGGGTGAAGAATTAGCACTTCATCACAATTTAGTAAATTAAATACATTAATTATGAAAATGTAAATTATACCATCTTTTGCTTCTTGTTTTACTTCTCATAGAAAGTTTAATTCACTGAGTATTTTTTTTTAAATTACCCAACAAATCATTAATTACAAAGTAACATTTCATCTTGTCCCCTGATGCCCAGGTTGGTACCATATTCACTGGACCATGAGGCAGGGGAAGTTTCTTACCAGGGGCTCTGGGGCGCCAAGTCACTGAGTGCTGCCACTGTGGGAGAAGCGCTGATGTGAGGAAGGGATTTTTCAACATATGCACAAAAGTGCACAGCACTGAAAGGCACTGTGCACTTCTGCATGTGCTCTTCAGCTCCGACACATTGATATTTGAAACAGATGAGGCATGCCTGAGCTGAGGCACATGCAGAAGTGAACAGTGCCCTTCAACACTGCAATTTTGCAGCTTGGAGTCAGGCAGGAGAAGGGAGAGCAATGGGAGGGAGAGGTAGACAGGGGCACGTGGGAAGGGGCAGCCCAGCCCTGGGCTGGCTGTGGGACATGCACGGCTAGCCCTGGTTGAGCGGAGACGAGGGAGCAGTGGGAAGGAGCCAGGGAAGAAGCATCAGGAGGGCCCCTCCCTTTGCTTTTGATGTCCTGATGTCCTGAGAGCATCCAGGACAGGTGTCTGTGGTGTGCCAGTGCACTAAAAGCAAGAGGAACGGCTGGAGGAGGGACCAGGGCATAAAGACATGGTTTTCTACGGAGGAACCCAGCCAATTAGAATGATTTTGGGGTGCCTTTTCCAGGTGCCCTAAAACCAATCAGAGCCCTGAGCCGCTTGCCCCCCCCCTCCTTTATTTAGGAGAGCAGAGGGAGCAGAAGACACAGTAGTAGCCTGAAACCTATCTGGGCCAGTTCAGAGACTGCTACCCCAGAGAGCAGGCTGGATTTCTCCAGTTTAGTGAGTAATTTCAACTAATTTCTTCTTTATTTATTTCTTTTTATTTTGTATTCATTCTTATTTATTTTCCCCATGATTTTCATTGCTCTTCACTATAATATAGCCTAATTGTCCCCCTTCTCTTAGTGAAGTATTTTTAATTTTAATTTTGGATTTATTTTTTAGTTTGGGGGGGTTGGATATTTGGTTGTCTGGATATTTTTAATATATTTTTGGATGTTTTCATATATATATATATATATTATTTTTGGTTTGGATATTTTGTGCATTGAGTAAATATATTTTTGGATATATTTTATATTTTTAATATTTTTATATTTTGAAATTATTTTTCTAATGTGTTTATATTGTTTGTATTTAGTTTGGATATTTGCCTTAGATATTTTGTGCATTGACTGAGTACAGCAGGGCAGGGGGGAAATGCAAACAGAATTTAAAAGTTTTTTCAAAAGCTTTACTTGCAGACTTCTTATATTTAATATTTTTGCAGCAGTGTGAACACTTCAAAAATACTTTGTTTTTCATGTGACCTTTAGTGTCTTATAGGATGTTAACAAAGTTGATGGTGGCCTGCCTATGCCCACATTGGCCCAGAGGCCACCATCACATTTGTTAGAGCGCTTCCAGATATTTGCTCTGGAATTCTCCTGGACATGGTAGCAGCTTAGCCCTGGCTGTGATCCCAGAGACAATCAGAGTCACAGTCTGGGCTACCATCTGACCAACTGAGGCCCTTTTTACATGGGCAGTGGAGGGGATGGGTATGCTGCCATGGTGGGTGGAGGTGGATGTGCGCCCATTCTTAGGGGTGCACACCCACCTCCACCCAGTTCCACCCACAGAGCCTCCTCCAATTTTTCAGATAGCTCCATAGGTGGGTGATGGGTGGAGATGGGTGTTGCATGGGAGCACGCACGCACCCCACCCACCGCCCATCATGTTTGCACGGATGGACACCCATCTCCCCACCCACCACTGTGGAATTTACATGGACGCCCCCACCCATCACACACCTGCCCACACACCCAGCAATTGGGGGGGGGATGGCAGGGGCATCCATGTTAAAATGGCTTGAGCCAGAGAAGGCTACAGTAAGTGTTAACATTTGTTATAGACTGCCATGGCCTGGTCCAGGTTGGGGCCACCATGGCCAGCTACCATAGGCCACAATGGCTGCACCCTACATCATAGTGGGGTGCTGGGCACAGTGCAGGGGTGGGGCCAGGTACACATTCATATTATTATTATTATTATTAACAAACATTTATATAGCGCCAGCAGTGTACCTGGCACTTTACAAAGTAATAAAATAGACACGGTCCCTGCCCCTAGGGCTTACAATCTGAGAGACAGGAGCTGGGGGAGAGACATAGGAAGGGGAACAGAGGGAGAGACAAGGGGTCTAACATTCATGAAGATGCAAGGTCTCAAGTGCACATACTTGGCTTGGTTACGATGAGAATGACAGCAGGCAGGTCCATGTTGCAAGGATAAGGGTAAACAGATCGTAGGTATAGGAATAGTGGCTCAGCAGGATAAAGAGTCAGACAGAGCAGAGCGAAAGAGGTGAGTTTTAAGGAGAGATTTGAAGGTATGAAGGGAGGGGGCAAGGCGGATGTGGACAGGGAGGGAGTTCCAGGCATGGGGGGCAGCAAGTGAGAAGGGACGAAGGCGCTTAGGGGAGCAGGGAAGGCATGGAAGGGCGAGAGAGGGGACAGAGGAGGAGCGAAGTGCACGGGCTGGAGTATGGAGGGCGATAAGTGCAGAGAGGTAGGGGGGAGAGATATGGCGCCCAACACCCCCACATCACTAGTAATGTGGACATTTGTTCCACCTTCAGACCCATTTCTGAATGGGTTGCCAGTGGCTTCCCCATCCAGATCAAGTTGTGATGGTGGTGGTTCACCATCATTTGTGTTAACACCTAAAGGGATACTACTCTTTCTTGTGATAGCCCCTGTGAATTTTGTCCCTCTTCTGAGTGATCTGATGTTTGAGAAACTTTTTGTTGAACTTTGAAAATTTAAGTTAGTTGGAATATTTTGGTAGGCTCATATCATAGGGAATAAATTACAGACAGAATAAATACAGACAAAATGACAGACTGCTTGTATTCAATCTTTTTGCTGCTGTGTGAACACTTCAAAAATGCTTGCTTTGCAGTTTGCATGCTGCCTTGTGTGGTTTTAGTGTTTTTGAAAGGGAAAAAGAGTGTTGCCCCTTTGAATTTTGTCTGCTACTCTACAAGCAATCTGATGCTGCTGGAAATTTGGGATCTTAAGGATTTTTCCATGTATTTTTTCTCTTGTTCACTGGTCTGGGAGCTTGTAGGAAGGATACTGAAAGTGCTATATCAGAGGTGGGGGAACGATTTCTCTCTCAGGGATGAATTAAAAAATTAGTACAAGCTCTGAGAGTCACATAAAAGTTGGAGTTGGAGGGGTCCACTGAGTCCAGATCATGGATCTAGGCCCTGGATCTGTCCCCTATTCTTGTGTGCATGCCCTCATCTCTGCCCTCTTATCCTGAACTCAGATTTTTGAGGGTAGGAACTGGATATAGGGGCCAGATCCAGGAAATGGAAAGGGGTCAAATAAAAACTTGCTATGGGACACATTTTGGCCCCTGGGCCTAAGCTTCCCCATCCCTGGAAGCAGGGATGGGAGGGACTGGTCTGAGATGAAGAATTAGAAATGCAGCACCATCAATGTGGCTTAGCAGCTGTACTGTTTGCTAAAGCATTTTGCCCTGTGCTGCTTCTTCTACTCATGCCTTCTTCTCTCCCAACTGCAACTGCAGCTGAAGTAGGGGCAGGAATTAGTAAACTGTTTGTGTTCTTTCATGCATATTAAGACTGAAATTCACATTAAAGCTTTCCCCACACTTAAACATTTATAGGGCCTTTCCTTGGTAGGGTGAATTATCTGGTATGTACTGAGGGCTGAGATCACCCTGTAGCATTTCTCAGTCTGGCCACATGTAAGGGTTTTCCCATGTGTTTCAGGGTTTCTCTCCTGAGAGGATTCTTCTTTTTAAAATAGCAGATTTTAAAAGTGAAATAAATCACACAAATATAATGTCTCCTTATTTAAAACAGATTTCAAGCCTTGAGCTGCCAATTTTATTTTATGGTACCTAACCTACAAGAGCAAATGCTGGTTTTCCCTTCTGGATTTTTCACACAGAGCTTTGCATTTTGCTCACTATTGCATACCACCACTATTGTGTAGTTTTTCATTTTGCATACACTGTTGTTGGTTTTTTTTCATTCATTGCATGTTATATCCCATTGATAATGTAAGTGTGAAATGTTAATGCTGGCCCCACCACCCCACCAACTTAAAAGACCACCAGCTGCCAATGCCGTGAGGGGAGCACAGAAGCACACTCTTAACAAATAAGGATTGTTTTTGTTTTAAATTTGTTTTCATTTTAAAAAAAAATCTGTATTTGTTTTCTGTTTTAAAACTAAATTTGTTTCACATTGTTTTCAATGGGAATCACTTTGCAAATCTTCCATTCACTTAAATAGCAATTTTACTTTGCTCCTCTGAGGGTGTTTTAGACATGCATGAAATTCACAGGTTCTCCCGTGCAATCTCCCGTGATCACAAGGACTCTTCAGCATATGTTCAAGTGCTGTTCACATGTGGCCCCTCACTGTGTGTGGGGAAAAAGTCACATGGTACCTGTAAAGCCGCGTTTTAGCAATGGCAATTGGAGTAAATGGCAATCAGAGCAATTGGAGCATTCAACTGGATTCAACTAGATTCAATTCATTGGAGCATGTGAATGTTTTCAAAATGGCAATTGGAGAACACACAATCTCGTGTGAGTGGCATTTAAACATTAATCTGTGTCTTTAGCACACAACTTTGGGAATGCGCATTCTGGAACCCTCTATCTCCTGTCTTGTGTGACTGGCCCCCTCCTTCCCTCTGCATGCTTTTCTATCTGCTAGCAGAGCACAGAGGGTATTTTCAGATGTTACGATACCACACTCAACCACGGTGAATCCCCCGTGGTGGTGGATGGTCCCATAACATCTGGTTGCTCACCGCCAGATGTTCACCATGGTGAACCACCGGCAGTGAGCAAGATAACCACGCTTTTGAGGACGGTCTGGGCACCATCCCCAAAAGCGTGGTTAATCGAACCATGGCCAGGAATTGGCGGATGGTAACATCTATTACTGCCGCCAATTCCGGGCCGTGGCCCAGACCCCAGGTCAGAATCGGGCGCAGCAGCCAGATTGGCCGCTGCGCCCGTCCGTCTCCAGGAGGGCGGGCAGCTGGGGGAGCGTGGGGGGCGGGGCTGTGTGGCCACATGTTATGCCGCACAGCCCCACTCTCTCCCCCCGCCCCCAGATTCCCCGCCAGAATCAGCCGACACGTCTGTTGGACGTGACTTTTTTTATTCCGGTGGGGAATCAAAAGGTGATTCCGTGATGGGGCCAATAGGCTCCCCATCATGTCTGAAATCACCCAGAGTGCAAAGGAGGGTGCGGGGGATGAAAATGAAGGTGCTAAAATGAAGTTTGCTTTCACATCCACGTTAGTTACCTCAGTTACTAAAATGAATGTGGGCAAATTCATTTTAGTAAAAGAAGTAAATAAAATGAATTGCATGTTCCTACAGTAGATTAGACTAGTTCTAGTTCCTAACCCTGTAATAATCCATAGAACCTACACCTCTCAATTAGACAGTATTTTTTAGAAGAAAGTTATAAAGTGTTCACAAGAAGATAAACCCTATCTTATATCCTTTTTATTTCTCTAGAAAATATTATTTTTTTTAAATTCTCCAGTCTTTCATAACTGGCTCATCTATGGGGTTCTGTGATTTCTGAAAAGTCTTTACAGACAATCAAGCTGTCTGTCTCTTGTCTTCCTTTAAACAGTCATCCCGCCTTGCTTTATTTTCCCCATGGAGCATATTGCCTTGAACAATTCCTCTAAAGCATATTGGCTTTACATTTTCATTGTTTACCTGTCATGGCTGTAATCAGTAAAACTTTTCTCTGACAATGACTGCATCTTCCTAAAAGCTTCTGATTTTGCCTTTTTCAAGACACTGGATCTATCTTAATATTTTTCTCCCATAATTGCCTCAGGCCAATTTCTCCTAAAAGAATTAAAAATGCAAATCTAATATCATAATTGTGTAATATGATCAGTCTGGCAGCTCAATCAATACTATCTCCCACTGTCAATAATAAGGCTATGATGCATGTTTGTCAGATCTGACCAATCTCACTTTATCACAGGCACTGTGGTCCTTCTACATCTATAAGATATGACATTTTATTAGCAGTCTCCTATCAATCACCTCTAATTTTTGGATCATCGAGATTCATGTTGTCATCTTGCAGCCTGGCAGCATCAGCATTGGTCTCCAAGGGAGGCGTCGGAGCCTTGCAGTCTTAGCCTGCTCAGAGACTTCTGAGTTACTTACAAGCTGGCTGGGGATTGGGTCTGACAATAGCACACTTGGGTGTCTTCATTTTCTAGCCACAAATGACTGGGGTTAAACGCAAAGGACATGGTCAGTAACCACTGTGGAAAGGGAAATATGTAGATCAATAAGAGAATGCCCACTGGTGCTTGGGCTGTGTTGCATATTTCTAAATTAGGAAAGATTAATATGGTATACGGTTTTCCTCATGCTGATCCCACAAAAAACTGTCCCAGACAAGCACTTTATCATATTAAATACTGCAGCCTATGTAGCCTCTGTCTAAGCTTCTCACAAACACTGCTGGTCCAAAATGGAGTCAAAGCAGTTAACAGGGTAATTTACATATTAACACAAACATAATGTGTTCCTAGCCAGCCACAACTGCAGTTACTGAAAGAAACCAAGCTCTTTGTTTGGAAAGTCTGCACTCAAGCTACACCAACTTGTCTCTGTATATTGGAATTTTTAAAAAACATTGCTTTTCATGAGCATACACTGGGCCCAGTACTGTTTTCTCTACACTTGTTTTACACCAGTATTCAGTGAATTTACTTCTAATATAAATGAGAGCAGACTTACATCCATAAGTTCACAACTTGCATTTGTGCAAAGGCTTTTAATTTCCACACTGACCAAGACCACATTGACACCTGACAGGTCCACTCATATCTTGGTTCTGGGAAACATGCCCAGGTTTGACGGGTTCAAACGCCCTCACATATGGCTTTGCCGGCAGTATCCAGGAGATTACATAGTAGGGGAAATCCAGTCTGCAATCTCCCAGATGTTCACCGGCAAAGCCACACCAGGGAGGCGTTCGCACCCACTGAATCCCATGCATGTTTTGGCTTCCTGATTCTTTCCCAGAGCCAAAACATGTGCAGACATCAGCTGTGAATGTTCCCTCAGAGGAAACCGAAGGTAATGAAAATAAATGCATCTGCTATTAGAACATTTTGTGTAGGGAATGGGGATGGGAGATTTCTGTAGTCAGTGGTTTCTCTCATTTGCACTCTCAAATCTAGCACCACAGAAGACCTGGAAGAGTTTCCACTGCAGCACGGTGTATTAGAAGCAAAGCCCCAGAGGCAGTACAGCATCCCATCCTTGCTTGACTCTCTGCACCCCTCACCACAGCCATAGCAAAATAGGTAGGTAAATGGCACTCTTTCCTTTTCCCTCAAAAGGGGGAACATGCATTTGTGTAACCCAAATCTGTATTCCTGAACCTCAGGTCTTGACTGGATCTTTCTACAGTGATATAAATAAGTTCTACTAAAGTAAATGCCTTTTAAAAGTGTTAGGGGCCAGAGGTTGAAGACTGGGAAGGGCCAAGGCAGGGATAGATAGAGTAATAGGTAACTGAACCTTTCAGGTAAAGAAAACCTCTCAGCCATTCTCTAATAAAGGAGACTAATGCTCAGCATGAGAGTCAGAATGTTAGACCCCTTGTCTCTCCCTCTGTTCCCCTTCCTAAGTCTCTCCCCCAGCTCCTGTCTCTCAGATTGTAAGCCCTAGGGGCAGGGACCGTGTCTATTTTATTACTTTGTAAAGTGCCAGGTACACTGCTGGCGCTATATAAATGTTTGTTAATAATAATAATAATAATAAGTCAGAGAATCCAGCCTAAGAGAGCTTATGGCTCATCATCGAGGTCAAGGAAACAGAGTGAGGAACCAGAGCTGGGGAGCAGGTCGCAGGTAACCAGAAGGGCACAGTATAACATAAGAGCAGGACAACAGAGCTGAGCAAGGTAAGAGGGGGCAAGAGAACAATGCATGGAACTGGGGAGTAAACACAGCCTGTAGGAGAGACATGTCAGGCTAGCAGACATCCACTGAGAGAGAAATGGGGGAGGGGAGAACACAGGACAAGTGGACACCAAGTCAAAGGAAGCAAGGACAAAGAGAAAACAAAGAGCAGAATGTAACTAGATCTGAAGAGTAGAGGGCATGGGGAGTAAACAGAAATAAACACAGACATACAATGGGGGGCAACACCAACAAGAGGAGAAGAAGGGACTCAGGTTATACTTATAAAGGAAGGAACGAACAATCCAAACACACACACACACACACACAGGTAAACATAAACAACAACACTCACCAGAAAAGGCTAGAGAACCAGGGGCAGGGGAAGTGCTACACAAACAAAGGAGAGGGGGTGAACAGAACCGTGAAGGAGACTCGACAACACAACTGATACAGGGCTACAAGGAAGAGTATATTCTGACTGTCAGACTAATCTGCTGAAGCCTGTCTTAAACAAATTTCTGGGCAGAGACTGAGGCTGTTTGTAGACGTGCACAGCGGCGCCCGCACTTGTTTACGAAAAGACCTAGCAGCCTGATTTACACGTGATGCCGCCACCGAATATGCGCATGCACGGGCGATGCGCATCCATTTCCGGCCGCGTATGACCGGCCTCGATCACCAACCCAGTCAGTTCGTGGCTGGAAATGGATGCGCATCGCCCGCGCATGTGCATATGCGGCAGCGGCGTCACGTGTAAATCGGCCTGCCGGGTCTTTTGGTAAACAAGCGCGGGCGCCGCCACGCACGTCTAAAAACGGCCTCAGACTTTTATTTACGGGTTTTGTTGTCCAATGAGTATTTTCATGTTACTTACCTCATAACCAAATTTTTGTCAGCGGCCTTCAAGAGAAGATGGTTGTTTTTGAAGTCTTAAGTGATCATATCAAATGGTTGTTACTGAACTGTGGGTCTGTATTTTTTTTAGTTGTAACCTTATTTGTGAATATTGTATGGCCAAAGGCCGTCACAAAACAAACTTGAAACTAAAGAGTATAATTGACATAACAGGCACAGGAAGACCAAGTATGGGCAGAGAAAAAAAACCCAAAGAGGAATGGCAACAAAAGCTCCACCATCTTCCTACAGCTCCCAGCATGCCTTATATAAGGCTGGGAGCCAATCAGGAAGCTGGCGGGCATGTCCACAATCTGTACTAGGTGCAGGAGGGGAAGAGAGGGTAAGATACATAAATGGGGGGAAACTACTTTAGCACAAGCTAAGCAGTGGTGGTCAGAGGGGAAACAGCAGCTGCAGACCAGACCTTGAGACTGTAGATTCAGGGCTGACCCCTGACAAAAAGGGAGTGTACAAGAACCATAAAGCTCTAAAAGAACAATTTTTAGTTGTAGACCTTTTAGTTTCTACTTCACTATAGCTGTGTGATATATTTAAAGACAGCAGGTGGCTCCTAATTTACTTTAGCACAAAAGGTCTAAGTATCACAGTGGTCACAAAGTTACAAAACTGCTCACTGGTCATTGATGGGCCATAAAATGAGTTTCATCAGGCTACATTAAGTGTGTAAATAAGCATACACTTATGTCCCATTAATGTCAACTGCAGTAGAATTTGTGATGAGTGTCAATAATAGGCAGAGATATAATATATGGACTTGTGCCTTGGATCACAATATCTCAGAGGATAGTATTTCTTCCAGGCAGATATTTACCACAGGGCTGGCCCAAAACTTGAGTGTGGGAGGTCAAGTTGCGGGGAGGTCTGTGGAGGTGCGTGAGCCACACAGGAAGTGTTTCTCAGCACTGACAACTTTTACAAATTTATTGCAAAAGATGTGATTTCTAAGCCTCACTCAGGATATCACAATTAGTGTCATCAATCTTGTGAAATCAGGAGTAGTTCTATTACTGTGGGGTTTTGCTATTCCCTGGCTCCCTCTGCATTCTGCAGAGAGATTAGCTTGCTTTCTGTGTCCCCAGCCACGCTGCGCTTGGCCCCGACAGTAAATTATTCGAGTGGGGAAGGGAGCTGCCACTAAGCTGTTAGTTGGTTTATGTTTGAAAAAATAGAAACTCATGATTTATATACCAAATGTCTTTATTTTTAAGAGTTTGTCTTTTGATTTAGGAGATGGTGGGGTTGGCAGCATTGGTTTCTGGAGCAGCGTCAGACCCACAACCACCACTGCAGCTTCAGATGTTTCTAGAGCCCTACAGCTCCTGCCAAGAACTTGCAGGTGACAGAGCCAGTCCTCCCTCCTAAAGCTGGCTGTCCTTACCCAGCACAATGCACCCTTGGTTAAACTTTGCCACTTTCCATTTAATAGGACCTATTGTAAGACCCTGGCCTTGAACCCTCACGGGTTCTGGAGTGGTGGCCATCCCAGCCCACCAACACCACTGCCTCAGCCTGCCTCTGTAGGCACCCTGAGTTCTCACTGTCTTTCCTGACCCTGCCCCATCTCCTGTCTGTCTAGCCCTTGTGACACCTCCCAGGTTCTGAGTTGGCTGCCAGTGAGCGTAAAAGGCAGCTGGTAGCACCAGGAAGCTGGGTGGAACAAAACTCCCATATGTGTTCCACTCCTCCTGTCAAGTCTCCCACCCTTCACCCCCAAACTGTTCTGGATACCCCTCACCAAGTCACACTGACACCTTCCACTCTGGGTATAAACAAATGAGATGTTGCCCCACTTTCACCCCCATTAACCCAGATTCACCCACTCATCTGTCAGGTGGCCACCAGATGTTCACCCTGGGGCCATGCCCCTACTCCCAACATCATCCCAGGGAAAACTGATGACACCATGCAGGTGAATCCAGGGAAAGGTGAGGCAATGCATTGCCTCTGTGGCTGCCTCCCATGTGTTTGGGGCACACTCTCAGCCTCCCCAATCTGTTGGGTGTGCAGTCACCTCTGCCTGTATTCAGCACCCTAGAGTCATGGCCAGCAGTCTAGTGTGTCCATGGAACGACCACAGGACTATGGTGGGAGAGCAGAGAGAACAGGCAGACCACGGCGGGGAGGAATGTCTTCCTGTTAGTTGTGGTCCTGCATGGAGCCTACATGTGGCAGCTGTGGGGGAACCCCCACAGAGAGACCACAGGCTCCAGGGACTTCTCCTCTTGTGTGTTAATACCCAGAGGAAAAAAACATTCTTGTGGGTGCCTTTTCAAAGTACTAGGACAAAAGTAACTCTAACAGAGATAACAAACTTTGAACAGTTTGTGAATAAGTTTGAAATGTGTTTTGCATTTCATGAAGTGTGGCAGTGTTTCATGGCCCAATATTATGACAATCTAGGCAGGTGATTGTTAGGATCCCATGTCTGCATTTTGATAGCCAGTACTTATACACTTGCAAATATATGCAATTGTGCCAAAATTAAAGTCTATTTTCAATTATAGCTGATGTATACTTGAGAATTAAAAGTTTGTCACCTAGCTTCGTATACTTTGGCTTTGCCTTGCCCACGCAGTGGTCCAGTTTTGAAAGCTTAAGTGATAAAGCGGATGTCGGTGTATACATAAAGCAGTTTACTTTGTAAACATAATAACTTTCTGAACTGCTATCATTTAGTTCATCCATGGACTATTGCCTTCAGTATCTTTGTCTCATAAGCATCTCTTCAGTAGGAGAGCATTACCAACCATGACAGCATTGATTTTCAAATGTATGATTGCTGGTGAAATATTAAACTCTATTGATTTGAAATTCAGGATCAGTTGCATGTTGGATACTCTGCATATTTTGGGGATGGACAGTTTCATTTATCAGCTCTTCCAACTGCAGAATAATTAGAACTCCATCATGCTCCTGCTTTGAGTTGTAGAGCTTCACATCAGCCTCTTCCAGCTGCCATCTTAAAAAATGTTCTATGCATTATGTTTACTAATTGGTCGATTTATCCTTCCAGTGAAGCTTTTTCATTCATTTCTGAGCATATTTGCTGGGATTAAGCCGTCCATCATGTTCTTTTGTTGAAAGTCCACATTGTTCTCTCATCTTAACTCATGAGAACAGTTACAAAAAGATTCATGGTGGGTCCAAAGATAAAACCAAACTTTAAGAAATTGACAGGTATGGATTTCAGACAGATGCTTATTTTAAAGAGAGTAAATACTATAGCATTTCTATACAGTAGCTCAGATTCCATAGGTCTGATTATCCACTCCGGTACACCAGCTTAAAGCCAGTATCACCATATTAAATAACTTGTAGCTCTTATATAGCACTTTTCACCAGTAGATATCAAAGTACTTCCAAAAGGAGAAAAGTACCATTGTATTCATTTTGCATATATGGGAACTGAGGCAGAGTGACAATAAATCATATGCCCAGGAAACACCTAGCAGGTCAGTGGTTGAAATGAGAATGGAACTCTGCTAGTGCAATGTAGAGGAGGATCAGTAGCCAAGTCTCAGAAGAACAGAGCAGGAGTAAAGGCTGGGCTTCTAGGAAAGCACAGAGCAGGAACCGAGTAGCAGCAGATCCCTGCTGCTACTCGGTTCCTGCTCTGTGCTTTCCTAGAAGCCCAGCCTTTACTCCTGCTCTGTTCTTCTGAGACTTGGCTACTGATCCTCCTCTACATTGCACTAGCAGAGTTCCATTCTCATTTCAACCACTGACCTGCTAGGTGTTTCCTGGGCATATGATTTATTGTCACTCTGCCTCAGTTCCCATATATGCAAAATGAATACAATGGTACTTTTCTCCTTTTGGAAGTACTTTGATATCTACTGGTGAAAAGTGCTATATAAGAGCTACAAGTTATTTAATATGGTGATACTGGCTTTAAGCTGGTGTACCGGAGTGGATAATCAGACCTATGGAATCTGAGCTACTGTATAGAAATGCTATAGTATTTACTCTCTTTAAAATAAGCATCTGTCTGAAATCCATACCTGTCAATTTCTTAAAGTTGCAAAATACACAGTATGCAAAATACACAGATCAGTCCTAGGCATAGCCAACTAGTTAGCCCGGACTCACCAATGGGAAATTGAAGCGTGTCATCAGGGTCACAGGAAAGCAGGCCTCTAGTGTCCTAGGAGAACCATAGGCCTCACCAGAAGACCACGAGCAGCTTCACCAGTAGCAGTGTGACCAATGCAACTGCCCCAGGTTTCCCAGGGTTTGCCTTCTTGCTCTCCAGCACAGTTCTGAGCAATGTTGGCATTTTAAATCCATGACTCTTTAGCATCTTTAAACCAAACACAAATGTAAGTTTTATACTCAAAAAGTGAAATAAAACCCATATAAAAAATACTTATTCACAAGTCTGCAATTCCAAGCTATGGCAGAAGTCAAGATCCACTGACATCAATGGGAGTTTCTCCATTGGCTTTAACGGTCTTTGAGTCAAGTCCATAGAATATGGCTCAACTACCCCATCAAAGAACATAATAGGTGTCTTCACATGGGCAGGACCTACGCCTCTGCCCCACCTCACCTCTGGGTAAGCTGTCAGTTTAAAAATGGCCCACAAGGTGTGTAGGCAGAGCGGGGTAGGCTGTCCGTGCTCCAGGGCAGCCCTGCCAGCAATGCTCTGGAAAAT
Source organism: Sphenodon punctatus (assembly GCA_003113815.1). NCBI lineage: Eukaryota > Metazoa > Chordata > Lepidosauria > Sphenodontia > Sphenodontidae > Sphenodon > Sphenodon punctatus. The sequence continues at coordinate 762,179 of QEPC01015537.1, forward strand.
AAAGGAGCACCACCAGCAGAGCAGGCAGCTCAACTTGAGGGCACTGACCAGAGGCGGGGCTGTAGTCCGTCTGCTCAGCGGATGGCAACTGTAGCCCCACTCTCAGCTGGGAGTTGCCCTGGCAATGCCATAGAAGTACAGGTGATCTTCCAACAGCAGGTGGCACTAGACTCACACTGAAACTGACCAATTGCAGCATAGATCGTTACTGAAAGATGATGCCGTGGCTGTGATGGCAGAGAAGAAGGCTTTCTTCACCCCTATCATAGTGTCTGCGAAGTCTCATCTGGCAGAGCTTTTCCAGGTGGTGAGAGGTGTGGTTAATCCAACCTGTCTCCACCAGAAGTTGGAGTCATCTAATGCCTGATGTGACATTTTTATTGATTACTTTGCAGAAAAAAATTGCTCATATTCACCATGACTTTGGCATAACCGTTTCTATGGCAAAGTCAGAGTTTGGGGCTGTGGAGGTCCAGGCTTGTCCTTTTTATCAGAATCAATATCAGTCAATATCATCCACCGATGTGGAGGATGTGCTTGAGGTTGTGCATGCCACCAGTTGTAAATTAGATCCATTTCCATCCTGGTTGGTGAAAGCCAGGTGGGAGATGTTAGGGCCATTGCTGGCTGGGGTTGTCAACACCTCCCTTCAGGAGCACAGAATATCAGACTCCCTTAAGATGGTGATTGCCCAGCCTCTGCTCAAGAAACCATCCTTGGAAGCTGACTCCCCTGCCACCTATCAGCCTGTCTATAGCCTTCCCTTTTTAGGGAAGGTTATTGAATGGGGGGGGGGTGCATCAGCTCCAGGCCCATCTGGATGTTATCTGATTCCTGGATCCCATTCAGTCTGACTTTCATCCTGGGCATGGCATGGGGACTGCACTTGTGGCCTTTGTTAATGATCTACGCTTGGAGATCAACAGAGCGAATTTTACTCTGTTGATCCTATTAGATCTATCAGGAGCTTTTGGCACTGTTGTTCATGAAGTGTTGTTGACTCGACTGCAGGACCTGGCAGGGGTGCACGGGACCACTCAAGTGGTTTTGCTCCTTCCTGTCAGGGAGGTCTCATGGGGTGATGGGTGACTGTTCAGTCTCGCCCCATGATCTCCCCATGACACCCAGTTCTACCTCTCTTTTTCATCTGATCCAAGTTCTGCAGTCTCTGCTTACCCATTGCCTGACTGCTGTGCAGGACTGGATGAGGGCGAGTCATCTGAGGATGAATCCTGACAAGACTGAGGTGATGATGGTTAGCCAGCCCTGTGACATGGGTGAAGAATTGGGACCCTGCTTATTGAAGGAGTCTGCCCTGCCCCCCCCCCTCCTCCAGTCACTCAGGTTCGCAGCCTTGAAATGCTCCTGGATCTGCCCTGCGCCGCCCTCACAGCCTCAACATAGGACCGCAAATGGGCCCTATGGAGAAGACGATTGGAATCAGATCGAGTCCGACGCCAGCGTCGATCTAGCCTCCTGCCTACCCGCTTCATACACCGCAGCCCCTCAGTAAACCAAGGGGTCCTGCGGTGACGAGGCCACGGAAGAAGGCGCCTCGGAGCCACCCTGTCAATGGCCTCCTCCAGCAAGCTGTTCCAATGCCGGACCAGCTCATCCACAGAGTGACCGTCCACATCCATGGTAAGCTCCCTCAGGACCTCCTGGAACCGCTGGGGTTCCATCAGCCTCCGAGGGCGGACCATCCTAACTGGTCCCTTCCCCTTCTGGAGGGGGCGCGCTAAAAGACCGGCCTGAAGGAGGTAATGGTCCGTCCACGACAAGGGCACCGCTGTCACCTCCCCCACAACCGGACCCCCCGCCTCAAGGCCAGAGCCGAAGATCAGGTCGAGGATATGTCCCCCCACGTGGGTCGGGCAGATCACCTCCTGGGACAAGTTCATAGTTGCCATGGCGGCCATGAACTCCCGCTCCGCCCCAACAAGGCCGGCATCGGCGTGGACGTTGAAGTCCCCCAGAACCAAAGTCCTGGGGGAGCCCAACACCACCTCCGAGGCCAGCTCCGCTAGAGCGGTAAGGGATGCCGCCGGGCATGAAGGGGCCCGGTACACCAGCAGCACCCCTAGCTTGCCCCCAGCCAAATCGATCACCACGTGCAGAGCCTCTACACCCATAATCTCCCGCACTGGATACCTCCTAACAGGCCAGTCTTCCCTAAAAATAATAGCTACACCCCCTCCCCGGCCGCCCTCGGGGAGTGGGGCATAAGTTGTGGGGCATAAGGGTGAGTTAGGAGGCTGAGGGGTTAGGATGGAGAGGGGATGGTATAGAGTTGGGGGGTGTTATGTTTTTGTATGGATGAGTTATGTTTTATCTATCTATTTTAATATTATAAGCTGCCCTGAGCAGCATTTCGTGGGAAGGGCAGGGTAGGAAATTTGAATTAATTAATTAAATAAAAAATTAAATAAATTCTATGGTGTAAGGTAGGGGAAAGCCACATAGGCAGACCATGGGCACTGCCAAGTCCATTTAAAATGGACCAAAGCAGGACGGCAAGCATAAGTAAAATTTATTTCCATTTAACAAAAAGCCTTGATGGTAAAATATCAATAAAACAATAAACAAACTACAGAAGTTAAAACAATCAGATGAGTACAAAACATAACTCTGGGTAATTTCAGACGTTAAGCGCTCCCGGGTCACCACAGTGGATTCCCAACCATGGCGAGCTGGCTAACCCCCTCCCGTGGTCCATGAAGGCCTCGAACAGACATGACAGGAGCAGGGCCACAGCAAGGAAATGAATGGCCAGACCACAGCCCGGGACAGCACAACAAATGTTACGCCGATTCCAGACCATGGTCAAAACACCCAGAAGACATCGCGGTGGGGCAGGAGGCAGACCTGGCTGACTGAGGGCAAACAAAGCCAAAAGAGCCAAAAGGCAATGGCCACACAAGGGAAACGGGAAGGGATGAGGAGAAGGGAGAGGATCGGCTGAGGCAGTACACACAACAGGCACAAGCAAGCCGTGGACAAGGCAGAACACAAAACACAAACACATGCCCGGGCAATAACACACCCGAACGGGACAGGAAGGAAGGGGGGAGCATGCAGGGAAGGCCAAAACACAAATCACCACGGACGTGGGTGGAGGGGAGCCCTGGGCCAAGGAAGCAGAGGGGACCGGGCCAGGAACAGACCAGGACATGGAGACAGGCACCCAGAATCCCACTGACAGCACAGGACACTCAACAGCAACACAGACACCCAAAGTCACAGGGAGCCCCACAGGGACGGAGCACAGTCACAGGGGGAGGGCAACAAAGCTGGGGTAGGCACCGGAGTGGTCCGAGGCAGGTCCAGGAAGCAGGAATCCCACTTGCTGATGCAAAGGCACGGCCGGGGACGGAGATGAGATGGAGCCGGCGATGAGCACAGGCAGTCCCCCTGGAGGATGCAGGGAGACACTGTCCAGGGAGCCCAAGTCCCGCACAGTCACAGAGGCACCCAGGGGGTGAGGGGGGAAGTCGCGGACACAGGTGAGCGGGCAGCCGGCCAAAGGATGACAACACCACTAGGAGGGCCGGTAGCGGGGTCCGGCATCAGGAATGAGCCAAACGGCCGGGGACGGAGATGAGATGGAGCCGGCGATGAGCACAGGCAGTCCCCCTGGAGGATGCAGGGAGACACTGTCCAGGGAGCCCAAGTCCCGCACAGTCACAGAGGCACCCAGGGGGTGAGGGGGGCAGTCGCGGACGGACACAGGTGGGCAGCCGGCCAAAGGATGACAACACCACTAGGAGGGCCGGTAGCGGGGTCCGGCATCAGGAATGAGCCAAACGGTGGGGGGGGCGGGCATTGAGGGGAACACCACAGGCAGTGAAGGCAAGGGGGTGCCCATGGAGGGGACACAACGACACAGGCGAGTGGAACCGAGGCAAGCAGACTGGCCAGAGCAGCCATGAGCCTGGAACGACAAGGAACGAGCAGCCAGTACCCTGAGCCAGCAGGGGGTTGCAGGGAGCACACAGTGGGCCAGTCATCCATGGCACCGAAGACACAGGGGGCCTCACAGCCAGCTGCAGGGGGTAATGAAGGGGCCTGGGATGGGACGCCCCACCAGATGCACGTAGCGGGGCCACTGAAGCATGCCCCAGCGCTAGCCCTGCCCTGCCATGTGGTGGGCAACAAGGTAGTAGACCTCAAACAAAATAGCCACGGCGAGCCCTACCTGAACATCAGCTCATGACCACACAGCAGCCAGCGCTGCCAGCTCCAGTCTGGTGGGCTTCGGCAGGGCATAGTCAGCAGTAGGGGACCACGGCAGGCGAGTGGAACCAGGGCAGGTGCCCAAGCTCCAACAGGTGGTGATATACCGCCGCACGTGAGCGCTGGTAGTAACGTGCCCCGTGGGTGCAGTCATACAAGGACACAGCCAGGGCACGGCCCCCCTCCGCCAGACTGGCCGCGAACCTGGCTAGGCTACCCACTGAGAGGGCAGACACAGTCTCCGCCAGGGACCACACCACATGCTAGCACTGCACCTCTGGAACCCGCCCATTTGGAAAGGGACGGAGGCCAAGCGCCTCCGCATTGAACCCGCACTCGCGAACGCTCGCCTCATAGTCAAAGTAGCGAAGGCCGGAGCTCAAACTCTCAGAGGCACCAGAGAGGGTGTCAGGGCAGCACAGGAGCAGTTGCACAGCCAGGGAATGCCACAGGTCACAGAGGGCCACTGTCTCGTGGAAGGTCCATCTATGGGGGGCGCCGGGCGATGCAGGGCACGGGAGCCCTGGGGTAGCACTGCCGGCCATGGTCCAATAGGCAGAGGGTCTGAACAGTAAGGAGAGAAGGGCCCCTCATCCCCATTGGGTCTGGGAAGGGAAGCTGGGGAGCTCCAAGGACATGCAATAAGGCTGCAGGCCGCAGCATGGGACAGCTAGCGAGTGATGCGTGGGGTGCGGACCCATCACAGCTGCCTGAAATGAGCACACAGGATGTACAGCAAGCACTGCTAGCAGGGAGGTGATGACAACAGGCAAGCAGTTGCAGAATGACCGGATGTGCGCATGCTGGCCCGGACAACGGGCCCCCATGGCGGGGTCGCAGGTGCACCCAGGGGGTGGGGGCGCCTCAGCTCCCACCCACCAGCCGCAGCCCAGACAGCAGCAGGGTGGGCAGGTGAAGGCAGCCTACACAGGGGTGCTGCCCCCGCCAGGTGCGAGTGTGGGGTACAGCGCCAGGAAGAGCCCGTGACATGGGCTGGGTAGCCACGTGCCAGACCCCACCTCAGGCACATTCCACCATGGACGCGGTCCAGAGGGCCACTTGTTGGATACACCTGGCCCTATGCGTGGAGTGGTACTTGGCTTCCCCACTGACATGCTCCACCTGGGCGCCCGCATCCGAGAGTGTCTGGCCAGGAGCGCTGCAGCTGCCCGGTACTCCCACCATGGGCGCCAGTGCTCCCTGGCCCGGATCAGGGCCCTGCAGGCGGCAGAGGTATACCAATGGGTCCTGCGCCTTGCCCGAGGGTGGGCAGATGCCCTCAGAGAGGCAGCCGACCGACACCATTGGTGCCGAGCAGCCATGAAATGAGCTACCCTTCTCACCGACACCATGCCCATGCAACAGCAGCTCTGGGTCACAGAGCGGGCACAGAAATGGTGGACCAGGGCCCTGGCTTAGTGGGATGATGCAGCGTGGAGGGCACACATCCAAATGGACAGGTGGTACCTCCTGTGCCTTGCAGAGCTGTTGGCACCCTGGCTGGAGCGGCAATGCACTGCCATGCCTTCCCCCATACCAGTGGTCCAGTGCGTGGCCATAGCTGTCTGAGCACTGGCAACACCAAATTCCTGCCAGTCCGTGGTGCAACACTTCGGTGTTGGCCTGAGAACCGTCACGGGCATCCTCCGGGACTTCTGCGAGGGCATGCTACTCGACTAAGTGATCCAGCTGGTGGACCAGGAGGCCGTGATAGCTGGCTTTGAGGCTGGTGGCTTCCCCAACTGCCTGGGCACCATGGATGGGACCCACATTGAGATCCTCCACCCCTCCAATGGGGAGGCTGCAGAATACATCAACCGCCACGGGTACCATTCCCTGCTACTCCAGGTGGTTGTTGACCACCAGGGCTGCTTCATCAACATATTCACCAGCCACAGCCACAATGCCCGGATCCTGACCATCTCACCCCTCTATGCCCAGATGTACAGGAGGGACTTTACCGACATGAGGATGTCCAAGATCGGAGGGGTGCTCATGCCCTCCTGCATCCTGGGGGACCTGGCCTATACCCTCCTCCACTGACTCATGAAGGTGTACCCAGTCCCCAGGAATCTGGTGGAGGTGCTGTTCAACTCCTGGCTATGCACCTGCACCTCGATGACCGTGGTCAAGGGCCTTCAGTGCCCTCAAGCAGCGCTAGAGGTGCCTTGCAGGTCGACTGGACTTCGTTGTGGAGACCTGCACAACATATGCAGCCCCTCTGGAGACTGCTGCAGCCAGGGACAGTTGTGATCATCTGCGCCCCCCTTCATTTGAGGATTTGGGGGGGTGTCTATGACTCTTACTGGGGACTCCATGCAATGGGCTGAGGGACGCTCCCTGCCTTTTGACAGGTGGGGCAGGTTATCATCAGTGTCTTCCCTCCCCAGATGGGGACGGGACTGGAGGAGCATCCACTCCCTAAAGTTCAGGGAATGGCCAATGGCCATGCCGGAGGTCCGTGCCGGGGGCCCGTGCTGAAGGGGTATTTCCAAAGGGGCTTGCCCTCTGGCTGTGCTCTCCGGCTGGGTCCAATGGTTGGGGCCAGGAGATGGAGCTGGTGTGATAAGTAGTGGAGTGGAGGGGAAGGTTATATATTTTGTACTTGAGATGGGACTCTCCCTCCTGGTGAGAGCAGGAGGGTTGAGAATAAGTCTCCCCCTGGTGGCAGCAGGGTGGAGATAAGTATGTAGTTTGGGACTGCACCTCTGGACTACCTGTGTGTATGTACAAGAAGATTATAGGAGTGATGGCTGATATATTTAGTATTGTTTATGGAGACGTTGATGTATTATACTGTTGTGATGGGTGGTGGTTAATGTTGTAATTATGATGGCGATATGATGATGTATTAATATGTATTATGCTTATTATGGATGTATTTTTGCTGATTTATGTGAGCCACCTCGAGCCATTTGAACGGGAGAGTGCGGGATATAAATTAAAAATGGAATGGAAAAAAAATAAATATGTGAGACTGATGGGGCTGCCTTGACGTTCCCCGTGCCCAGCAGCCACCAGGACCCGTGCCCCTGTATGTGAATGCGGATAACACTATAGAGTACTGCTATGCCAAGCAGATCCACGCTGCCCTGGCAAGGCATATCACCAGTAATGCCAGGACCTGAGCCTGCTGGACATGCCCTCGGCCGGCCCCACCTGTCAACGCGCCTCGCCCTCGGTGATGCCCCCATCCCCTTCCCAAAGCAGGTATTTGGACAATAAAGGTTAAAGTTGTGAACACCAGTGCATTTATTTCATGGCATGTGCCCCTGAAACACCCCTCCTGCCCACCCTGCTACTCCAAGACCCGCCCTACCTCCCCCTCCACCATCCCCATCCCCCCATACCCAGTTGCTTCCTGGGACATCCCCTTGAATGCCCTGAGGGCACCATTGAGCTCTGGGAGCTCCCCTTGCCCCTGCTGTTGGTCTCCCCAACCGTGTCCTGGGAGGCCTCTTTATCCGAACTGGCCTGTGTGGTGTGGCTGGAGGGTGGAGTGACGCTGGGTGGGTCCCCTTGGGCGGCGGCTGTCTCCAGACGCCGGATGGGACCAGGAGGCAGATGCGCAGGCCCTGCGGGCTTGCCAGCAGAGGCGGTGGTGGTGGCGCTGCGGGGGCCAGCTGAGGTGCTGGGCCCGGTAAGGTGCCGGGGGGAGCGGCTGCCATGATGTACGCACCCATGGTCCCTGCATGCAGCAGCAGTGAGGTGCCGATGTCCAGGGACCGGTCCATCTTCCTGGTGTGCTCCGCTCCCAGCCAATCAATGGCTTCATGTAGCAGGCCCATTGCCTCCATCTGCCTGCTGTGCTCCCAGCACTCCTACCTCCTTTCCAGGTGCAGTTCCACCTCCTGGTGCCTGTCCCTGGCCTCCGCCTGCTGCAGGGCCCTCTTGGTGGCTGCCTCCATCCAATCAATGGTTGCTATCATCCTCTCCCCCTGCTCTGCGCTGGTCTGGACGATGTCCTCCGCCAGGTCCTCCCTCCGGCGCTGTACCCATGCCCTGTGCTCCCGCATCTGCTGTGCCGGGGACAAGGGGTCGGCTGGAGGGGGCGCTGCCAGGTGCCCTGTTAGGGAGCAGAGTGGGAAGCGTTAGTCAGGCTCGTTCACATGCCACCTGTTCCTGAGTGATGGTGGGGGTGTTAGGTGGGACCCCCCGTGTGTGTCTGGCCTCAGACCTCCCCCTCGGTGCTCCCCCCATTGTGGCCCCCTGCCGTGTTGTCTCACCTTGCTCCTCTAGATGCTGCTGCTGCTGCTCCCCCTTGTCCCCCTCAACTGGTGGTCCCATGTGCTGGGGCGCTTGTGAACCTGTTGTGGAACAGGGGTGGGGGGTATGGTTACCCTATCATGGGCCCAGTCCCCTCCCCACCATCCCCCCTCCCTCTGTCATGGGGGGCCAGCCTGCTGTGCCTGTCCCCCCTGTTGTGTGTGCAGGTGGGCCCCCATGCCCCCTGGACCCTTCCTGCGGTTCCTGGGGACTGCGGGGACAGGCCCGCGACCTGTGGGGGCTTCCCACCCCACGGCCCTCCCTCCCTGGTCTGTTTCACTCCCAGCCGCTTGCCTACCCTCTATGTCCGTCTCGGATCCCTCTGAGGCCAGCCCCTCTGTGTGGCTCTGGTCCCCCTGCATCCACTGGCTGAGCGTGACCAGTATGCCGGCCTCAGATCCGCCCGAGTTGGAGTGCGGGTGTGGGCTCCCAGTGCTGGTATGCGAGGGGGGCCTGCTGCTCCTTGAGGTCCCGAGGTGTTCCTCTGTGGGGGATGGGTCCCCAGAGTTGGTGCCTGCGTGCAGGGCTGCCATGGGTGGGGGCACGTCCACCGTTTCCCTGCCCTGGACCACAGCGCTCCCCATGAGCCGTGGGGCAACTATGGAGCCCTTGAGCATTGTAGTAGGGGGCAGTCCGTACTCTGTGTTCAGACCACTGGTTATTGTCCTTTATTGCCTTGTACCCCCTCTTCAGCTCCTTGACCTTTGAGCAGCACTGGGCCACGGTCCTGTGGTGCCCCGCTGCCACCATGTCCTGCACTATCTCTGTGAACACATGCTCATTGCGTTTGTTTGCGGCTAGCTCTACCTGGTGCTTCAGGGACCCCCAGATCCAGGGACCCCCAGATCTGGATGAAGTCCTCGGTCTCCTTGTGCCCCCATTGCCCCCCTCGCTGGTACCGGTGTCTCCTATGTGTGCCCTCCTCCAGCTCTTACGGTTCCTCCTCCTGCTCCTCCTCCTCCTCTGCTTGCCCTCCGCCAGTCTCCTCTGGGGGATCCAGCTCGCGGGCCCGTTTCTGGGTCTGTGGGTCATAACGGGCAGGGGGGGTTAGGTGCCTCATTCCTTTGGACCCACAGCTCGCCTCCCTGCCACCCTCCCACCGAGCACCACCCCTTTGTGCCCTTTAGTGCTTTGTGCCCCCCCTCACTCTCCTTACCTGTTTCCAGGGTGTTTCCATCCCCTGGCCAGGGTTCCCCTCTGGGGCAGTCTGCCTGGCTGCTGCTGCTGCTCCGCCACCTCCTCCTCTTCCTCTTCCCTTCCTTGCTCGCCTTCTGCTCTCCTCTCCCTTCTGCCTCACTCCATCCCACCACTTTCCCCTGGTGCTGTATGCCCTTTAAATCTCCCTCCTTGGTCTGTGTGTTGCTCATTGTCTGGCAGCAATGCTGCGTGCTTTTGCCATGACTGGGGATCATTTTGTATGATTCCGTCTGGTGGCTGCTGTTCAGTCGTTACTTTTTGCGGTTTCCCGGTGGGGATCACTTTGACCACCATTCCGGGGATGGTCCCGTCCTGACCTCTGGAACCGTGGTTGGGTTTGACCCCTACAGGTGATTGACTGTGGTGAACATCTGGCAAACACCTATCAGATGTTCAGGGCTCTTTGACCCCGCCGCAGGATTGACTGTAGTTCACTGTGGTTGACTGTGATCTCGTAATGTCTGAAATTACCCTCAATCAGTAAACTTCATCTACAACTAAAAATTGACAATCTTATGTTCTCTCTAATTTGTACCGCACACCTAGCAAAAATAGCTGTGTTTTGGGTTATGTGAGGACAATAGAAAATTGAGTTTTTGAACTAGATTACAATAAACTTTATCACGATGAAGGGGCAAGATCCATCTGTTTCTTAACTTTGGGTGATTTCAGACATGCCAGGCCTCCCTCAGGCCATGGCATGGAATTACCTTTTCATCCCCCTCCGGAATCCGGCTGGCCGGTCAACAGACGTGCCAGCTGATTTCGGAGGGGTATCGGGGGTAGGGGCGGGGCCACGTGACGCAATGTGTGGCAGAACAGCCCCCCCCCCACGTTCCCCCAACCAGCGCTCCTCTTCAAGATGGGCGGGCACAGCGGGCAAGAATCGGCAGCGGTAACAGACGTTAACATCCGCAGATTCCAGGCCGTGGGGCAGGAACAGACATTACGATACCACAGTCAACCACAGTGAACTCCTGCCCCACCCCCCCACCCCTGTGGTGACCGGCACGGTACCATAACGTCTGTTGGGCCCAAAAGAGATTCCTGCCGGGTGTTCACCCCCGGCAGGAATCTCTTTGACCACACTTCAGAAGCTCCGGCCGCTCGGAGCTCTGAAAGTGTGGTCAAAGAGATTCCCACCAGGGTTGAACATCTGGCGGGAATCTCTTTTGGGCCCAACAGATGTTACGGTACCATGGCCACCACGGGAGTTTCACCGTGGTTGACCATGGTATCGTAACATCTGAAATTAGAATAAACCAAATAGTGGGGAAGATCATTTACATCACCTGAGTCACAAGGGCATAGTCTATCATCTCTGGGGATCCACTTATACCTTCCAACTAAAATTGATGAATAAAAAGTTTGGAAATGTAAGGCTGTGAATGATTTCCATAGCACAAAACATTTTAGAATCTTAATATATTCCTCTATACCACCACTGATATTCAAGAAAGGGTACCAGAGTGACACGTTCAAATTATATAGAGCAGAAAAGTCTGTTTGCCTATCTAAATCATTAATCCTACCCAAAATTTGTGACAGGTTATGTTGGGGTAGATACATATTTCAGCCAAATTCAGTGAATTCCACGTTTTTCAATCAGGAATGAATATCATCAAACCAGTACAATCCCTGAGGCATAGCATTTTCAAATTGCTCTTTCAGACATAGCTAGGGCAGTCTGAGTGTGCACCAGGCACCCATGTTTTCATTTTTCTTTTATCATTTTCATTATTTAAAAATGTCATTTTCATTATTGTTGTCATTACTGATCTCTGTATCATTTCAAATGAAGATTTTATTTTTGGTATCAGTATAGTTATTGGTATAGATTCCGATAACATTATATATATATAAATATATATATATAAACATTATAACATAATATATTATTATATAATAATATAATATATATAATATATTCATATAATATAATATAATATATAATTATATATTATATAATAATATATATCATAAAACAGACTGGCCTAAATACTTATATATTATTATTATTATTATTATTATTA
>QEPC01015537.1:776867-824557 GCA_003113815.1 Sphenodon punctatus
ACATTTCTTATCCTGCTAGATCTCTCGGCTGCTTTTGACACCGTGGACCATGGGCTGCTGTTGAGATGGATGCGTGACCTGGGGGGTCTGGACGGGACTGTTCTTGAATGGTTCCGCTCATTCCTCTAGGGAAGAAGCCAGCGGGTAGTGTTGGGAGCTGAAACATCTTGCCCCCGCGCTTTATCCTGCAGCGTTCTGCAGGGTTCCATTCTGTCTCCATTATTATTTAATGTTTATATGCAGCCCTTGGGCGAGGTCATGAGAGGGTTCAGGGTGCGTTATCACCAATATGCTGATGATACTCAGCTGTACCTCTCTTCTTCAGCTGACCCAGACCCTGCTGTCCTATTGCTATCCCAGTGTTTGGAGGCCGTGGCAGAATGGATGTGGCAGAGCAGACTGAAGGTCAACCCCGATAAGATGGAGGTGATGGTGGTGGGGAGAGCGGGAGGTGTCACCCCCCTCTAATTGGGGGGGTTCGCCTTCCTATAGCTCAGCAGGTTCAGAGTCTGGGGGTGATATTGGACGCAGATCTCCTCCTGGATCGACAGGTGGAGGTGGTGGCGAAGGCTGCCTTCCGCCAGTTATATCTGGTGCGGAGGCTGCACCCGTACATCTCCGGCCAGGACCTGGCCTCCCTCGTCCATGCCTTCGTCACCTTGAGGCTGGACTACTGAAATGCACTCTACGTGGGGCTGCCCTTGTTCCTCGTTCGGAGGCTGCAGCTAGTGTCGGGGACAGGTCGCCTGGATCACATAACACCTGTGCTCCGGACTCTACCCTGGTTGCCAATAGCATGCCGAGCCAGATTCAAGGTATTGGCCCCTCGTACCTCAGGGACCACCTCGCCCTCCATGCCCCAGAGCGGCTCCTTCGGTCTGCTGGGGGTGCCTTCTTGGAGATCCCCCGTGTTAAGCGGGGGGCCACAATGGAGAGGGCATTCTTGGTGGCCAGGCCGCGCCTTTGGAATTCCCTCCCAGAGGAAGCTCGCCTGGCCCCAAGCCTTTTAACATTTAGGCGAATGTGCAAGACCTGGCTGTTCACCCAGGCCTTTGGGGAGGAGGGGAGGGTGGATTAGGGGTTTTTAATCTCCTCCTACCCTTATTTATTGTTTTATCATGTGCCTAGCCCTGTTTTAATATTATTATGATTGTTTAAAATTTTATATGATTGTATTTTTATGTTTTAAAATTGTTAGCCGCTCCGAGCTGTTTTCAGGAGGGGTGGGATATAAATTGATAAAATAAATAAATAAATATTAATATAAAACTTGGCTGCAAGTGGCCAGATATGGGGGTGCACACCCATGGACTTGCTCTAGGGTTGAGAACCCCCTGTCAATGTGAAAATACCAATGGTAAGAAACTTTGGAAATAAATGCATAAATCTACAGTTTCAGATACAATGATGGCAACATGAATCTGGTTGGTGCTTTGGGTATAAGCAACACAGAATAAATGCCATATTAATTACTCCTTGTCCAAACTGTGTCAAAAAAATAATACACTTATGTTTCTGTCGCGGCTCTACTACCAGAAATTAAATGCATGGGAGTTCACTGATTTTAAAGATACACAACTTGCTCTTTAGGTGGCTGCCAACCTACTGAGATAAAAATGAATGAAATGTTAAGTCAATAATATATGTTTAACCCTCACCAGTCAACCTGGGTCTTTTTGACTGCAAAGGCACCTAAAAAAAAATCATAATGCTTTTTTAGTAAGCCTGAACCACTTCTCACCCCATGTATTTCCTCAAGAAGTGTGAGCTCAACAGTCCTGTGTTGTTTTATGCCCCTTCCCCCCCCACACACACTTTTTTTTTAGTTGAGAAAATAATCATATTGTCATCAGGGTTCGTCTTGACCCCAATGGATGTCAATGGGAAAATTAAAGCACTATACGCCCTGTGCATTTGGGGTCTGACACCAAGCATATTGCTTTTTAAAAATATATTTGTTGTTTTAAAAAAGGCTTAACCCAGCACCTGCTTTCCTAATTAAGCCTTCTCAAAAAGGGTTAAGGAAAACAATGTAGCATTTTGTTTGAGTTCATAAAGGTCATTTGTGGTGTGTTTAGAAAAATATCACCATAAAAGGCTTTGGGGGTTTAAATTGACCCCGGGTGAAAAGTCAAATTCCCAACTTCAATTGTTCTTCATGTTTACACAGGAGTTAACACCTTCATAGTGTGAACCCCTAACCGCGTTGTTTTCATCATAACTAATTGCAATTTTATGTTGGAAAAAACCCTACCAATTAGGTATCATGGGTCATTTTGACCCCTGCAATATTTCCTGTGAACTCAGTAAATAATGGCTCCATTGGCTTCTCCCCTCCTTTCCAAGGTGTGATTTTTGGAAATAAATATTGGGTTTCTCAGGGTTGTCACACTATTCAGACTCAGGTAGGCAAGAGTCTGTTCTGTGACTGCTTACTTCTGAGAGGCAACATGGCCACAGAGACACTGACTGCAGAAGCAGCCTAAAATGTATTGATGTAATCAGACTCAGAAACAGAATTTCTGGGCTTCAGTGATGATGATAGTGACTGGGAACCTCCAGGCGCATCTGCTGCTGGCACAGAAGAGCCTGAGGCTGCAGGCAATGGGGACAGCATTGATGACAGTGATAAAAATGATGAACAAGTTAAGTATTGATTGTTGTATGTGTGCAAATGAACCAGATAACGAAATCCGAAGTGTTTTGCATGTGTATTTTGCTTTGTAATTGTACTGTTCAGTATTTTGTTTGAAATGTTGCATTTGCAAGTTCTGTTAAGTTTGTGTTTTAAAAATGGGGGGGTCAATTTGACCCCAAAACCATATTAATCAGTCTGTTTTTCCTGCATGGGATGGTTAAATAGATGTTCTAAATTAAATATTGTATTGACATTATATCTCAAATGGCTGTAAAGTCACCAAATTTGCAACACTAATTATATCATTCACTGTATATTAATTTTGTCATAATCTGTGATTTAATTTTTCTTATGTTTCCTTTTGCCTTTTATGGAGTGTTATTTTGTGATTATTATTATAAGACAAACCCTCTTGCGATGCTACAAGATTGTGTACTAATCTGTATGGAAATGTATTATAACGTATTTTAGACAATATAAACAAAACAATTCTGTGTGTGTGTGTGTGTGTGTGTGTGTGTGTGAGAGAGAGAGAGAGAGAGAGAGAGAGAGAGAACACCAAGACAGAACTGCACAAGGGTATAAAGATCCAAAAAGAGGGAGGAAAGTTATGGTTGCTAAAATACTGGATAGGGGTTAAAAAGGTTGGAAAACTGAGCTTCAAGTTCAATGGGAAGACAGTAATTTACACCACTAAGAATTTAACCAAAAGCTCTCAAAAGAGAATTTTACCTTAGAGCTCTATGGATAGAAATGCCATGCAAAATGGGGACGTGTATAGCAGTGGGACTATATTATCCACCCCCCAATCAGGATGGTGAGACTGACTGTGTAATGCTAAAGGAAATTAGACAGGCTGCTAAAGTCAGAAACCCAATAATAATGGTTGATTTCAATTACCCTAATATTCACTGGGTAAATGTCTCCTCAGGACATGATGCAGAGGTAAAATCTGTAGATGCCATAAATGACTGCTTCTGGAGTAGCTGGTCACGGAAGCAATAAGAGGAGGAGCTACTTTGCTTTGCATCTAGTCCTAAGTGGAGTACAGGACCTGGAGCCGTATTGCAATGGTGATCATAAATATAATCAAATATGACATACTTACAGGAGGGAGAATGACAAATAAAACTACCTTAGTAACATTTAACTTTTCAAAAGGGAACTATGCAAAAATGAAGAAACTAGTTAGAGGAAAACTAAAAGGAGCAGTCGTGTGGACTAAATGTCTACAAGAAGCGTGGAGTGTATTTAAAAGCACCAATTTGGAAGCCCAGATTAAATGTATTCCACAAATAAAAAAAGGTAGCAAAAGGGCCAAATGTCTGCCTGTGTGCTTAAATATAAATGCTGAGGTGAAGAAGGCTATTAGAGCCAAAAAGATGTCCTTTAAAAAACAGAGAGTCCTAATGAGGAAAATAGGAAAGAGCATAAGCATTGCCAAACAGATGTAAAACATTAATAAGGCAGGTCAAGAGGGAATTTGAAAAGTGAAACATGCTACACATGCAAAGACTAATAATAAAAACTTTTCCAAGTACATCAGAAGCAAGAAACCTGCTAGAGAGTCAGTTGGACCATTAGATGACGAGGTGGTGAAGGGGTGTTTTTAAACTAGCAGGGTAATGGTGGGTGTCTATGGTCATCGAATAGCACTACTAGTGTGGAGTGGCACTTCAGGTGGAGCGAGTGGGGAGCACTTCAAACGGGCACCTCCCAGCATGGCTACCCCAGCCACAGAAGTGACGGTTTGCTCCGCACAGAGAACTCCAGATTTTCTGGTGGTGCTCCATGAGTGGATGTGAGTGGGTTTTCCATGGCTCACTGGAGTGGGCATCCAGCCACTCCACCTTCAGACCGGCAGTCAGATTCTTAGCTCCTGGGTGGCCATATGAGGTAGCATCTAGGGCTGAAGTGGTAACTCCTTTTTCCATTCTGCTATTTAATTCCGCCATTTCAGAAATGCCCATGACGTTCCGCAGTTTTTCCACCGGCATTCTGCTAATTCTGCTAATTCTGAAACTGTCGGAATAATTGCGGAAACTGTCAGAACAATCACGGAAACTGTCAGAATAAGCATTTTTCGCTACTTCGCAGTGCTAGTGGAAATTGCGGAAGATAGAAACTGTCGGAAAAAACATTATTCCACTATTTTCGCAGTCTTTGGAAGTAGCGGAATGAAAGTAGCAGAACGGCAGAATTAGCGGAATGAAAGTAGCAGAAAGAACGTCTCTATCGTATCATGCCGCTCATTGCAGAAGAGCTTTTTCCATCAGAAAAAGTTACTGCAGTGGTTTGCCGCTTCAGCCCTAGTAGCAACTCATTTAAAAATACCCAAAAGGGACACACAGGGAGAATAAGGCCATTGTAGTGAAGCTGAATGAATTCTTTGCTTCAGGGTGCTTTTAAACGAGACAAGAAACGCAGCTGATCCTTTGATCAGCCGCATTTCTTGGCGCTCGTTTAAACAGCGCAGCCGGATCTTCCCCCGCGTTAGCCCAGGCAGGCGATCCTGCCCCCTCCAACGTGGCTCCCCGAAGTGCCGGCTTTACGTTGCACTTCCGGGTTCTTTTGGCAAGTGCGCACGCGCAGAAAGGCGCACATACACACAAACACTGGACGCCGGGTCTGATGCTCTTCTGAGCATCAGACACGGCGTTCAGAGGAAGGCGTGGGGAAGATGCCAGCACTGAACGATCCCGCTTGCGAGCGGGATCATCTAACAGCACCCTCAGTCTTCACTGCAGAGGATGTTGGGGAGATACCCATGCCTGAACTATTTTTTGTAGGTGATGAATTGGAAGAATTGTCACAAATCAAAGTGACTATGGAAGAGGTTCTAGTGCAAATTCACAAGCTAAATAGTAACAAATTACCAGGACCAGATGGTAATTTCCCCAGCGTTCTGAAGGAAGTAAGGAACTCAGGTATGAAACTGCAGGCCTATTGCTGGTAATTTGTAACCAATCGCCACTGTACCTGAGGATTGGAGGGTAGCAAATGTAACGCCAATATTTTAAAAGAGCTCCAGAGGCAAGCCTGGAAACTACAAACTGGTGAGTCTGACATTTGTGCCAGGCTAACTGGTGGAAATGGTTGTTAAGAACAGAATTACTGGGAATATTGATAAACATGACATAATGGAGAAAAGTCAACATGGATTTAGCAAAGGGAAGTCATGTCTCACTAATCTATTGGAATTTTTTGAGAATATAAATAAGCATGTGGATAAGGGTGAGCCAGCTGATATAGTGTATATCTGAATTTTCAAAAGGTATTTAATAAGGTCCCTCACAAGAGACCCTTGAGGAAATTAGAAAAAAAGAAAAAGAAAAAGAGTCTCGTGGCACCTTGAAGACTGAAAAAAATCTCTTTGGCGTGAGGTTTCATCAACAAGAATGGACTTCCTCAGATGTTTGGAGGTTTAGGGTTTTTTGTGTGCTGTTTTTGCTGTTTTAGAGCTATAGACTAACATGGCTACTGTTATGCAATTTGAGGAAATTAAATAGTTATGGGATAGGAGGCAGAATTCTGCTGTGAATTGGTAAATGGTTGAAGGATAGGAAGCACAGAGCAGGACTAAATGGTCAGTGTTCACAATGGGGACAAGCAAGTAATAGTGGGATGCCCCAGGGATCTGTATTGCAATCAGTGTTGTTTAATATATTTATTAATGACCTGAGAAAGGGAGTAAAAGGTGAGGTGATCAAATTTGCAGATGACACAAAGTTATTCAAGGTAGTTAAAACCCAAGTGGACTGTCAGGAATTGCAGGAGGATCTTGTGAGACACTGGGCATCTAAATGGCAGATGAAATGTTAACAAATGAAAAGTGATGCACATGGGGGGGGGAAAATAATCCAAACTATATTACACAATGTTAGTGTTGTCTACATTAAGGGCTATGACTCAGGAAAATGACCTTTTATTTAATTTTATTTATTTATTTATTATAAATAAATAATAAATATCTTGGAGTCATTGTGGACAATACATCGAAATCCTCAGCTCAGTGTGTAGCGGCGACCAAAAAAGCAAATGGGATGTTAGGAATTATTCTTAAAGGGATAGAGAATAAAGCTGGAAATAATACCACAATGCCTCTATATAAATCTATGGTGTGACCGCACCTTGAATACTGTGTGCAGTTCTGGTCACCCCATCTCAAAAAAGATAGAGTAGAACTAGAAAAAGGTACAGAGAAGGGCAACCAAAATGATAAATGGTATGAAACTGCTCCTGTACAGAGACTTGATAGGTTAGGGCTCTTCAGCTTGGAGAAGAGATGACTGAGATGGGATAGGATAGAAGTTTATAAAATCATGAGTAGTGTGGAACGAGTAATTAAGGAATGGTTATTTACCCCCTCAAATAGTACTAGAACTAGGGGACACTCCATGAAACTAGCAGGTAGCAGATTTAAAACAAATAAAAGAAAGTATTTTTTTTCACTCAAATCACTATTAACTTGTGGAATTTGTTGCCAGATGATGTGGTCAAGGCCAGTAGTATAGCTGGGTTTAAAAAATGATTGGATAAGTTCTTGGGGAATAGGTCCCGTTAACCGCTATTAGCTAAGTAGGTTTAGGGGACATAATGTCTAACTGTCAGGAGCTGGGAGTGGACAACAGGGAATGGATTGCCCGTTTCACCCTGACTGGATTCTTCTCCCAAGCACAACCAAGATTGTCCTCTGTCAGAGACAGGATGCTGGGCTCGATGGACCATTGGTCTGACCCGGTATGGAACTACTTATTAGGGGTGTGAAATTCATTTTTGTTTCTTTAGTAACTAAAACGAATGGAGCCCCATGTGTTTTAATTGCTAAAGAGACAAAAATGGACGACTAAGCAGGCACACAATTGTTGTTTGCTTTCATCTGTTTTTATTTTAAAGATAAAAAATGATTTTTTTAAAAAGAAATCACTGTGCAGGCTCAAAATGGCCACCAGAACCATTCTGCACATGTACACCCTTTTCCAGAATGGCACCAACAGTGTTGGTGCCATATTGGAAAAGGACAGCTGGTGGTCATTTTGCACATTTGCTGTGATTTTTAAAAAAATATTTAAATTAAAAATAAATTTAAAAATTAATCACTCTGCATGTGCAAAATGGACAACAGACCATTCTGCACAAGCACACCCTTTTCAAAAATGGCACTGGCAGTGATGGTGCCGTTTTGGAAATGTTCCATCGGTGTACCAAGATCATACAGCAAAGGCATATAGAGGGGCATTCTCGGTAGCTGCTCCACAACTCTGGAACTCTCTTCAAACAGAGGTTCACCAAAGCCTGAGCTGAGCATTTTCTGGAGGCATGTAAGACCTCTCTCTTTGACCAAATGTTTGGCAGGCAGAGATAGATTCTTTGGGGAACCTTTTTAGGGGATATTTTTATATATATATTTGTATATTTATTATTTTACATCTATTTTAGGTGGAATTATCTTCCCTGAGCCCTTGGGACATGGAAAGTTATAAATCCAAATAAGTAAATTAAGTGAACAGCCAAATTTTGGGCAAATAATATATTGCATTAAGAGAGTACCTTATATCTGATCATTTCAGAGCCTGCTACCGGTTAACAGGGCTTCTCTTGACAAAGCGCTCACCAAGTTTACAGTAGTTTGCCACTTGCTACTTATGGCTAAAATTCACCCTATAGACTGGCATTAAAATGTGTGCACCACTCTTACCCTACTGCGAGGGTTCATGTGAGATTTATTTATTTATTTACAACATTTTGGAAAATGGCACGCATGTGCAGAACAGTCTGGAGGCCATTTTGTACATGCACTGTGATTATTTTTTTTAAAATGTTTTTAATTAAAACTTTTTTAAAAAACAAAAATAAATTAAAATGACTATGTATATGTGAAATGGCTGCCAGACTGTTCTGCCCATGTGCACCCTTCTCCAAAATGGTGCCGACAGCATCAGCACCATTTTGGAACTGGACTGCACATGTACAGAACAGTCCAGTGGCCATTTTACACATGCACAATGATTTTTTAAAATTAATTTTGAATCTAAAAATTGTAAAAAATACCAAAAACATTAGGGTCAATTACAAAAAAAAACACCTTCATTTTGGGGTGGGGTGGGGGTGTAAACAAAAATGAAAATGGTAGGCGTGCCTTCTGCACACCCCTACCTAGTGTTCTTATTTCAAGCATCTCAGAGAAATTCTTCTAAAAATCCTAGGCTAAAAAGAACCCTTGATTTCTTTACAAATAATTGCCTTAATATATAGAAACAGGAGAGACAATATATCATTCAGGATGACATTTCCAGGTTTAGCTTTTTAAAATATTAATGATCTGTTCTCACCCCCGTTTTGCTGACCGCTGAAAACAACACTTTTCCCTGGAGGACACAGAGGCTGATTCTTTAAGGCTGCGATTGAAATTCAGCCAACCTTTTGGTCAAAGTAAATCACCTACTGTGTGACCGTGACATGCAGCAGCTTCTTTTGGACTGTTTACTGTGATCAGCGCAAGACTCTGTATCAGTGAATACCCAAAACCTTGTGGCTTTCGTGGCAACAACACACTGGGCTGCAGCAGCACAGCTTGGCAGTAACTGTACCCCCAAACAGAACACACATTAATTTGTCAGGATGCACTCTAACAAACTCCAAGCAGAACAGTACAACCTTGGGAGGCAAATCTAGAGAAGTAAAAGCATTGCCATTGTCTAAGAATAGGAGAACAGGGGATTTTAAGGTATTAAAAAGATTATAAACTTAACAATAAGTGACATGTAGCAATAGATTACTGATGACTATTTAACCCAAACTAGTAATACCTCATTAAGGGTGTTAACAAATGAGATGTTAGCCCACATTAGCACACACCAGGTAGGTGTCCACCTGTCTGTTTATTAGACGTCACCCCACTGGACACGGGGCCACCACCCACCAGACCTGCAGCCCCCACTCCTGGCATGGACTCAGAGAATGTGGAGCCCACCATGCAGGTGAATGCTGGATAATCCAGGTTAATGTGTGCCCAAATATCCGCGTCCGGTCAGTAAGACTGTGTGCAGCACACAGGTCCACCAACACCATAGAGTTGTGGGTGGAAATCCTAGAGCATCAGAGAAGTGACTGCTTTCTACCCCTCTCTGCTCTCACTCATACTTGTGCTGCCAGTTGGGGCTGCCCACAAAACACATGCAATACACACCTGGGCTGCCCCATTTCTCAGGTTGGACACACTAAACATGTGAGTGAGGGTTGCATAGACCAAACCTGGACTCCAGTGGCCTAACATCTCATTTGATTTCACCCCTACTTGATAAACTGGTGAATTTAAGGTCATTCAAGAAGGACCTCTTGCTAGTTCCATCGGTGTACCAAGATCATACAGCAAAGGCATAGAGAGAGGCATTCTCGGTAGCTGCTCCACAACTCTGGAACTCCCTTCAAACAGAGGTTCACCAAAGCCTGGGCTGAGCATTTTCTGGAGGCATGTAAGACTTCTCTCTTTGACCAAATGTTTGGCAGGCAGAGATAGATTCTTTGGGGAACCCTTTTAGGGGTTATTTATATATATATATATTTGTATATTTATTATTTTACATCTCTTTTAGGTGGAATTATCTTCCCTGAGCCCTTGGGACACGGAAAGTTATAAATTCAAATAAGTGAATTAAGTGAACAGTCAAATTTTGGGCAAATAATATATTGCATTAAGAGAGTACCTTATATCTGATCATTTCAGAGCCTGCTACCGGTTAACAGGGCTTCTCTTGACAAAGCGCTCACCAAGTTTACAGTAGTTTGCCACTTGCTACTTATGGCTAAAATTCACCCTATAGACTGGCATTAAAATGTGTGCACCACTCTTACCCTACTGCGAGGGTTCATGTGAGATTTATTTATTTATTTACAAAATTTTAATCCTACCTCTCCTGCTCATGCAGCTCGAGGTGGCTTACAACATAATATATTAAAATATCATTTTAAAAAATCATAGAAATAACATATATAAAATCCATAAAACAACTCAAAAGGAGGATAGCATAAAATTCAAAGAAAGCCTACCTCCCTACCCCACACCCCACCCACCAAAGCTTAGGTGCAGCTATAGAGAATGTCCTCTCCATCGTAGCCCCCCAGACCACCTGGGGGACATCGAGAAGGGCGTTCCCAGAAGATTGCAGGGGTTGATGCAGAATATGGAGAGTGAGGCGATCCCGCAGATAGGTGGGGCCTATACCATTTAGGGCTTTATAAGTAAGTACCAACACCTTGAATCGGTGTTGCCCAAAAGACTATAGGCAACCACTGTAGACCATGGAGCACTGCTGTAATATGCTCACGGCGACCCATCCCCATAAGGAGATGGGCCGCCGCATTCTGCACTAGCTGCAGTCTCTGGACCATCACCAAGGGTAGGCCCATGGAGAGTGCATTACAATAGTCCAGTCTTGAGGTGATGAAGGCATGAATGATGGTGGCCAGGTCGGAGTCTGAGATGTACAGCTGAAGCCGCCACACCAGATGTAACTGGCGAAAAGCACTCCTCACTACCGCCCCCACCTGAAGATCCAGGCAGAGCTGTGGATCAAGCAGTACCCTCCAGACTCCGAACATGGGAGACCAGTGGGGGAAGAAGCCCATCAATGATGGGGGCACCACACCCACCACCATACCCACCATCATCACCTCCGTCTTGTCAGGATTTAGCTTCAGTAGGCTCGTCCTCATCCAATCCCCCACAGCCGCAAGACATCGGGTAAGCACAGAGACTGCCAGGTCTGGGTCAGATGAAAAAGAAAGGTAGAGCTGGGTGTCGTCAACATACTGATGACACTGCACCCCAAACCATCTCAAGACCTTGCCCAATGTCTGTATATACACGTTGAACTGGAGAGGGGACAGAATGGAACCTTGCGGGATTCCACACGAGAGGTCCCAGGGAGATGAAGAACAATCCCCGAGCACCACCCATTGGGTTCTCCCGGCCAGGAAAGAGTGGAACCATTCAAGAACAGGAACTATGACTACCCCATGCATAGTCATAAACTGGTGAATTTAAGGTCATTCAAGAAGGCCCCAGCAAGTGTATCACCAACATCTCTTGGTCAATGATATCAAATGCAATTGACAGATCTAATAGCAGAGTCCAATGACCCTGGTCCAATTCCCAGCTGAAGTCATCCACCAAAGTCACTAATGCAGTCTCTGTGCCATAACCCAGGCAAAAGCCAGACTGCAAGGGATCGAGAAAGCCGGTGCAGTCCAGATACTCCTGCAGCTGCTGAGCCACAACCCACTCAATAACCTTCCTTAAAAAGGGAAGGTTAGAGACTGGCTGATAACTGGCGGGGGAGACAATGTCAAGTGATGTTTTTTTGAGCAGGGCCTGCAACACCATCTCCTTGAGGCAGTCCAGCACTCTGCCCTCTCGAAGGGAGGCACTGATCACACCCATCAGCAACAGTCCCAACATCTCCCAGCTGGCCTTAACCAGCCAGGATGGGCATGGGTCAAGTTTACAAAATGTGGCTCTAACAGCCCCCAGAACATCATCCGCAATGGCAGGCGTCACCCACTGAAACAGATCCCACAAAACCAGACAAGACAGGGCCTCCATTACCAGTGGTTCTCCTATTGTCTTAAGTGCGGAGTCAAAATCATGGTGAATTTGAGCAATTTTATCCACGAAGGAGTCAACAAACATGTCACAGCGCGCTGGACTGACCAATCCCCACACCACCCAGAAAAGCTCCAATCTATTAGCTTCAGCAAAAGACCAGTGCCACCGTTGCTCTAATCACTGCCGCTCTTGCTTCAGCTGCCACAGGCCTTCCACAAACTACGGAAGCCTGTGGTTCCAATGCCAAGGGAGCAGACGCCTAGGAGCCATCCGGTTGATGGCCTCGGTCAAGAAGGTGTTCCACAGAGCCATGAGGTCATCGAGTGAATAGCCATCAAGATCAGAGGGTAACTCCCCAAGAGCATTCTGGAACCTCTCTGTTTCCATCAGTCTCCGGAGGAGAACCAACCGAACTGGTTCCTCACCCTTCCTGGGGCAGATATGTGTTGGGAGACAGGTTCACAGGAGGTAATGATCTGTCCATGACAAGGGCTCTGATGACACCTCCCCCACCAATAGATCCCCCACCTCAAGGCCAGTGCAGAAAATCAGGTCCAGAGTGTGTCCTCCATCATGTGTGGGGCTGATGACAACTCGAGTCAGGTTCATGGTTGCCATGACAGCCATGAACTCGCGCTCTGCCCTGCCAAGACTGCCGTTGGCGTGGATATTGAAATCCCCATTAGGTGATGCCTAACTCTTTGGACTGGTCTTTCACCCAGGAAAGAATTTGTGTGATTAAGTCTATATATGAAGGTCATGGAACAAACTTATGGACAGGGTTCCCAGTTTTCCGCAACAAAAACATTGGAAATTCTCTGATAAAAAAACATAAATTATTGGATTAAAAAACCTCAAATCTCTGTTTTTCTGTGATTAAATGTAAACACTAGTTGACTTTCCCTTACCACAATATATATAGGTATGAGCTAGAACAACAGCTTTTATTGTAGTATTTTCATTTTTATGCAATTTTACAGCTACCTGTCCAACCAACAGTCCAAAGAAAAAAATAATTCACGGTCTGTGGCACCCCTCCAGATGCAGAGCCCCTCTTCCCACAGCACATGCCTTTAGGTTGCTTCCCCTCCACTGCCCTGCGCTCGCTGCCTCCCATTCCCAGCCTGGCCCCAGACCATTCTGCCAACCAGAAAGTGGGACCATTTAGAGGCTGACATTCTGGGAAGTTGCTATGGGCTCAGTTAGGCCCACCTCCTGTCCCCTTTTCCCAAGGTCCAGAAGAGCTGACCACCTCAATTCATAATTCCCCTGCCCCCCCAACCCACAGGAGGTCTGTGGCACCCCTCCAGATGCAGAGCCCCTGCCCCTCCACAGCACATGCCTTCAGGTTGCTTCCCCTCAGCTCCACTCTGCATCCTTGCTGCCCTATGCTTGCTGTGTCCTCCTCCCAAACCTGTACGTTTTTGCCATTTTCTGCTAAATTCTCTGGCATAGGGCAAAATCTCTGTTTTCCATCACAAAGAGCAAACTAGAAACCCTGCTAATGAATCATTTAGGCTTACCTAATAGGCACCTATCCCTTCTAATCTTAACCTAACTATATGTAGTTGTTTTTTTAAAAAAATTCTATGATCTGTGAAAACATTGGCAGACAGTAAAGTTTCATCCTGCTTTGTTAAATATTTTCCATGACCTAAAAAAAAAAAAAAAAAAACCTCCCAAAAATCCCAACCAAAATTATCATGCTGTTTAGACAAAAAGAAAATGATGTGTATCTGAATCTTTTCTTACTGAAATTGTTTTCCTTCTATTACATGCACAGATCAGCTTGTTATAAGGATTTTAATAAGCTGGGACAACAGAAATCCTTCCATTCCAAACATTGCTTCTTCCTGCGGAATAGTTTGCATCTGCTAGAATCGACATTTTCATTTAGCATATACCAAAATGTGTAATGCTTCAGAATGCAAGCTGGTGTTATCTGCCTCTAACAGGTTGCAACAGCACCCTATACACCATGAGCTTCCCCTGTCACATACTGCTTCACTGCACTGTAGTAAGTAAACTGCAACAACCACCACTTCTCCATGGTGCTAAACATGATTAAGCATGTGTGGCTGGACTGGGCATAGAACAGGGTTCCACAGCAGAGAAGTAAATGAAATTTTAAGTCTGAAAACTTATTATTTGTTATATGGCAATAGTGACTTGAACCAGGGCTCTGTGTTAAGTGTTATACCAACATGTAAAAAGATAATCTTGCCCCATGCCCCGAAAAGATTAAATGTAATATTAGTGCTTACACACATGCAAATTTTGGGGTGAGATTCTATCTCACACAAAATTAGTAACAGCATAAGATTCCAGCTGGGCAGCATACCCATATTATTGCCTTTCATTTTTCTCTCCCGGGCATCATCAATAATACAAGCCTAGAAAAGTAGTTTCTACTTTTATGATGAGCTGAATTAACTTTACATTGACTGCATGTGCACATATCAATTTAACGTTAAAAAAAAAACAACTCACGTTACTGTCAGAATCGGATTTCCCTACCCTGACACCCATGATGAAAATCACTGCAATTTCCATGATGAATGAGAAACGACACATGCACACATTACTGTATCTCATGTAAGATAGAAAATGACGTGAGATTGTGTAATGTTTGCACACACAGCCTTAGCGTACGGCGAGAGACAAATAGTATACAAAAAGAAATTAACAGGAAGGAGTGGGGAGGAGAAAAGGACAGTAAGATAGCCACGCCCTTGTCTATTGTAATTAGATTCCACAAAAAAAACATAGTATCCTTTTGAGTAAAATCATCTAACTCTATGTTCATCCTGGAGCTGAAATCTGTTTAGTGGGCTTTATTGTATATTATATATCACAACTACAAATTCTACAAATACTAATTAATCTTTCCTTGTTCGATGTTATTTGCTTTGGAGGATCCTTCTATAGCAGACCTTATTTCAAAGTCCAATAACCCTCCTGATAATGGTGAGTCTGTTAAGTATTCCCATATTGGTTGTTCCCATACTTGGGGGGTTTTTTTTCTTCAAAGAAGTTTATAAATGAAAGTTCCCCATTTACATCAGAGACTGAATGTATGTGACCGTGAGCTCTACAGAGGTTAAACTACTCTGATTAACTTTTCCATGTTATTCCATTAAATAAAAACAGTTTTGACACCCAGAGACTAAGGCATCCTAGAAATAATACAATAACGGTATGCAATCATTCCAAATTGAATTGCAATAATTCATTTAGGTGACCATACATATTTGTTATGTGTAATATGAAACATTGCAAAATGAAATCAATAGAAATGTTCCTTGTTAATGAAGATATACTGGGCTGTTATGTGTGGTCTGTAGACTCAATACCACAGAAATCTTATTTGTATCCTTAATTCCAGGGTATCATGCAAGTTAGAAATAAAGATAGCATTACTTAAATGGTTGGTCATCTGGAAATATATATCATACACTTTCTGCTGTCCCTTGTCCTTTAAATGCCTCTGCAACAGAACCTGCTCCTGAAGCACAGGTGAAATTCATATTCAGTTTCTAAAGTTCAAAACTGAACTCATCTTTTTAAAACAATGGGCACCAAAATCCAGCAAACGTTTGCAATTACAGATAATTTCATATAAAATGCTAATACTGCGATTGCAAAGATTTTTCCCTGTGTGACTCTAATCCCCGCGCATATCCTCGCTGTGCGTCCCCCCCCCCGCCCCCCACAGCCAGAATATGCATTTGGGGGTGGGGGTGTGTCTGAAAGTGGTCTTAGTTCTGGGAGCAGTATTAAGAAATCTAGCAGTGGTCAAAAATTCAATTTGGACCTGAACTGATCTTGTGTTTTTAAGTTTTGAAAATCAATTCTTTAGGTTTGAAGTTCTGATGTTTCAAAGTGACCATTTTGGCAAATAGGGAGATTGAGAACAGCAGCTTCTGCTGTCTGTTTCACTAACATGCTAATGAACATGAGGAGATGATAAGCTTTTGTGAAGGTTACTGTTGTACAGACTTGAGTGGGACCTGAATGGCATTTATTGCAGGCTATTGTACAGACATCAGTTTAGGGGAGTTTATTGCACCCAAGGGGAGTTTGTTGCAGGCTACTGTACAGACTTGACTTTAGGGGAGTTTCTTGCACCTAAGGGGAGTTTATTGCATACAGAGTAGTTTATTACACCTAATTCTTATACGGATGCCAGAGGAATTTATTGCACACTATGGACAGAAAAGAGCTGGGGCTGAAGGAAAACTCATTAGCTCCAGGAATACCAATTGGAAATAATGGGACTTTGGGAATGCCAGTGGTCCTTAATGGGCAGTAAACCAATATCATGGTCTATACTTAACTGAAACAAAGGAAGTGGGGATGTATCTGTAATGCTAGTGAAGGTGTGTGGGAGGGACTAAAAATGGCTGGTGGGGTGTGTGAAGAAGCCACATAGAGGAAATGGAAAGACAGGAAGGGGAGGTGGATAGAATGACAGGTAGGAGGCCGTTCAGAGCATCTAGAATTATGGGGGTGGAGGCTGAGTGAATGATGAATATGCAACCAACAAGAGCAGATCACACAGGGAATGAAATGGGGTTAGGTGGAGTGACAAGTAAGACAACACCGGGAGCGCTGGAGTGATAAGGGACTGAGTAGGAGCGGAGGCCACAAGGAGTGACTGGAATTGAGGGGCAGGGTAGAATGATGGGTAGGAAGTCTTTAGGAGTGGCTGAAATGATGGGGAGCTGGGTGGAATGACATGTAAATGGCCAGAGGCATCGCGGGGCAGGGGGGTGGAATGACAGGTCCAAGGACAGTAGGAGTGGCTGGAATGATGGGAGGCTGGGTGGAATGAGAATACAAGAACACTGGGAGCATCTGAAATGATGGGGATCTGGATGGAATGATGCATAGAGGCAACCAGGAGCGGCTGGAACAATGGGGGTTTGGGTAGAATAACGGGTATGAAGCCACCAGGACCAGGTGGAATGATGGGTGTGAGGATGCACACACACACACACACACACACACACACACACACACACCATCTTTCCATTTCCCCTCCATGGCTTCTTCACTTTTCTTATATGGCTTCTATAGCCAGGGGCAGCGTGGGGGCAGCTATTCCTATATGATTGCTCTTTGCTGTGCCCCCTTTAAAGCTGCTATCAGTCTTTTAGGGTTGGGGGAAATCTAGGGGTTGGGGTTTAATCGCCATGGTGGGGGCCTACTTGATCTCTCTTTTGGTGCCACTTTTAAAACCGATTTAAAATTGTTTGGGGGAGAAATCTATGGTTTGGAATTCAGTCCTCAGAGTGGGAGTGGGTGGGTTATTCCAGCTTGATTTTTCTTGGCTTTGCCCCCTTTAAAGCTGATAAAAATTGTTTTGGAGAGAAATCCTAGTTTGATTTTGAATCCTGAGTATGGTGATGGGGGTGTCCTTTATGTTGTTTGTGGTAAAGTTATCTATAGCACCTAAGTGGCAAAGGAATCTAAGGGCCTTTTCGCACTAACACGCCCTCCCTCACACACATGTGCGGGTGGGGGGCATCCATGCGATCGCCATGGCAGGTGGGGGGGTACGGAGGCATCCGTGGGAACACCACAGCTGGTGGATGGGAATGCGTGCGCGCTCCCACGCTCCGCCCACTTCTACCCATCACCCATGCATGGAGCACCGGGTGCCAATGGCAGATGGTCCGTGCATGGAGATGGGTGGGGGTGGTCCTAGGGAATGCACCCCCACGCACTACCCCCCCACTGTGCCACCCAGCCATCCCCCCACACCCATTTGAAAAGGGTCTTTGTCCTAACGTCAAAATGTTATTTAGGCAGTGTTAATCCAACTAAACGTCACCAGATTTTTAATGAGAAAAGTCATTTAGGTGCTTTTGAAAAACTTACCTATTATATGTAGAGATTAAAGGGTAGATGAGTTTGGCCTTTTCAAATGAGATAGTTCAATTTGTCTTTGCCCACCAGTGGGTTGGGTTCAAATGATAATACAGGACTGGGCACAAGATTATAATAGAAACAAATCCAGGATCACCCAAGGAAAGGGGCAATTTGTCCTAAGCCTCACACAAAAAGGGTCCTCGTAACAAAAACTGGGATGTAGAGCAGCTGAGCACAGGGGATGCTTTTAGGCAGATGCAGAGGTAGCATCTCCTGGATGTGGGTGCACCCCCGCATCCACCCACTTGCAGCCCCACCTAGGTAGGCTTCAGATGGACGTGGCGGGTTCTCCAGCCCAGTGTTCACCCTTACAGTGCCCACGTGCACCATAGAGTTGCAGGCAATTGCCCGACACTCTAGGCTGGCACCTGAAACTCTGGGTATTTTCAGGGGGGCGGGGGATTACGGTTGGGTCTGCAACCCAACTTTACAAGATCACGCTCAACCACAGTGAACCACGCTCAATCCCGCGGTGGGACCAAAGCGCCCTGAACGTCTGTTAGGCGCCCACCAGATGTTTACCACGCTCAATACCCACACGGGGTCAATATCAACCACGCTTCCCGGGCTCCCCGCACCAATTCCCGTGGACGCATGGTCAATGAGATCCCCACCAGGGATCAACCAAACGTAACATCTGAATGGCAAACACCGCCCGGGATCAAAGGAAATGATCCCCAGCCGTGGGCAATGCATGCAACGGCGCAGCCAGGCAACCGGCATCAACAAAGCCGCCGGAGGGAGATTTAAAGGGTGAACCGCAGCAGGCAAACGTGGTGGGATGGAGTGAGGAGTGAGAAGGAAGAGAGCGGTGGTGGAGGAGAGAGCGAGGGGCGAGGGGTGAGGAGGAGGAGGCGGAGGAGGCAGGGGCAGTGGTGGTGGTGGTGGAGGAGGAGGAAGCACAGGCGGAGGTGGGGGAGCTGGGGGTCACGCTGACCATGGAGGTGGTAGGGAGTGAACACCCGCAGCAGCCGGCACAGGACGCCCCGGGGACATCTGCTGGGCTGGCGGAGGAGGAGGCACCCCGGAAATGGGTAAGGGGGAGCAAGGGCTGGGGAACAGGGGACAAAGGGGCAACAAGGGGGGGAAAGGGGCACACCTGGTCGCCCCCCGGGCGGGAAGGGGGCGCCCTGTGAGGGGGGGCCTGACCTTGACCCAACCGTAATCCCCCACCCCCCTGCCTCCCGCAGACATGGAAAACAGCCCAGGTGGGAGACCCCACAGAGCACACCGGACCAGCCCGGCCGGAGGAGCAGCAGGAAGGGGTGGAGGAGGAGGAGGAGGGAGACAACCCAGTGTGGAGAAGAGGGAGGAAAGCCTACCACAGAGGGGGCCAGTGGGGCTCCAGGAGACCCGGGACTTTATCCGGATATGGGGGACCCTGGAGTACCAGCTGGAGCTCGCGCTCAACCAGAGGAACGAGCACCTACAGGGACATAGTGCAGGACATGGAGGTGGCAGGGCACCCCCAGACAGTGGCACAGTGCCGGTCAAAGGCCAAAGAGCTGCGGAGGGGGTACAAGGCCATCCAGGACAACAATAGGAGGTCTGGGCACGGAGCCCGGACCGCCCCATACTATGATGCCCTGGACCGCTTCCTCCACATGAAGGGGTCCATAGTCGCCCTGCGACTCGTTGGGAGCACTGTGATCCAGGGCAGGGAACGGGTCGAGGTTCCCCCTCCCCTTGCTGCCTCCGTGGTCGACTCCAGCTCCAGGGTCCCGGACCCCCAGGAGGAAGGCCCCGGGACCTCCGGAACCTGCAGGGCCCCCCCTGGACAGTAGCCCGGAGAGCCACCCGCCCCAGGCCGGGCAAGGTGAGTCCGAGGCCGGCACCCGCAGCACACACAGTCAGGAGTCCATGGGGCAGCGATCCCACACTGAGGGCCCGGCCTCGGACAACTCCATGACCGAGACAGAGGGTAAGTAACCGCCCCACAGGGGAGAGGGCTCGTGCCCATGGGGGCAATGTCTGGGGGGGAAGGGAAGGGCCAGGGCCAGCCACAGACCGAGGCCCGGGCCCCCCCACCCATACGGCGGGAGGGGGCCCTACCCCATGTCGCCCAACCACACACCCCAACACACACTAAACCCCCCTTGCCCACAGGCCACAGACCACCCCGGGACGGCACCCAGGTGACCTCAGAGGCAGCCGCCGAGGAGCCCGCCCAGCAGGCGGAGGGAGAAGGTGAGGCAGGCGGTCCGGTATGGAGGGCCCGCCGAGTGTGGGATCGCCATGCCCGCCGGGTATGGGAGCCCATGCCCGCCGGGTATGGGCTTAACCAGTCATGCTGAGGAGGGGGAAAGGGAAGGGGTCTGTGGGTGCAGAGGGGCTGGGCGACATGCCTGGGGGACCATGGGGCCCCTGGCCTATCCTGGCCTGGGGCCAGGGGCCCATTCCACGATATAGCACACCCTCCTCTACCCACAGGGCAACCCCAGCAGCCAGCTTCCCCTGGGCCCATGGCTCCAGCCGAGTACATGAGGCAGCACCGGGCACAGGTCCGCAGGCGCAGGGAGGAGCAGGTGGAGGAGATCGTCCGAACAGCAGTGGAACAGGGGGTGAGGATTATCGCGACCATGGACCAGATGGAGGTGGCCATCGAGCGGACCCTGGATTGGGCAGAGGAGCGTGACAGGAAGCTGCAGGCCGAGGTGCGGCTGGAGCGGAGGCGAGATCACCAGGAGCACAGCAGGCAGGTGGAGCTGCTTGGGGGCTGAGGCAGGACATAGAAGCCATGCTGCAGGTGCACTTGGACAAGCTGGACAGGTCCCATGACATTGGGACCTCTTTGCTCCTGCACGCCGGCACCATGTGCGCATACGTCATGTCAGGTGCCCCCTCCCGGGCACCCTGCCTGGCCAGGTCCCCATGCCTGGTCCCTCGCTGCCTCAGCTCCCTGGCCTACCCCCCTGCCTCTGCCATGCCCTCCAGGGCCACGCATTAGCCTCCTGGTGCCCCCTGTCCCCAGGAGGGTGCAGCTGCCACGTGGGGGGGCGAATCCCGCCCCCCCCCCCAACCGGGGCCCCCCGGCCGGACCAGGGGGGGGTCCGTAGTGGTGACAGGGCACAACTGGGTCTGAGGGAATGGGTGACAATGTACACATGGGTGAAATAAAAGGTGTTGTAGGTACAGAGGCTCCTGGTCCCGTATGTGGGTGACAGGGGGGTGGGGCACCCGCGCGCATGCAGGGACCAGCCATTGGTGCCCCCGGGGGGTGGGCCAGGGAGGAGGGCCTGCACCCCTTGGGCCCCCGGGAAACATGCCTAGACAGGGCGGGCCTGAGGTGCCCATGGTGGGCCCCACGGGCCCTTACAGCTCTGTAGGCCAACTAATTGCAAAGGAATGCAAAATATTTTACTGATGACTTTTAAAACTAAAGTCAGGGCCTGTGGATGGGCGCCCTGTGCACCTCCGCTGTTGGTAGGCGGTGCTGCTCCATGTGGCTGCGAGCCCAATCTGCCTCCAGTAGGCGCATGCCCTTTCCTGCTCCATGGTGGTGAGGGCCCCGGGGGGGTGTAGAACAGTTATGTAGCCCCTCAGTTGGGCAGGTGCACCAGCACCCATTGGGGTGCAGGGGCCGTGGGGTGAGCACTCAGGACCCCCCCCTGCATGGGCGTGCGGCTCCGCACGCTCCTTGTGCAGCTGGATGCGAGCAGCCATCAACACCACCACCCCAAATGTTTGATGCTCCGTGGCCTTGGAGGGCTGATTAGTTGGTATGTGAGAGCTATTGTGTTGTGCAGCTGTGCTGGGCCCCACACCTCGCTCTGTTGTGCTACAATGTTGCATCCCGTGGCCGCTTTCCCTGTCCTTGGGACCCCTGGGAGGCCCTTCGGCCCCGGAAGGTGTGTGAGGCCCCCTGAGCTTGGTGCTCATCTCCCCGGGCAGTTGGACCATGGCTGCATGTCCATCCATGGGGGTCCCGCTTCCCGGCCCCCATGGAGCCCCCCGTCCCTGGACCTACACCGAGACCATGTCCCTATGTGACCTGTGGCGTAGCCCTGCCGTGCAGCTGCTCCTGGGCAGGCCGGACAGCCGCTCGTCCGCCTTCGCGAGCGTGAGCTCTGGACTCTGCTACCTCAGCTATGAGAGGAGCGCTCGTGATTGCCGACTGCATGCCGAGGCCCTGGGGCTGGTCCGCTTCCCTGATGGGGGCGTCCCAGAGAATAGGTGTTCGCATGTGCCCTGATCCGGGGCTGAGACCGTGAGTGCGCTGTGGGTGTGCAGCCTGGGCGCCTACTCGCTGTGCCTTGCTGAGGGGGGACCTGCCTTGGCCGTGTCCTACTTTGGCTGTGTTTACGGGGCGCGTGGGTACCAGCGCACCCGTGTGGCAGTGTATCACCGGCTTCTGGGGCTGGGGCATCTACATTGGCCCCCTGCTGCTGCCTGCTGTGTTTCAGAGCCTTCCGCGGCAGAGCTGCTGGCCCTGGTGCGGGTCTGGTCCCATCCTAATGTCCAGTTGGGGCTCTCAGTGCATGACCCCTTTGAGGCTTACTACCTGATCGCCCACCACATGTCCGTGTTGGGTTACTGCCGGGGCATGATCCATTGGCCCCACCTGGTTCATCGGGCCAGGCACCCTGGGCACCCGAGCTGCCCCCAACGGCTGCCTCTGAGCCCCTGTGTACCTCCCTGCACCCCTGTGTACTGGCCGCTGTGGGCTTCCGGCCTGCCCGGGGGGCCAGACCCCAGTGCCTGCCCCCTCCCTGATGTCTCTGCCGTACTGCTGTGATGCCTGCTTCCCGGAGTGCTGCTGCCCCGGCTGTGGAACCGGCCCACCTCTGGGCCACACCCTTCCCCCCTGGTTGCTTGTGTGACTCAGATGTTCCAGGGCCCCCAGACTGCCCCTCCCAACCTCCTACAAGGGGGGGGGCACCCATCCTTGGACCTCCTGTGCTGGACTGCCTCTCCTGCCTGCCATCCCTTGGCCCCTCGCTGGGGTGCAGTGTCTGCATGTGCCTCCTGGACCCTGCCCGGCCGCTCGCTTTGCCTTGCAGGCTCCCACTGTGCCTTGCTCCCGAGCTGCAGGGGCCCCCCATTCCAGGACTGTGCGTTTTGCTGTGGGGGTGCCCATGGGGACTGTTCTGCTGTGGGGTTTGTTGTACCTGTTGGTGGTGCCCTGCCTTGCCCCTGTGCCCGTGTCCCCCCCTTCCCTTCCTTTCCTTTCTTCCGTGCCTGCGTGTGGGGGGGGGGGTGTGGGCGGGCGTGTGCTTGTGCTGTGTGTGTCCCAGTGCCCCCATTGTGTGCGTGTGTGGCTGTTGTGACTGGTACCTGGCCAGCTCTTCTCCCTCTCCCCCCTCCCTTCCCGTTTCCCTTGTGTGGGCGTTCCCTTGTGTGCCTTTTGGCTTTGTTTGCCCTCAGGTGGCCATGTCTGTGTCCCGTCCCTGCCCGGTGGATTCTGGGTGTTTTGACCACGGCTGGGAATCGGTGTCACGTTTGTTGCACTGCCCCGGTCCGTGATCTGGCGGCCCGATTCCCGGCCGTGGTCCCGGTCCCGTCACGTCTGTTCGGGGCCTTTATTCGCCCCAGGGGGTGGTTGTTTGGTTCACCCCCACCGGAAATCCACTGTGGTGAACCGCCCACCCATAACGTCTGAAATCACCCTCTATGGCGTTGCCTAGGGCAATGGCCGGCTGAAAGTGAAGCAGCAGCATGGGTCCTCTGAGCAGATGGACAGCTTCTCTGCTTCGGACTGGTGTCCCAGGTTTGGCTGGCTCGTTCCATCAGCAGCACTCCAGGATGTTCCGGAGCACTGCCAGTGAAGTTGCCCCGGAGCAGGCACTGCTGTCTCTGTCTGCATGTCTGGTGGGGCTGCCTTTCAATGGACAGGCCACCTGGGGGTGAAGTGTACCGGCACAGTCAGCATCAGGGCAGCCATCCATCTAAAAGTACCCACTGAGCACCAGGAGCTTCTGAGCAGACTTGCACTGAAAATTTGTTCATATCACAAAGCCTCTTGTCCATAGGATGTTTTGGATCAATTAACAGAGGCTATCCTGAAACCAATAGGGCTATTCATAAGTGGATTCAGGACAGCAGCCTTATTCTTTGTTCAGGGGATCATATTCAGGACTAAAAATGTGGCTTTCACTTCAGCTTAATTAATAAAACCTTGTCAAGGAAGCACCTGAAAAACAACTATAGACATACAGAACACTAAACAGCAAACTGTCAGGTGACCTTGACTTTAGTTTTAAAAGTCATCAGTAAAATATTTTGCATTCCTTTGCAATTAGTTCTAACCATTGTAAGCCACATTGTATTTACGATCAATTGACTGAAAAGCACTAAGCTGAAACTTGTATTCAGATCTACCAAGGAAAGACTGGCAGGAAAGATTGCAGCTTAGTGGTACATGATTAAATTTCACAGGAAGATCTCTTCAAAAGTAATGTAGAGCTATGGACAGGAACCCATGTTCACTGCATTTTCCCCATTCCGGTGAATGGGAAAAACACAGTGAACACACGTCTCTGGCTATGGATGGACACGGATATTAAAGGAATTTGAACTCTTTGACCTAAAAGATCAAATCTGTAACAACTCAGTATGTTAAACTACATTAAAATTTATGACACTGGAAAAGAGGATCAATTTTGTGTGTGTGTGTGTGTGTGTGTCTGTGAAAAGGCTGATTTAGGAGATAGACAGAGATAGGGGAAGCAATCATCTGCAGAATTTTTAAGCATTCAAGGAAGCAAAGGTTCATTCACTGACCCCATAAAGAAGAGAAGCTCCATTTGAAAAGGAAGGAAGAAAAGACGAGAAGGATTTGAAAAAGGAAACTGAAAACTGTCATTAAAAGGAAGTGGTCAAAGAATTTGTTCCGTGGAATGTGACCTGAGGACAGCAGTAACCTGGATAGAGACAGAGCTTCCTAAACTTAGCAAGTAAGCTAAGACATATGGTCATGGGTCGAGTAGGGGGATGCATAATGCAAAGACAAATTTGTCAGAGGACTTTTGTTGAATGGAGGTGCATTGGGACACATGTTCTAAAAGCAAGTCATGCCTTTTGGTTTGACAGTCAGTACTGAAAATTAAAGGTATATTATTAAATCATATTTAAATCATTTTTTAAAAATGAATTTCTTTATCTGTATAACTGGCAAGACTCCTTTGATGAATAAAGGAAATTTCAAAACAATCTGGTGGGTTTTTTAAAATGTTTATGCTATTTACATTTTCCTCAGTCGGAACTTTTGTTTATAATTGGTGTTTTCAGACAAGACACTCTCCACCCACTACCCACCCACTATACATGTTGCAGGACTGTAGTGTTTCCCTATGGGTGCCCTGTAACATGTATAGTGGATGGGTGGTGGGTGGGAAGGGTCTTGTCTGAAAATGCTCAATGGTTTTTTTAAAAAAGTAATGGGGCCCCTGCAGCCTCATCACCACTACTGGAATACAGGGAGAAGGAGGGTTGCTGTGGCTGGCCCTCTGATCCATAGCAGTTCATCAGGGTGGGACGTGAAGCAGGGGTAATCATTGCAGGCTGCATGGACCACCAGAAGGACCCCCCCATCACAGGAGAACTAGCAGGAAAACCCACCAAGTTTAAAATCCAACTCATGACAGAGCTCAGACCACTCACACCAGAAAATTGAAGAGGAATAGATTTACCAACCTGCCCACCAAGTCTTAATGTACCCTCATTTGCCTTTTGCACATGCAAGAGCCTATCCTGTTAAAACCTTCAATGGGTACACATGCACTAGTTGACCCTTTCTAGGGTGAGGAGAATGTGGAGGGGCTGGGAAGGAAGTTTCCCCTTTTCTTCACAATTGGCTGGAGTAATTTTTCACCTTCCTTATGACAATCCATTCCCATTGTGTTGTATTATTCGTGCCATTACATTCAATACATTTTCTATTGCAGCTGAAGATTTTAAGGTACAGGCTTTCAGAGAATCTATAGGTCTGATATGGGGCTTGTTGAGGCATTCTCAAATAGGGGAATCTTAAACGAGGCTGCACCATGAAGGAACCTCGGTAGCACAGTGAGGGCATCTTGTTACACAATGAAGGGGCACACCGAAGGCTGCGACAGTGGGAATGTTCTCACTCCTCCATCCACCTTCTTGCAGGAGGAGAGAATAGCATAGGCCCAGTGTTGGTGCTGGGCCCAGCTCAAGGAAGTGGGGAGGCTTCTTCGTGCCCAGAATGGAAGTGCTGACGACTGCCCTTCAAGTGATAGATAGAAAGACTAGAGATAGCATCATCCCACCAGGGAAGATTGGAGCAGATGGTGTACATCACCTTGGGCTGGATCTCTAACTGGCGCATGCTTGATTTAGTAAATGGCTGTGCAAGAGTTGTGCTTTGTGCTGCTGTTGATGGCAGCACAAAGAATCTATTTGAATTGAAAGGAGAAGAAAACTCTCATTAGTTCATTCATTGCAATCAATCATATTTCCAAGGCGAAAAACCCCAAACAAAACTAAGCATGATAACCTCTCACTGATTCCCTCACATTTTAACATTAGTAGTATAACTATGACTTCTCTCCCTTAGAATTAATTCAAATCCATTTCCAAACACAAATCCACTACAGTATCCAAAACCAAATCCACAATAGAGTGATGAAGGGCAAAAAATAAGTTGATATTCTATGAAGGGGATGATCTATCAGTTCTTTTGTATGAATGATCATCCGTACGACTAGTAGTGCTATAGTAATAGCACTCTAGAAATGCTAAATAGTAGTAGTGCACCTGGGACCTAAATAATAGTAGCATGCACCTGGGACCTCGCATCTTCATGAATGTTACACTCCTTGTCTCTCCCTCTGTTCCCCCCTTCCTTCATCTCTCCCCCCCCCCCCCTCTCAGATTGTAAGCCCTAGGCCAGGGACCATGTCTATTCAATTACTTTGTAAAGCNTAAGCCCTAGGGCAGGAACTGTGTCTATTCCATCACTTTGTAAAGCACCAGGTACATTGCTTGTGCTATATAAATGCTTGCTAATAATAATAATAATAGTAGTAGTAGTAGCAGTCTCACCAATTGTTTGCTTGTTTCTTCAAATCGCTACCTCAGGCCACTTCCTTCAGATCCTTAAACCATACAGTAGCAAATCCCAGATGGGTGAATGAAGAGAGAGACAAAAGATGTAAGTTTCTTTATAATATTAAAGATTAACAGGTCTCTAGCATTAAAAGATGTACCAATGTGATGTCCTCTGTCAAGGTCAGTTCAAAAGTGAATCGCTTCTATGAAGTTGTGCTCTCTCTCTGTTCAGTTGTTTTTCTCCTGGTGAAATGAGCATGAAAGGAAGGGACAACATCCCAAGGCTTTGGATTGAAAGTCATCACTTTCCTGAAACCCTGCATATAGCTAGTAGCACTTTAGAAATTATTATTAATAGTAGTAGTAGCAAGGTCTGAGATAATCGTTAAGACCTTTGTAACTCAGCCTCGAGATAACCCAGCACATGACCATTGATTCTCTACTAACCATGATGCAAATTGCATTCTTTGTGTGCCACATCCAACTGCTCAATATTCTCTACTAGGGATGGGAATTTCGGTTTCGGATAAAACCGAAAGTACCCGGAAATGGCCATTTCGGATTAATCCGAAATTTCAGTTCTTTTTTGGTTTCGGTACTATCAGATCTTTTGCATTGATTTTTGTACCAGATTTTTAACATTGCAGTTTGTCCCCCATTGAAAAAACGCAATGTTAAAAATCCAGCACAAAAATCAATGCAACAGATCCGATAGTACCGAAACCGAAAAAGAACCAAAATACATGAGAACCGAAACCGAAATTGACCGAAACCCAAATTTTGCCCGGAGTCCCATCCCTAATCTCTACCTTTCCCTTCACCCACATTGTGGTTAACACTGAATTTTAATACAAGGCCTCACTGGGTACTGTTAGATGGATGTGGGGCTGGCCACCCCCGGAGCTGCTCTGGGAGTGCACCCCCACATCCAGCCCTGCCTGAGTTGGGCTTAAATGGACCCGGAAGGTTCTCTGGCCTGTGGTGTGCCCACACAGTATCTCCCCCAACCCCCACACCACAGAGTTGCAGGCAGATCACCCGACACTCTAGGCTGCCTCTCGAAACTCTGTGGTGTTGGCCAGGGCAACAGCTGGTCAGAAGTGACGCTGCACTGAGGGTCCGCTGAGCAGATGGACCGCAGCTCTGCCTTGGGCCAGTGCCCCTATTTGGCTGGCCTGCTCCACTGGCGGTGTTCTGGTATATTCCAGAGCACCACAAGCGGGGCTGGAGCAGTGCCTGCTCTGCTCCAACATCTGATGGCGCACCTTTCCGGGACAGTCTATTTGTCTGTTTACACCCATTGTGTTGTCATTTGCATCTTACAACATGGGTTTAAAATGCAACAGCTTTAACCTGGTAACTACTTTGCACAGCTTGTAAATTACTAAACAAGGAGCAAGGCAGTAAAGAGTGTAGCCCACATTTTCCTGCATTTCTTTGGCTTTACAGTCCATTCTTGTGCTTGTCGTTCTTTAAAGCGTGTAGGTTCCATATCAGCAATACTGGCCCTGATAAGCAAACTGACATCTTTTAACAAGCAACAAATTAAGAGTTTACACAGCTCTGATGGAATATGCTTGCATCTAACCGGCACCTTTGCCATGCTGAATGGATCCCTTGTAGTGATGGATGAAAATTCAATAAAGATTTTAGAGCCAGAAAGGAAGAGAGAGTGTGTGTAGGACTACAGTATTGACGTACAACTGTTCTTCACTTTGAAAATCTTAATTGAATGCTGATTGTGTTTGAGTTCTCCTGAAGGTATTGTTAAACAGTAAAAGAATGCATCCAGCAACAGCATTTATGTCGGGGGAGTGAAGTACCTAGTACTGGGAAGTTAAGTAAGATTTCAAAAGCCCTGATCTAGCAAGTCAATAGAAAAACTTTGATTTACATGAACTTCTTTTGGATTGGACCCAAAATAGACCAACCAAGAGCGCAATCCAGCTCCATAAAAGTCAATGGGAGTTTAGCCATTGACTTCAATGGGAGCTGGATCACTCTCTAAGTCTGTGTTCTTCCAAAAAAATGTGCACAACTACATGCAAGTAGGAGAGTGGTTCCCAGAACTTTGTGATATCCCATTTTGAATCATAAACATAATTCTATGAATTATGGCCCTTTTCGCATGAGACGCACACACACACCCCATGCCCATGCAGATCAGTTGCGTGGCCATGGGTGGGGGCCACATGTGTAACCACCGCAGCAGGTGAGTGGGGCTGGTCACTGGTTACCATCTCCATGCACGCTCCCACGCAACACCTATCTCCACCCATCTCCCACGCATGGAGCAACCGGCGAACACGTTGGTTGCTCTGTACATGGAGATGGGTGGAGATGAATGTGCATCTGTGTACCCATCCCCCATGCACCGTCCCCAAACTGCAGCTCACACCCATCCCCCCCCACCTGCGCCCGTATGAAAAGGGCCTAAGACAGTAACCAAGGCACGTAAAGTCTATCAAATATCAATCAGGAACACAACTATATCCACAGATTGTGGGACCTCATTTGGGATCATGACCCACAGTTTAGGAACCTCTGAAGCAGAACAATTTATAGGTGAAAATAACGGAACTTCTCAGAGCATAAGAAGAGAAGCTGATCATGACTATGAATTCAATCTGGTATTCTTTCCCAGAGGAGATTTTAACTGACTTGCTAAGCCTCACTTAGTTATGTTCACAAACCTGTAAGAGCTTCCTATTCAGTGACAACATCAGACAACGTTCTTCAGTTTAACACTAGACTAGCCTTATATAGGTTTGGTGTTAATTTTGCTAGCATGTCTCATGGATAACTTGTTAACATCTGCAATATTTTTATACTTCCTACAGGATTCATTTTCTTTATATATGGTGAAAAACTTACTCACGCAATTGCAGATTTTTTTAACTTTTCCACTTCAGGGAATATAGGATGCATGTTGCCCCTTATAGTTTTCCACATTGCTACCAAACTCTCTTAGGATTTATGCTACCCTCTGCATATTTAAACTGGACCATCATTGGGATAGCCTATCCCCACTCTCATTACTTAAAAATATGTTGCATTCCAAATCAGACCACAGTGAGGCAGCTACATTTTGAATAGCAACCTTGGAGTCTTTCCACTACATTTCAAAGACACTAATTTCATCATGAGTGACAGTCTCAGTGTTTCTCAGTTTAAGAGAGATGGATGTGGTAGATGGTGTTCTTGTTGCTGCAAATAGCCATTGCTGGTGAGGAACTGTCCAGCATGGGACCAGTGCTGAATAGAAATCTAAGAAAAGGATAGTCCTTTCTTTTTCTATTGTAAAACCTGTATAAAGAGGGGGAAGATAAGCATCAGCTCAAATCACATATTAATCTAAGTTTGAAAATCTTTGGGTCTAAAAATGGGAAAGGACTCCACTCCCTTTCTCTACTGACTAAAAGGTCACACATCTTTCCAAAGAGTAAAAGAGCATGAGAGTCATCCCAATAATGTAATAACATCTAACAATAGATGAAAAGAAAAGACAAGATAGTTATGGGCATAAGTCAAGAAAATAAGGTTCATGGACAATGACAAAGAGGGATATCTGGCTCAAGTGATCATCCCACAGTGGAAACAAATTGTAATGTAGTGCATATGACTATGGCCATCTCTCTCTTGGACTACAGTCCTAAAACCCCTTATTCTGGAGTAGTTCTGTTGAAGTCCATGGGATTACTCCAGAATAAATGACTTGAAGGAGGCAGCTTCTAACTCGCTGTTTCTCAGCTACTCTGGATGCCAGAAATGTGCTCATTTACATAACGTGGCTATTAATCCAGGCAGCTGTTTTTTTTCTGAGAAGATAAGTAGAGATCAGAGTATTTCAGAAATAAATTCCTCATCTTACTATTTGCCAGTTTTCAAAGCTGAGTCTCACTTCAGGAAAATGGCATCAATTTGACCAGGGATGGCAAAGAGGTAGATTGTAATCTACTGGTAGATCATAAACTAGTCTCCAGTAAATCATGGTGTGGGGAGGGGACCAACCTCTTGGCGTTCACCTTTTGAAAGGAGAGTGGGACCCGTGTCCCAGGAAGCGTCTCCAGGATGGAGATTGCCTGGTTAGGAGACCTCATCCTGTGCATCAGCCAAGACTCTCTCTAAAGGAGAGTGCTCCTCTCCACTCCTAAAACCAGTCAACAAGGTGCTGTAGAGCAGGAAGTCTGTGGGAGGGATCCTAGCCGAGAATGCCAGAGGTAGCAGGAGGGGTCCTAGTAGATCGCTGGAGGAGGATGTCTGGATC
Source organism: Sphenodon punctatus (assembly GCA_003113815.1). Classification (NCBI taxonomy): domain Eukaryota; kingdom Metazoa; phylum Chordata; class Lepidosauria; order Sphenodontia; family Sphenodontidae; genus Sphenodon; species Sphenodon punctatus. The sequence continues at coordinate 808,326 of QEPC01015537.1, forward strand.
AAGTAGATTGCATGAACCATAAATCTAGTCACTCATGAATTTAACCCCCTGCAAACCAGTCATGTGTTATTAAAAGCCCATACATCTTCATATACACATTGTTTATGCCATTCATTATTCCTTTTTTCTCTTTTTTTATAAGATTAATTTATTGAGTTTTGCACTTACTCCCTTCTGTCCACCCCCACAGAAGAATGCTGTTGCTGGTTATAAATGTGATACTTTCCTTGGGTGCAGCCACACACTACACTTAACATGCCTTGGGCAGCGTTACCCCACACCAGGTAACCTTACCATCATGTGCCTGGCAGCTGCCAGTCCAGACCATCTGCTGGTGGGGGGGAGCAAGGGTAAGAAGATCTGCCCCTCTGCCCCCCACTCCCCATGCTGCTGTTGCTGCTGCCCCTGGCTGAGATTGTCTTCACCACAGGTGTGGCTGTTTTACCCACCCACCCCTTTTCCACCTTGGGGGTGGGGCCAGGGAGTCCCTCACCCTGACCAACCACTTGAAGAGTGGCAGCTGCTGCAACCACGCCACAAGGGCGCGCTCTGAAGGAGCGTGCCCAAAGGGGAATGCCCTTTGGAGGGGCCCTTCGGAGAGGGCTGGAGGGGACGGGGGTTGATGGGAGGCAGCGATGTTTGTTAGGGGGTGTTTTGGGTTGGATAATCAGTAGACTCAGAAATTGGTGGGTAGGTTATGGGGTCACAGCTTTGCTCCCTGGTGAGAGCAAGGAGTGAAGGGGGAATGGGTTAGGGAGGGGGTCTTGGCACCCCTGGTGAGAGGAGGAATGCAAAACATTTGGGGAGGGGTGGCATGGTACACCGGTGAGAGAGAGGGGCCGCCATGGGGGTATAGGGTTGGGTGGATGTGGGAAATATGGTGATGTGATGTATTTTTCTATTCTGGGGCTAATGTATTTATATGTGTTGATGGAACTGTTATTGATTTGTATTTTGACTATTATGTTCTTTCATTTATTGTATTGTACATTTTAAGTGTTTTGTAAGCTGTCTCAAGTCGTGATCAACAAGAGGGGCAGTATAAAAATAATAAATGAAATTTAAAAATGAAAATATTCCCCCCACCGCATGGCAGGGCAGGCAGCTGGTGTCTACATTTTATTTTATTTTTTTTATTTATCACATTTCTATGCCACCCCTTCCTGCTCACGCATCTCGTGGAGGCTCACATCATCATAAACACATTAATAAAATAGATAAAATCATAAAACATTAAAAACCCTGGCAGAACAAAAACACAAACCCTCTACCCCCTCAAATCCACCCTACCCCTCTCCCTTGCCAAAAGCCTGACAGAACAGCCAGGTCTTACAACCCTAGGGGAAGGAGGCTAAGGAAGATGACACTCGGATCCCCATTGGGAGGGCATTCCACAGCCTAGGGACGACAACCCGTGCAGGTTTTTGACTGCTGCTTCAGTGTGCAGTGAGCAGTGAGCAGCAGCAGTCAAAAAAGCAAACTGAATGTTAGGAATTATTTGGAAGGGGACAGAGAATAAAACTGAGGATGTCATAATGCATCTATACAAATCAATGGTGCGACCCGAACTGTGTGCAGTTTGGGTTGCCCCATCTCAAAAAAGACATAGCTGAACTAGAAAAAGTACAGAGAAGGGAAACAAAAATGATCAAGGGCATGGAAGGACTCCCGTATGAGGAGAGGCTTGGTAGGTTGGGGCTCTTCAGCTTGGAGAAGAGATGACTGAGAGGAGATATGTATAAAATCATGAGTGGTGTGGCACTAATAAACAAGGAACAGTTATTTACCCTCTCAGCTAGTACTAGAACTAGGGGACACTCCATGAAACTCATGGGTGGCAAGTTTAAAACAAAATAAAAGAAAATATTTTTTCACTCAGCATATAATTGGGTTGTGGAATCTACTGCCAGAGGCTGTGGTAAGGGCCAATACTATAGCTGAGTTAAAAAGAGGTTTGGACAAGTTTCTGGAAGATAGGTCCATTGGCATTAGCAGCTATTAGCCAGACAGGATCAGGGAACATGACAGGATATGGGGAAAAACAACAGGGAATGGATACCCCATTGTGACCTGTAGGGTGCTTCTCCCAAGCCACTGTGATTGGTCACTGTTGAAGACAGGATGCTGGGCTGGATGGACCATTGGTCTGACCCAGTATGCCACTTCTTATGTTCTTAACCAAAAAACTCGATCATCGGAGGCCACCCATCACATCCAGGGTACTTCCAAAACCACCCCTCCCCCGGACGACCATAGGGATCAATCCAAGACCCAGGGGGTGAGGCGGTCTCATAGATAAGTGGGGCCCAGGCAGTATAAAGCTTTATAGGTCAATACCAGCACTTTGAATCTGGCCTGATAGATTATAGGCAGCCAATGCAGAGCCCAGAGCACTGGCGTAATGTGCTCATGTTGACCCACTTATCTAAGCAAGCGGGCCACCGCATTCTTCACGAGTTACAGTCTCCGAACCAGTCTGCAGCAGCCCCACACAGAAAGTATTACAAAAATCTAGCCTAGAGGTAATGAAGGCATGGATGAGGGAGGCAAGGTCAGAACTTGACACATAAGGCCGCAGACGCCGGACAAGATGTAATTGCCAGAAAGCACTCCTTGCCACAGCCGCCACCTGGAGATCCAGGAGAAGCTGTGAATTGAGGAGGACACCCTGGGAGACAGACTTGGGAAACCAATGATGGACAGACCCCATCAATGATGGGGGACTCCATCACACCCAGGTCACCCAAACTCCTACCCACCATCACTTTCATCTTGTCGGGATTCAACTTCAAATGGCTTACCCTCATCCAGTTCCCCACAGCTGCCAGATACCAGGTAAGCACCAAGACCGCTGGGCCTGGGTCTGATGAAAATGAGAGATAGAGTTGGGGGTCATCAGCACATTGATGACACCGCACTCCCTCAAACCCTCTCATGACCTCCCACAGGAGCTGCACATATACGTTGAACAAAAGGGGGGACAAGATGGAACCCTTCAGGACTCCACACATAAGGTCTATGGGGGAACATGTACAATCCCCCAGGACCACCTAGTGAGTTTTCCCAGCCAGGTAGGAACAAAACCAATCTAAAATGGTTCCTCCCAACCCGGCACAGTCCAGCGTGTGACTCACCAACACCTCATGCTTAACCGTATCAAAGGCAGCAGAAAGATCTAATAAGATCAACAGGGTCTGCTGATCCTGGTCCACAGCCTGATTAAGATAGTCGACCAAGGACACAAGCACAGTCCCGGTGCCATATAGAGGTGTGCACCAGGGACCCATGTCGTTATTCGTTTTTGTTTTTCATTTTTGTTATTTAAATCTTTCATTTTCATTTTCATAAATATCAACATTTCGTTTTCATTTTTGCTTTTGTTTTCGATTTCTATTAGTCTTAATGGAAAACACATTTTTGGCTGTACCTTTTTTATTTCTCATTATAGTTAGATGAAACATGGAAGTATTGTACCTCCAACAGATAGCATTACGTGTTCCAACATTCAGGAAGTTTGGATAAAGGAATCCAATTTCATAAGCAGTTAAATGTTATTTTGCAAAGATCTGCATATACATTTATGGCTGTAACTTCTTTGTCCCCCATCTAATGTGAATGAAACTTGCTATAGTTATACCCCTCCTTGGGTTTACAATCTGTGCCAACTTTCAGAAGAATTGAATAAAGGGTCCTGGTGGTATAAGCAATTGACTTCTAAATGTATGTCTGACTGTAACATCTTTGTAGTCCAACCAGTGTACATGAAATTTGGCAGGGCTATACCTCACACCTTCTGAATAATATCTGCCAAATATCAGAAATATGTGATAAAGGGTCCCAATTTTATAAGCCTTCACAGCATATCCATAGAATGAGCCTATGCCAGGGATTCTCTTACGTGTCACTATGGTATAAGATCTGGTTGTGATGCCAATTGGCCAGCAGAAATGTCAACCAAATATCCTCATTCTGTGTTGTGACCACACCAACCTCTCTCCCCCACTTGTTACTTGGAAGTTGGAACCATCCGTTAAGAGAATCTCTATTGGCTTTTTCCTAATGTCCTCTGTCACAGTACTGCAGGATGTGATTGTGATGATAATTGGCCAGCCTGAATGTGTAAACCATGTCTCATGATTTCTGGGATGCTATCCCAAAAGTCCCAGTTATGTCCTTTCTATGCCTGCTTCAGGGCCATCCCCTATGCCCGCCTTGAAGCCACCACAGATTGGTCCTGTAGAGCTGGAAACATGCATTAATTGGCCGGTGATGAATGTGTCTGTCAGTCTGTTGAGTTTCTCCCCATCCTCCCTCCTACAGCCTCCCTCCCCCTGTCATGCCAGGTGCCTGCCTCTGACTGGCACTGCATGTTCTGCTATTTATCTGAATAATGATCTTCAAGCGGATAAATTCAATTGCTTTTAAAATTGGGGCCCTTTATCAAATTGCCTTGTTGTTTGGCAGAGGTGACAGGGGAGGTGTGGGATACATTCCTGTCAAATATCTTGTAAATGGGATGGAATATAAAAATGTTACAGCTGGAAATGTAGTTTCACATTAATGTCTTATACCATGAGGACCCTTTATCCAATCTTTCCAAAAATTGGCAGGAATGTTAAGTGACTGTAGCCAGGAATGTGTATGCAGCTTTTCTTAAAATCACAACATTCAATTGTTTATAAAATTGGTTTCCTTTATCCAATCTTTTGGATATTTGGAACACATAGTGCCATCCATTGGGGGTATAATCTCCCCAAGTTTCATCATAATTGAATAAGAAACAAAAACATTATAGCTGGAAATATTTCTTTTGATGTTTTCCCATTATTTCAAAACCTAAAATTAGTTTTTCATTTTCATTATTATTTTTTAATTATTATTACAACAAAAAAGAAAAAGTATATTTTTGTTTTTATCATACTAACAAAAATGAATTGCACCCCCATGTGCCATACCCCAGATGAAAGCCAGACTGCACGGGATCCAGAAACCTGATATTATCCAGATGCACCTGAAACTGCCAAGTCACCACCCACAGAGACTAGGTGATAGCTGACTAGGGTGTCAGCGTCCAACTATGACTTCAGCAGGAGGCTGACCACCGCCTCCTTTAAACACTCCGGCACCCTGCCCTCCCTAAGGGAGGCATTGACAACCCCAGCCACTAACAGCCACAGCGTCTCCTGGCTGAATTTCACCATCCAGGATGGGCATGGATCTAATTCACAGGTGGTGGGACTAATATCCCCCAGCACATCCCCAGAATCAGTGGGTTCCACCATCCGAAACTGATCCCACAAAACTGGACCAGATGGGGCATCCACTGTCTCTAGCTCTCCCCCTGCATCAATTGTCATGTCAAAATCATGGTGAATGCAAATCATCTTGTCCACAAAGTACTGTATAAACTTGTCACAATGAACACTGGAATACTCCAGGTCCATGTGGAGACAGGCTGGACTGACCAGACCTCTCACCACCCAGAAAGGTTCTGCTGGGTGATAATTGGCAGCCACTATAAGAGCAGCAAAGAACCCCTTCTTTGATGCCCAAACAGCCACAGCATAGGTCCTCAAACTGTTCCTATGTAGCAATCAATCATACTCATCGCAAGTACGGCGCCACCATCACTCCAACCACCTTCCCTCCCTCTTCAGCCTCTGCAGGTTCTCTGTAAACCATGGGGACCTGTGGTGCAAAAAGGACAGAAGTGGACGTCTAGGAGCCAATGACCTTGGCCAAAAGCCTATGCCACAAGGCCATCGACATGAGGTCAGGGGGGAGATTCCCCAGAGCATTCCGGCACTGTTCTGGTTCCATAAGTCTCCGAAGGTGGATCATCCGAATATATCCTGCACCCTCAGAAAATTGCGGAGGACTCAGCATGTAGCAGCCTTACCCAAAATGGGGTATAGCTGTCCAAGGTGTGGTAACTAATGTGCCTCGTCGCTATCTGCCCTGCCACACAGCGAGGTCCACTGTGGGGCTTGGAGTGGTGGACTCTACCTCCAATGGTGGCCATGAATAAAAACATGTTGGGCTTTAGCCCGGAGGTTTTTGCACCTTTGGGGTTTAATGCCAAAAAAACCTTAGTGCTGAGGAGACTGGCCGACATTGAATGTCAGGAGATGAGATCAGAAATTGGGGCTGATGGGTCTTTGTCCCTTTATTTGCAGTAGACAAATGATTCTTTATCTCCAACACCCTATATGTACAGCGACCTCAGGCCCCAAAATAGGAGGCTTTTCCTGTTAGCGAGGTTTAACTCATTTCCGTCAGCTATGGTAGAAGGCTGCTACAAAGGAACACCACTAGCGAAGCGGTTATGTCAATACCGGTTGCATCGCACTGAGTCTTTAGAGCATATTTTGTTGAAATGCCCCTTCTTTGAGGAGGCCCGCAGAAGTCTTATCTCTCCCTTGTTGACCCCCCTTCCTGGAAGGTCGGGAAAATTCTATGTAAGGCTGCTACTAGAAGATCACTCTAATTTAGTGATCAGGAAGGTGGTTCAGTTCTTAGGTTATGTTCATACTAGGAAACTCCACCGGGGCATGAATGAGGAATTACAGGGAAAATAGGACTCGTACTATATGGTTAAGAGAGGACTAACCTTAGACTAGCCCATCTGGGCCTATTCATTTAAGTTTCTGTACTGGGCAGTTTATTGCTGTAGGTATTTTGATGCTTATATACATCTAGTAGATCGGATGTGTATAAGATTGGGTTTAGTAACAGAGTTAAAAGAATGATGCTCTGTTATTGGCTACTGTGCCCTGAGGCTGATGAATCGAGGGAGTACTTGTTGGATCTTATCATAATTATTAAATCAAGTCTGAATGGTTGTTTTATACTTGATTAACTTTACTCTATGAACTGATTGTTTATTTTATAGGATACTAGGGTCCCCATGACTCTGGGGTTACGTTTTGTAGTTAGTAGCCCCTGGTTGGGTTGGACATATTTAAATTTATTTTAATGGATGCTATGATGATTATACTCTGTGAGTTTATCTATTTTAATTTAAATGATGCTACGGGTCAATGGTGTTATTTCTTTCATTGTTTATTATGAATATGTAGTTTGTTATGTATTTGTTATGACTAAACTAAACTAATATACCTCCAACCCCATGTGGCCATGTTACAGCTGGGGGAGGGATAGAAGTCATGCCAGAGGAGGGAGGCAGGGCCAGGAGCCTGCTTGTGTGGTCACAGTCTCAGCCCACTCACACTGTGGCAGGAGGTCCAACAGTGGCCCACCTGCCTGGCTTCCCCGGGGGGGGGGACATCTGCCCTGCTCCCCGCACTGGCCCACACTGTGACAGCTGTGTTTGCCCACCACAGGGCCATATGGGTATCAGGCCCTCCACAGCTAGTGTGGCTGCACCTCTTGTGTTCAGATGAGCAATTAAATAGCTAATTACTCCCAGGATCTTTTCTAATCACCTGCTGTTCCATTTCATTAAGAACCCAATTCATTATACCATCCCACATTTCTTTCCACAGAATTCTTGGTAGATTTAGTCCTTATGCATCAAAGCATGATGCTTTGATGAGCATCAAAGGTCTGCTGATGCTCAATGAGATTAATTTTTTTTAAAGAATTTTGGATTAATTTCTAGAGTAATTACTCTATAAAAAATCTATACAGTAAAATAGAAAATGATATCTTTATAGGCTTTTTATCCATTCCATGTTAACAGGTGAAGACAAAATAGTTCATATGAGAGACTGAGCGTGCACCAGATGGGCTATCTGAGGGGAGTCTGAGCTCCATCAGAAACGCCGCATAAGGGGGGCGCTAGTGCATATGCGTCAAGGCTAGATGGACATGGCTGGAGCTCTCGCCGACCCCATCAAAAAACATACTATTAAAAAGAAAAGACAAAAAAAGAAAGATCAAAAAAGGGGACAAGAATGTCTAGGGGCAAAAATAGGCAGGAAAAAAACACTATTAAAAGGTTCTGCGAAACTACAGCCGGAGCCCAAGACTCAGAGACGGAGTCGGAGACCACAAACAACATGGCGGCACACGCCGAGAAGGAGGTGGAGACCGGAGAAGGCAGCCTCCAGCAAGTCACTTTAACGTTCAAAGAAATTAAGAAGGACTGCAAAGACATTTAAAAAGACCTAGTGTCCATGCAAAAAGAGCGGGGCAGTCTAAAAGAAGATACAATGCCAATAAAAATGTCTATGGAGGATATGAAAAACAAGCTGGAAAATTTAACAGCGAGGGTGGATGACACAGAAAAGCGAATTAGTGAGATAGAAGATACGGAGATAGAAGACACAGGAAAAAGTCCAGAGTATGCAAAAGGAGTATAAACAGAACTTGGCCCGGTGCGAGGATTTGGAGAATAGGAGCTGTCGCTCCAACCTTAGAATTATGGGGATCACAGAAGGTAAAGAGCTCCCAGACACGAGAGCCTTCGTGTGCAAATTAATGACAGAGCTGTTTCCAACAGAAGAGGTGCTAACCCCGGCGCAGATAGAGAGGGCGCACCGGGCTTTAAGACCAATGCCTGGAGTAAGAGAGAGACCCAGAGCCATGATCGTCAAATTCCTGTCATTTTTTGACAGAGAACGGTATTTCAAAGCAGCCAGGAATTTAAATTGAAGGCACCAGGGGTGGTGGAGAGGCTTGCAAGAAATGAAACTATGTGCCTCCCCCCTTCCCAACACCTTCTGAGCTAGTCACTGTTCCTGAACAGCAGGCGTTGAATAGGATTATTAGATTGCTTTAAGTTTCATTTCAGTTTTGTACTGAAATGAAACTTAAACCTTAAACTGAAACCTTGTGGTGTTTGTGATTCCCCCCCATCCGATAGATAGATAGATAGATAGATAGATAGATAGATAGATAGATAGAAAGATTAGAGAAAGTAGAAAGTTGTAGGAGTTAGCTTAGTGATAGAGATAGAATTAGTGATTTAGTTTTAGTGTTTGTAGGAGTAGGCCTGTGTACTTATTAGATAATCCATTTAGTTCATAGCATTTGGAATAGTTAATAGCAGTTAGATTTAGTGTAAATAGATAGATAAAAAAATTAAATAAAAAACCCCATATAAAAACAAAACAAAAGACAAAAACAAAAAAAAAACATATAAAAGTTTAATAAAACCAAATAAAAAACCAAAACACCATATAAAAAACAACAAAAACAGTAAAACACCCATAACAAAACATTTCCCAAACGACCGAACCAAACCGAACCGAACCAAACTGAACCGAACGGCCGAACCCGAACCCGGCGAACTAACCGAACTGCCGAACCAAATGGATGAACCGAATGCAGCCGAACCGAACGGCCGAACCCGAACTGCGATCTGTTCACCCATCCCTAGGCAACATATGGAACAAACCCAAATTCAGACGTAAAACAAGAACGAGAAAAAATGAGACAGCTAATAAACACATAAGAATTTGAAGAGACAACTAGACAACTCAAATTTATAAAAAAACCTTTTATTTTGAACACAGTAATAAAACGAGGAGAGCATTAGCAAACATGGTCAAACTAAGAAAAATTAAACAAAAATAACAGCAATACAAAAAGGGGATGAAAAGCTAACCAAAACAGAAGATAGTCAGGCTGCATTTGTAGATTTTTACATAGGATTATACTCCTCTTCCAACCTGGATTCTGGAAAAATAAAAGCGTTTTTAGAAAAGTATAACTTACCAAAAATTAACCCTACACAATTATGATTTCTAAACACTCCCATGTGGACAGATGAAGTAAAAGAAACAATTGGAACTTTAGCAAAGAATAAGACCTGTGGACTGGATGGGTATCCGGTGGAATTTTACCAAACGTATGTGGACATATTGACACCATACTTAACAGAGCTCTACAATGGTGTAATAAAAGAAGGTAGTATGCCAGCCACCTTTTATGAGGCGACAATTACTTTAATACACAAACAAGGACGGCCAAAAGAAAACTGTGAAAATTATAGACCAATTTTACTATTGAATGTAGACTGTAAAATATTCACGAAAATATTGGCCACACGACTTGCTGTAATCGTTATAGAAATAATCCATCATGATCAGGTAGGGTTTATCCCAGGCAGACTGGGGACAGATAATGTAAGACGAGCGGTTAATCTAATACACTATATACAGAAAAAAAAATCCCCTCTATCATTGTCTCGGCAGATGCTCAAAAAGCATTTGATTCTGTGGAAATAAGGTGTTTGATTGCTATATTACAGAAAATGGGATTTGAAGGAAGTTTCATAAAATGGGTTGAATTGATTTATCTAAAACCAGAGGCCAAATTATTAGTAAATGGACAGCTCTCACAGGCATTAGGCTGGGAAGAGGGACACAACAGGGATGCCCACTATCTCCCCTGCTTTTTGATATAATGTTGGAAGTATTAGCAATAGCCATTAGGCAGGAACAGGATATCAAGGGAATAACAGTGGGAGGGCTACAACATAAGATAGCATTATATGCAGATGATATGTTGCTGTTTTTATCTTAACCAACCAAGTCGGTACCCCCTTATTAAAATTAATAGAACAATTTGGGAGAGTATCGGGATACAAAATAAATTATGGGAAGTCCAACACCCTACTAGTATTTATTTATTTATTACATTTGTACCCCGCCCCTCCTGAACACAGCTAGGGGCAATATACACATTTTTAAACAGATAAAAAATACACTATCAAAAAGTACATAAAAACAGGGCCCAGGGTCCATAAAACAATACTAGGGTAGGGGAAAATAAAAACCCACTACACCCTCCACCCCTCCCCAAAGGCCTGGGCAAACAACTAGGCCTTGCACCTTTTCCGAAATATCAAGAGGCTTGGGGCCAGACGAGTTTCCTCTGGCATGGAGTTCCAAAGCCGCAGCCCGGCCACCGAGAATGCCCTCTCCATTGTGGCCCCCCGCTTTACACGGGGGACCTCCAAGAAGGCACCCCCGGAGGACCAAAGGAGCTGCTCCGGGGTGCAGAGGGCGAGGCGGTCCCTGAGGTATGAGGGGCCAATAGTAGGAGCCGAAGGGGAACAGATAACGCAAATAAGACAAACAATTCCATTCCCTGAAATGGAGAGTGGTATTAAGTACTTGGGAGTACAAATAACTAAACAAATAAAGACCTGTATAGAGAAAACTTTCTACCATTGATAAAACAGGTTAAGGAAGAGTTACAAAAGTGGAGCAAATTAGCAATATCATGGATGGGGAAAATGAATATTTTTTTAAATGATAATGCTGCCTAAGACAATATATAAATTTATGGCGTTCCCTATTGATATACCGGGTCAATTTTTTAGAAAGTGTAATAAAATATTGCTATAATTTATTTGGAATAATAAAAAACCCAGAATCCAAAGGAAATCATTACATGGACCAAAGGAAATGGGGGGTCTTAACCTACCAGATATACAACTCTATTACACGGCAGCAGTTTTGAACGCATTACCCAACCGGTATAACAATGAGAGAGCACCTTCATGGACACACTTGGAACTACAGACATTACAAATAGACAATTTTAAACATTTTTTGACTGACAAAGGGATTATTTATAGACAACACTGGAAGGCTCACCCATTTGCTGGAGCGGCAATGAGAGAATGGAGAACAGTATTAAAAAAAACTAAAAGAAAAAGGGAAGTCTCACCTTATGCTGACACTATTAAACACCAGACGGAGACGTTGGCTTGGGCCCCAAGCCTGCAGAAAAGATTAAAAGAGAAAGGGTTAATCTGAGCACGCCACCTCTTTATGAAGGGTAAATTTATAATTATACAAAAATGCGAGGAAATATTACAGCGGGAGGCGGATGTGTTCCAATATTTGAACACAGCCAAGACCAGCCAGGAGGCAGTTGGCAGGAGGCAGTTGGCAGGAGGCAGTTGGGTCATTGCTGGCCAGGGTTGTCAGTGTCTCCCTTGGGGAGGGCAGGCTGCCTGAGTCACTTAAGATGGTGGTGGTTCCGCTACTCCTCAAGAAACCATCTCCGGATGTTGATTCCCTGGCGAGCTATCGGCCTGTCTCTAAGCTTCCCATTTTAGGGAAGGTTATTGATCTGGTGGTGACCCATCAGCTGCATACGTATTTCGACTGCATCTGTTTTTTAGATCCCTTGTGGTCTGGCTTTTGCCCAGGTTATGGCACTGAGATTGCACTTGTGGCCTTGGTTGATGACCCGAGAGTAGAACTGGACAGGAGGTGTTCGAACCTGCTGGTTCTGCTCGATCTCTCAGTGGCTTTTGATACCGTGAACCATGAGGTGTTGGNAGAGTGTATCAACAGGCTTCTTACTATGTACCTTGAGAAAACTCTCTTTGTCAGCAGTTTTGACCTGACGTCATTTTTAGCTGACTTCCAAGCAAACTTCATTCTATAAGAAGGGAGAGGAGAAATGGATTTTTCAGAAACAGTTCCTTCTATGGAGTTTTTCTCATATCCATCTGGCAGAATGGTGCAAAGGACTGGGTAATATGAATGTATATCCTATATGATGCATTGATTCAACCATAGCAATAATTAGAGCATATGTTATATCTTATAGAGGTTAAGATCTTTGAACTTGTAACAGCATTGTTCATTGAACAAGAAATGTCTTTCTAAGTCATTTCTTAGACTGATACTGTTTCTTTTGTACTATGTCTTTATTTGAACTTAAGTGAACTATTGCTTCATATTTTTATAATATTCCTTGTCTCATAGCCTCATTTATAAATGAATTCTCTTTACAATACTGAGCTGAGCTGGCTGGCTTATTAGCAAAGTGTAAACTGAGTTTCCACATATTGGAAAAGAGCGCCCTATATCCAGACCAGATCATGTCAGGCCTGGACCACTAAGCACAAATTCCTTTTGAGGAAACTGAGGCACAACGTGACAGATGGGCTGCAGGGAGCACATTTAACCAGTGCTCCAGACTCTGCACTGGCTGCCTATTGTCTTCCGGGCCCAATTCAAGGTGCTGGTCTCAACCTATAAAGTCCTAAATGGCTTGGGCCTGGCCTATTTAAGGGACTGCCTCACTTCCCATGTCTCCGAGCAGCCCCTGCGGTCATGAGGGGGGCACCCTCCTGGATTTTCCCCACCATAGACTGGTGGAGACCAACAAGCGGGGGTTCTCGGCGACCGCACCTGTGTTATGGAACTCGCTCCCAGTGGGTGCTCGTATCAGCCCAAATGTTCTCACCTTCTGGCGCCAATATAAGGCATGGCTCTTCCGCTAGGCTTTTGGTGATGAGGAGGGGTTGGGGGATTAAAGGTGGGGGGTTTTTTTTAGTTTTTTTGTATATCAGAATGGGATTTTTATTGTTTTATATTATTGTTTTTATTGATGTATTTGTATGTTTATATTTTGATGTGATTTTATGGCTTGTAAGCCACCTACAGCTACTGGAGGCAGAATTCAGGCAGGATAAAAATTAATAAAATAAATAATAAATACTCATTTTCAAAGGATTTGGCCCAGAATATTTATCATCTAGGAATTAATTACTATTCCCAGGATGGAGGGAGAGGATAGGAGTGGGTCTCACAAGACTATACTTTTGCAATAGTACAGCTTATGTGTCTACACCTTTTTGGGGGCTGTACCTAATAGGCTAGGCCAGCTTTATTTTATTTATTTATTTATTTATTTGAGCACTTGATATCCTACCCCTCCTGCCAAAGCAGCTCGGGGAGGCTAAAACAAAATTTAAAAATAAATACAAATATAAATACAAATTAAAATACAAAATACAAAATAAGATAAATACAAATATAAATACAAATTAAAATATCTAATCCATGGGAGGAGGTCAAAAGAAAGACATACAAAAAATACAACCTCCCCAACCCTTCAACCCCCACCCTTCACAATTCTGCCCTGCCAAAAGCCTGGTGGAACAGCCAGGTCTTGAATTGTCATCTAAAGGAGGAGAGGCCTGGGGCCACCTGGGTCTCTACCGGCCACAGCCTTGGTGTGGCCACCAAGAACACCCTTTCCATAGGCACCCCCCAAGATACCCAGGGAACTTCAAGAAAGACACTCCTGGCCAACCGCAGGGGTTGATCCACAGCATGGGGAGCAAGGCAGTCCCACAGGTAGATAGGGCCTAGTCCAGGTGGAGGCTGTGGCGAGGAGTGCCTTTTGCCAATTACATATGGTGCGACGGCTGCAGATGTATGTTTCAGACTCGGACCTGGCCACTGTCATCCATGCTTTCATCACCTCCAGACTGGACTATTGTAACCGTGGGTGATTTCAGACATTACGGGGCCCTTTGGCCCCGTACCGAAATCACCGAAATCATTCCCCCCCCCCCGGGATCACCCCGTAACGCCATAACAGACGTGCCGGGGAGATCCCAGCGGGGAATGTGGGCTGTCTCTTATACACATCTAGATGTGTATAAGAGACAGGTGTAATAAAATATTGCTATAATTTATTTGGAATAATAAAAAACCCAGAATCCAAAGGAAATCATTACATGGACCAAAGGAAATGGGGGGTCTTAACCTACCAGATATACAACTCTATTACACGGCAGCAGTTTTGAACGCATTACCCAACCGGTATAACAATGAGAGAGCACCTTCATGGACACACTTGGAACTACAGACATTACAAATAGACAATTTTAAACATTTTTTGACTGACAAAGGGATTATTTATAGACAACACTGGAAGGCTCACCCATTTGCTGGAGCGGCAATGAGAGAATGGAGAACAGTATTAAAAAAAACTAAAAGAAAAAGGGAAGTCTCACCTTATGCTGACACTATTAAACACCAGACGGAGACGTTGGCTTGGGCCCCAAGCCTGCAGAAAAGATTAAAAGAGAAAGGGTTAATCTGAGCACGCCACCTCTTTATGAAGGGTAAATTTATAATTATACAAAAATGCGAGGAAATATTACAGCGGGAGGCGGATGTGTTCCAATATTTGAACACAGCCAAGACCAGCCAGGAGGCAGTTGGCAGGAGGCAGTTGGCAGGAGGCAGTTGGGTCATTGCTGGCCAGGGTTGTCAGTGTCTCCCTTGGGGAGGGCAGGCTGCCTGAGTCACTTAAGATGGTGGTGGTTCCGCTACTCCTCAAGAAACCATCTCCGGATGTTGATTCCCTGGCGAGCTATCGGCCTGTCTCTAAGCTTCCCATTTTAGGGAAGGTTATTGATCTGGTGGTGACCCATCAGCTGCATACGTATTTCGACTGCATCTGTTTTTTAGATCCCTTGTGGTCTGGCTTTTGCCCAGGTTATGGCACTGAGATTGCACTTGTGGCCTTGGTTGATGACCCGAGAGTAGAACTGGACAGGAGGTGTTCGAACCTGCTGGTTCTGCTCGATCTCTCAGTGGCTTTTGATACCGTGAACCATGAGGTGTTGGTGACACGCCTGCTGGACCTTGCCAGGGTGGGCAGAGCAGCTTTGTAGTGATTCCGCTCCTTCCTGACAGATGGATCTCAGCGGGTAGTCCTGGGGGATTACACTTCTTACCCCAGTGACCCCTGTGTGGGGACGCACAGGATTCCATTCTGTCCCCCCTCTTGTTCAATGTGTATATGCAGTCACTGGGGGAGGTTGTGCATCGGTGGGGGTATGTGGTCATCAATATGCTGATGATACTCAGCTGTATCTCTCCTTTAGTTCTGACTCAGGCTTAGTAGTCTCTGTGCTTTTCCGGTGTCTGGTGGCTGTGGGGGACAAGTTGAGGACTGGCCAATTGAAGCTGAATCCTATTAAGATGGAGGTGATGCTCGTTCGTGGGATCGGTAATCTGGGTGAGGAAAGTTCTCCCTCCATTGATAGGGTCCACCTGGAGTTGTTTTCTTGTGTTTGGAGTCTCAGGTTGCTCCTGGATTCACAGCTGCACATGGATGTCCAGATGTTGGCTGTGAGCAGGAGTGATTTTCACCAACTACATCTGGTGCGACAGCTCTGCTTGTATGTCTCAGACTCCGAGCTGGCCACTGTAATCCATGTGTTTGTCACCTCAAGGCTGGATTACTGTTATGTCCTCTACATGGGGCTGCCTATGGCAATGGTACGAAAGCTGCAGCTGATGCAGAATACTGCGGCCCATCTGCTTATGGAGATGTGTCATGTATCCTGTATATAGGCATATATTTTTGACCATTTGTGTTTCAATATATTGGAAATCAGAATTAGCCTCTCTGTATGATGACTTCCTAAAGACCTGTCCTATAGTGACCTTTCTACTGAACTCTTGACCAGATACTGGAAAATCAGCCTGTAATCT
>QEPC01015537.1:829843-851519 GCA_003113815.1 Sphenodon punctatus
GGGGGGGGGGGGTGAAAGCGCCGTGCATGTGTGTTTGCTCGCATCCAGATGTTCACCACAGTCAAACACAGCCCGGGGTGAAGCTAACCACGCTTCGTGAGGTCGGGGCGGAAGGAGGTCCAGAAGTGTGGTGAATGGTCACCACGGCAGCAGTGAATGAAAAGTAACTTCTGAACGGAAACCCGCAGCCACGGTGGAAGGAATAGACCCCAGCCGCGGTGCATTCTGGGGCTCGAACCGCGGTCCACGTCTCCACTGCATGTCTGTTGTGTTCCCCAGGCCCATGTTCTCTCTTTTTGCCCCCGGGCGGTGGTCACGATCCTGTCACTTCTGTTGGGGCCGCACATGTCACCACAGCCCGCGGTGAATCCATTCACACCGGGGTGGGATTCACTGTGGTGAACTGGAATGCGTCACTTCTGAAATCACCCAATGTCTTTAGATTGTAAGCTCTCGGGCAGGGACCGTGTCTATCTTATTCTCTGTAAAGCACCAGGTACATCGCTGGCACTATATAAAAGCTAATCATAATAATAATTAATAATAATATCTATATACTATATCTATATCGTGTACAGGGAGAGACAGGTAGCAGAAGGAAAAGGGTAAAATGTAAGGGTAAGGAATAAGGATTGGAAAGGTAAGGTGGTAGGGATACATATGAGAGGATTTTTAGTGCAAGCACCAGCAGATTCTGCAATGCACTCTGACAAAGCAAGAGCTAACACAGGAGTCAAGCACAGCACAGCCCTGCAGTATAAAGGGTTCCAGTGCCCTCCCCCAGAACTCCTCTGATTGGTTCTGGGAGGCAGGAGGCATTGAGCAATCACAGGTTACCATTCAACTGCCTGGGACCTGCTTGTGCTGCTCATTGGCCAATGATTACATCAATCAGGTCCTTCCCCTCCCATTACAGGCTCACTTCAAGAGTTCAACACTGTTTCTGGTTCCGAGATGTCTGCTCCCTCCTCCCCTCGCCATATTTCCCTCTAAAAAACGCCTGCCAGGCTGCTAGGCAATAATGAATTTCGTTATTATTGATTCAGTTATTATTGTTTGTCATTTTCACTATTGCAATAACGATAACGAAAACTACAAATTTAATTTTTGTTATTGATATAACGAAAATGACATGCACACCCCTAGGGAGACAGGCCACTGCATTCTGCACCACCTGCAGTCTTCGAACCGTCACCATGGGTAGCCCCATGTAGAGCGTGGTACAATACTCCAGTCTTGAGCTGGTGAAAGCATGGTTGATAGTGGCCAGGTCAGAGTCTGAGACATACAGCCAAAACCACTGCACCAGGTGTAATTGACGAAATGCACTCCTCGCCACAACTCCCACCTGGGCATCCAGGCGGAGCTAGGAATCAAGGAGCACTACCCGAATACGAACCTGGGGATCCAGTGAGGGGCGAACCCCATCAATGACGGAAGACGTCAACCCCACTGCTTTCCCCACTAGCATCACCTCTGTCTTGTTGGGATTCAACCTCAGTCAACTATCCCTCATCCAGTCTCCCACAGCCACCAGACACTGAGCAATCATCGAGACTGCCGAGTCTGGGTCAGATGAAAAAGAGGTCAAGTTGGGTGTTATCAGCATATTGATGACGCTGAACACCAAACCATCTTACGACATTGCCCAGTGGCTGTATATACACACTGAACAGGAGAGGGAACAGAATAGAACCTTGCGGGACTCCACACGAGAAGTCCTGGGGAAACTAAGAACAATTCCCAAGCACCACTCCCTGAGTTCTCCCAGCCAGGAAGGAGCAGAAACATTCAAGAACAATTTTGGCCACCCTGGCTCAGTCCCACAAGCGAGTCACCAACATCTCATGGTCAACAGTATCAAAAGCAGCCGACAGATCTAACAGAATCAGTAGGGTCAAACAACCCTGATCCAATTCACGGCAGAGGTCAGTGATAAGCCAAAGTGATAGGCAGAATAAACAAATACCGATTTAAGAGGATGGCAGAATGAATCAGGCATGTCCCTTTCACTGTGCAAGCCCCGAACTTGGGGACTAGAACATTCCTGGATCAATTTCACTGCTGGCAACTTCCCAAGGTGTGTGGGATGCTGCTGCTTCCCTGCTGGACAAGTCAACTCTTTGTGCTCACTAAGCAGCTGATCAGTAGGAAACCAGGAGCATTTCCTCTAGGACTCTCAGCACACTTGGAGGAGAACCAGACTTGTAAAACCTTAATATGGAGGTTTTACAAGTCTGTTTCTCCAAGCATGCATTAGTTCGCCAGCGCCCACTGTTTCCAATTACCTGTTGCGTACTTCTCCAAAGCAACTGAGAATTGCCACTGTTGGAGACAAGATGCTGGGCTTGATGGGCCATTGGACTCACCCAGTAATGACAACTCTTATGTTCTTATGCAGGCGAGCTGCGGGTTGGACTAGATGATTTAACCTTTCCAATTCTAAGATTCTGTGATTCTTTCGATGGGTGCTTACAAGTGTGATGGCACTGGAGTCTTCCCACCCAGGCATGGGAGTGTACCCCCAAGCGAGGCAGCTCCAGCGGTAGCAACACACAACTCCACCACCAGACCCACCTAGGGAGGGGGGGCAAGGGCCACATCCCTGCACTGCAACCAGCACCCCACACCCTGACACCCTGACACTGGCCAGGTGAGCACGCGAACAGACACACTTGCACTGTGTGCCCACCTATGGCCTGCCTGGGCAGTTCACAGGGCCGGACTATGGGCCCGTGCTTCCAGCCCAGCTGCCAACCCTGCTGGGGTTTGAACTGGGCCCACATCTGGCAGACCGGGAACAAACATGCAGGGTCAGTGCTGGCCCAAGCAAGCCAGAGCTGGGCAAACCATGCTGCTGTCACATTTGTAAGCACCCTATGATTCTACCTGCCACTGCAAATGCTCTGATTTTATTGTTAACACACATCCTAGGTATTTCCATCTTTGTTTCTGGATAGCATTAAAATGAGGGGTTGTAGGACTCTCTGACCACTCTTAGCATGTGGGATCGCCTCACTCCCCATGTGCCCGTGCAACCCCTGAGATCGTCCGTGGGGGCCTTTTTGGAGGTTCCCCGGGCAAGACAGGTGGCCACTGATGTTAGATCTTTTTCGGTGGCTGCCCCTGTGCTGTGGAATTCACTCCCAGAGGAGGCTCGGTTGGCCCCCAACCTCCTGTTGTTTTGATGTTTGTGTAAGACCTGACTGTTTCGCCAGACTTTTGGCGAGGGGGCGGGGTAGGGTGGGGGAGGTGGGGTTTGGGTGGGACGGTGTGTTTTTATTACTTGTTTTAAAATTTGTAGATTTATTTTTAAATGTTTTATTGTTGAATTTTTTATAATTTTTTGTGCATGTTCTTCGCCGCCCCGAGCTGCCTTTGGGCAGGAGGGGCAGGATATAAGTTTTGAATAAATAAATTAAAAAATGGTTGTAAGTTCTTTCCACTTAATAGTACCCATTAACGTCCTGAGAAATATGCTTCCACATACATTGAAACATTTTTCTGTCTCTTTAGTAGAGGTTTTACAAGCTTTCATACCCATATTTTAAGATAGAAAGAGCATTTAAGAGGCTGATTCATAGCTTGGTCTTTAAGTTGTTCACTTTTTGATGAGCAATTCTTATTTGAGCCGGAGAACGCAGCTTAAGGATCCAACTGCTGGGCAGCAAAATGGTCCAGCTGCTGCCTTGCCAACTTATGACAATATTTTCTTCTAGATATGCCTTCTGGCTTTCACTGCCACGGTGTGTAAAATGACCCACTTTTTGTTTTGTATTGTTTTGCCTTCCAAGGTAAAGCTCAAGGTGGCCGTTGCTGAGGACCTCAGGATTTTGTAACTGAATTTGATCCCTGAGTTCTTTGCTGAAAGTCTATCTGTAGCAGGGTGCAGTTCCCAGGGGTAAGTTTCTTCAGGTTCAGGCCCCCTGGGCTATCACTCCCAGTGGGGAATCAGCAATGCACTCACATGTTATGGGAATTAGCTCAAGTCTTTATTAATACTCAGCATTCCACCTTCTCTGGGCTGCCAACTCAGTTGCCTCACACCCTGCAGACCCAGTTAGTCTCTTCCAGCCATACACCCCTTTGGCACAAGATCCATTCCCTCCACCGCCGCCCCCCAAAGTCCATACAAGCCAGGCAAGCAAGCCCTGGCTCACTCTTATCCTCTCAGGCAACTGGCTCCTTCCTGGGCACAGCCTCCCCCAATACCTGGGTTCACAGCTTCTCTTCCTTCCAGTATTCAGGACCTTGGAGAGCATAGAGTGGCCAGTCACTCCCAGTCCAGCATCCAGGCTTCTCCCAGCTAAGTCCAGGGCTCAACCTTCTCCCCAGCATGTCTTCAGAACTGGACAGCTCCCCTGCTCAGTGCCTCCAGGAGATGTTGCCTGCTTGGCTCCCAGGCAGAGACTGCTTTCCTGTCTGACTTCCAGCCTCTCGGGCGTGGCCAGATCCCTTGGCTGTCTGCCCTTAAAAGGCTAGTGTCCTGGCCACTCTGTCCCTTTCACTCTCAGCCTGTTTCCAACTCAGGCTGGTCTCTCGCTATGGGGTTGGCTCTACCATACACATGTGTATGCTCAGCCCCCCTCTTAAAGGGGTCGCAGCCCCACAAGAGATTCTGTGATTCTTTCGATGGGTGCTTACAAGTGTGATGGCACTGGAGTCATCCCACCCAGGCATGGGAGTGTACCCCCGACCGGGGCAGCTCCAGCGGTAGGAACACACAACTCCACAACTCCCTGCTACACTGTTTTTCTTTGCTTGCACATTGAGTCAGTTGTCACAAGGGGTATATTATCAGCAGAATCTAGATCATCAAATACACTGCTGTTGAACCATTCAATGCCTGTGTTCTACACATCTGTGCTCTATAGGGCAATGCTAACTAGAACAGGCAAAAGAATGCAGCCTTGTTTGACACCAAAATCTATGTGGAATCATTCACTCAAGTCAGTATTTATTTTAGCCTATTTAATATTTACCCTATCAAAAAGAAGGCTATGGGGAGATACAATCACATTGTATATATGAGGGGAGTTAACACAATAGGAGGGAAAGATTTGTTCAAATTAAAAGGGAGCGTCGGTACAAGAACTAATGGATACAAGCTGATTATCAATAAGTTTAGGCTGGAAATTAGAAGAAGGTTTTTTAGAGCAGTGAACTACTGGAATAAGCTTCCAAGGGCAGTTGTGGGAGCAAACAATCTGAATAGCTTCAAAATGGAGACGGAGTTATGACATGTATCTCTTGAGGAGTTTGTTATTTGAGACTACAGAACAAAGTGTTGTTTTTTCCCCCCCAGCAATACATGTTGGGGTGGGGTTTTTTCCCCCTTTCTTCTTTCATCAAAGATGTCTGTGGCTGGAAATGGGAATGTCAGGACATTCTGAAGTCTAAGTATATTGTATATTAGGTGCCTTGCCAGTGGGGCCTGTCCGCATGCTCAGGGTCTAACCTATCGCCATATTTGGGGTCAGGAAGGAATTTTCCATCTGGGCAGATTGGCAGTTGACTCAGAGGTTTTTTTTTTTACCTTCCATTGCAGCATGGGTGTGGCTCACCAGTTTGGAACATCTGGATCCTTCTTTTTCTAAAATTATTTCCTGTTATTTCAGACATTAGTGTGCTCTGGTTGGTCCCAGTCTCTACTTGTAGCTATTGGTGGTAATTCTCCATGTAAATGTTTGGGGTGTGGCAGGTTCAGCAGTAGTTCATGGAGCTAGACTAGCTGACCCTTGATGTCCTGTCCAGCCTTGTGACTCTATGGCTGCTTTCGCTGCCCGCTTGCACCATGAAATCATGAGGCTTGCGAAAGTGCTTTGGGCAGCTGTTAGACGCGCCTATACGTGTCTTATTTCCTGTCACGCATTCTTTAACAGTGCAAATTAAATACCTCGCATATCAAGGTATTTA
Organism: Sphenodon punctatus; assembly: GCA_003113815.1. NCBI lineage: Eukaryota > Metazoa > Chordata > Lepidosauria > Sphenodontia > Sphenodontidae > Sphenodon > Sphenodon punctatus. Next base: position 835,760 of record QEPC01015537.1, read on the forward strand.
GTTTGTGCTGTTAAAGAACGTGCAGCCAGAAATACGGCACATACAAGTGCGTCTAAAAGCTGCCCACAGCACTTTTACAAGCCGCATGATTTCAAGGCACGAGTGGCCAGTGCTTGTCTAAAAGTGGCCTATGACACAAAAGTCTATGTGGAACCATTTACTCAAGTCAGCATTTATTGTACTTTGATAAAAAGCCTTTAAAATGTTAATTCTGTTTGTTGGCATAGTATGAGCCTTCTGCAGTAATAGAGAATTATGAAGAATGCTATGAAGGGTATAATCTAATGTTCGTTGTGGCATTTTTATTCATTACTTTGCAGATAAAATGGCTCATTTACCATGACGTGGGCGCTGCTACTTCATCTGCAGAGTCAGAATTTGGGGCTGTGGAAGCTCAGCCTTGTCCTGTTTGTTTGGATCGTTTCAATTAGCGTCACCCACCAATGGAAATGATGTGCTTGGAGCACTGCGGGCAACCTGTTGTGAATTAGATGCTTGCTGGTCCTGGCTGGTGAAGACCAGCAGGGAGATGCTGGGGCCATTGCTGACTGGGGTAGTCAATGTCTCCCTTTGGGAGGGTAGGTTGTGGGACACCCTCAAAATTGCGGTAGTCTGACCCCCACTTACAAAACCATATTTGGATGCTGACTCCCCGACTAGCTATGGCTCTGTTTCTATCCTTCCCTTTTTAGGGAAGGTTATTGAACGGGTAGTTGCACAGCAGCTTCAGGCTCATCTCAATGCTATCGGTTCCTGGGCCTATTTCAGTCAGGTTTTTGTCTAGGGTATAGCACGGAGTCTGCACTTGTGGCCTTGGCTGATGATCTACACCTGGAGATCAACAAGGGGAACTGTGCCCTGTTGATCTTGCTAGACCTCTCAGTGACCTTTGACATGGTTGATCGCAGGGTGTTGTTGACACTACTGCGGGATCTGTCAAGGGTATGCAGGCCTGCTCTTGAATGGTTCTGTGCATTCCTTTCGGGGAGGTCCCATCGCATGGTGATGGGAGACTGCTTGTCATCCTCCCAGAACGTTCCCGGTGGTGTCCTACAGCAGTGTTCCATCTTGTCTGTCTCCCCTCTTGTTCAGTGTGTATCTGAGGCCCCTGGGTGAGATCATTTGGAGGTTTGGAGTGAAGTACATTCAGTATGCTGATGACATCCAGCTCTACCTCTCTTTTTCATCCAACCCTGTTATTGAGGAGGTCAGGTCCCCTCTGGTTACCCAGGTTTTCAGACTTGGAATGCTTGTGGACCCCTTGCTGCACTCGGAACATCAGGTTGCAGCAGTGGCCAGGAGTGCTTTCACCAACTTCATCTGGTAAGAAGGCTGAGTTAATCTGTCCACCTTCATCCATGCTTTGATCACATTGAAGCTAGACTACTTCCACGCACTCTACATGGGGCTACCCTTGGTGACTGTCCAGAAGCTGCAGCTGGTGCAGAACACGGCAGCCTGGCTTCTTTCAGGGGTGGGTGGCCATGAACACTACACATTACACCTGTGCTCCATAATTTGCACTGGCTTCCTATGACCTGTTACTGTCAAAGAGATATTGCTCTAGGGTACTCCAGCAGTATCACCACCCTAGGAAAAGGTTGTGTGTGTAGCAGGTGGAGAAGGGTGCAGCATACCAAGTTCACCTAATTCAAGCAGATACACCGCACCTCGGGAGGGGGGAGAGGGAGTACTAAAGGATCCCCCTTCTGCTGCCCAAGACAAATCCCTAGATATCCCTGGAAGGAGGAAGAAGAAGGACCATGCTACTACCGCTTGCTTCCCTTGTGGATAAAGCAAGCCCCTTGTCTTAACCACTTAGTGAGGGCAGAGTCATGGTCTGGTGACAGAATGGGGCAGAACCTCAGAACCATGTTAGAGGGTGTCTATGGCTCCAGTTGAGGATCTGGCCCAGTGTGCAGAACTCCTAGCACAACGGAAGTTGTAACCCCAAAACATGTTTTACCAAAATCAAATTGAATTCAAACGAGCAATCCAAAGTAAAATCTTTATCTTTATTTTTAGCTCTACAGTACCCACACAAATAGTATTTTACTGACAGTGGCAGAAAGAGCCTTGTCCTGAAGAGAACAGAATCAAAGCTAGAGAGTGCACTGGAGCGGAATTTTAAACCACATGGCTATTGTGCTTATGAAACCAAAGAATATTGAGTTAATTGAATGACAATTTCTGAATCTAATAAATGCACATCTTTGCTTCCAAGAGGCTGAAATCACGTTATATCACTGGGAAAGATTAAACTTGAAATTTTGAGCTGTCATTAAGTGCTATAGTACTGTCAGTTCATTAGAGAGATTTATAGGATGAGGGAGAGGGTGCCACTGCAACTACTTCTGCAGGGCCCCATGCTGACCTCAGCCTCCCCTTCAGTAAGCATGTGAGAACAGAACGCGGTTTGGATGTTCGGCCGTTCAGTTCAGGAACCGAGCTCGGGTTCGGTCATTCGGTTCGGGAACTGAGTTTGGGTTCGGTTGTTCAGTTCAGTGGAGTTTGGTTTGGCCAAACATTCAGAAAATCGGTATCGATATTGGTGCCGATATCGATACCGATTTCAAAGTTTTTATTTTTGGTATCAGTATCGTTTGGCTCTGAGACACTAATAAGTTATTATATTGTTAATGTTTGTTTTTTAAAAAGTTATTATAAAAGTTATATCTGTTACCAGCTGAGTTTGACCTTTCCAATTTTTTACCCTTCTGTGCTGCCTTATGGGCCTCTCCGGCCTCTCCTACTTCCCTTCTCGATGTCTTCCAACCCAATGAATGCACACAAAAAATTTGTATGTATATATTTTTTATTTTTTTATTCAATTTTTAAAATCTAATATTATATATATCTACACCAAATCTAACTGCTATTAACTATTCTAAAATCTTTGGAACTAAATGAAATATCTAATAACTACAAAGGCCTAGTCCTACAAACACACTATAAAACTGAATCACTACACACTATCTCTATCTATCTCTATAACTAAGCTAACTCCTACAACTATCTATATCTATAGTAACTATCTAATATCTATCTGTCTATATATATATTACACAGGGATGGGGGGGACACAGACAGCTCACAACAAACAACACAGGGCGGGGTACAAAACTGAAATGAAACCTAAATCAATCTAATCCTACTCTAAATAAATCCAAAAACAGGGGAAGGGAATCAGGGATGGAATATATACAGGGAAAAGGGGAGGATTCAATGGAGGGTAGGGAGAAAGAACACAGGGAGGGTTAAAAAATAAAAATAACACCTAAATCTATCAAATCTAATCTAAATAAATGATACTAGGGAGGTAAATGTGTGGGATGGGTGAAAAAGGAGGAGGATGGCAATGGATTAGGAACACAAACTGCTAGGAGGGGGAGACTTCTTTCAGTGGGGCCTGGGGAAGGGGTCTCAGTCACACTCCACGTCACACATGCTAGGCACTTGCACACACTCTGCCCCCAACTGGGAAGGGGAAAAAGCCTGTCAGGATAGAGTTATATCCCAATATGTCTCACAGAGACGGGACCCTCATCATCATTGGGTGCAGAGCCAAAGGGTAAGCCCAGTCTGGGCCGTGCCCGCCACAGGGTCACACACCCAACACTCACACCACAGGGAGGGGGATGGGAAGTTCTAGTGTGGAACAAGCGCGGGAACACGGGAGCCAGAGCCCAGGTCCAGGGGGGAGAAGGAATACTCCACACACTCCTGAGGGGGGAAGGAACCAGGTCTGGGGAGAGGAAGGGGGGGAAGGGCTTGCACGCTGTCACTCACTCTCACACTTGCTTCAAGTATTCAGGCTTGCCAAGGGAAAGGTTTAAGGAACACAGACTACACACTACCCTGTGTATGCACAAGCACCACCTGTATCTGAACCCACACGCTTCACACAACAAATTGCAACACTTATCTCTCAGAGGCCAGTTTCTCGCTCTGATTACCGGCAACAGGGAACCCCCTGTGCCAGCTTAAATATAGTAAGACACACACCCCATGCATGCTTGGAGCCGTGCGGAGTACCGCGGTGACTGTAATTGAGGCCCCGCCCCTTGTGAGGGTGGAGGGACACTGCGCGCTGCCGGGCTGGTTGTCCTGGCAACGGAGCACTGCAGGGAAGTGTCCCACACCGTGCTCGGCCCTGGAACAGGGGCGAGAAGCTGCGGAGTAGCCCCCCCTAGTGTGGCCAAGGTCCCCTCTAGCCCCAGCCCTGACAACTTGTGAAAACGCCTGCAGTTCAGGAACAGTGGCTAGCTCAGAAGGTGTTAGAAGGGGGGAGGGCAATGGCTTTTGTTACTTGCTGCGCCCGCCGTACCACGAGCCCCATTGACTCTGTGCAGCCTAGCCCCCCGCCCCCTATGTCCAATCGCAGACTGCAAAGCCAGTGGTCTGAGGAGAAAAGGGATGATGATTGGGCAGGCTGGCTGCTACTCCAATCCTCTCCACCCCTGGTGCCAGGAAGTCTGCTCCTCAGCTGCCTCCCCGTCCCTGGGTCTTCCAGTCATGTTTTTGCCACCCAAACTCATCCGAACTCACACGAACGTGGCCGAACTGTTCAGTCATTTTTGAGTTCGGATCGAGTTCGGGTTCAGTCGGTTCGGAAGTTCGGTTTGGTCGTCCGAACAGACCGAGTTCGGTCCGAACTCCAAACATCCGAACCGTGTTCACACATCCCTACCCTTCAGGTCCTGCCATAGGATGGGGCCTGTGTGGCCCAAAGCTTTGTATACTCTCCCCAACAGTAGTTTAGTCAATAAAAGATATCATTTGAACTCCTCTCTCTCTATTTCTTTAACCACCTAGATGGCTTGCCAAACCTGAGCACATTAACACAGTTCTGACTCCATGTAAAAACTAGCAAAGCTGCTCCTGGAAAAAACAGAGCAATGTCCCCCGTTCCTGGTTCACACATAGCTAATGTAAATGTAGCATATGATTAGTTCTCACAACAGCAGCCTGAATTTTCCCTAGCTGGAGAGAGACCTGGGCTGCTCTGGGAACACACAGAGGGTACTGCTACAGGCCACCGTTTAGTTGTTTGGTAGCAATACACCAGAGGTGGACAAATGGCAGCACAGAAGCTACAGCACAAAACATCCCCCCCCCCCCCCACACACACACACACACTTCACTCTCAGTTTCCATTGAGGGTGTCACCATCCAGCCTGTTCATCCTGTGAGTAGCCTGGGATTCATTTTTGACTCCTCCTTCTCCTTTTCACCTCAGATCCAAGCTGTTGCCAAATCCTGCTGCTTTGCCCTGTGTAATATTGCCCTGCCTTACTGTCGTAAGTGCCACTGCAAAAACCCTAGTCCACACTCTAGTCATCTCTCACCTTGACTACTGTAACTTCCTCCTTACTGGCCTCCCCTGCTCTGATCTCACCTCTCCCCCTCATCTCCGTTCAACACTCTGCTGCCAAAGTCGTCCACCTTGCTTGTTGCTTTCACCATGTTAAGCCCCTCCTCTCCGCCCTACACTGGTTACCTCTACAGGAACGCATTCAACACAAGCTCTTGGTCTTTACCTTCATGGCCTTGCTTCCCCATCTCTCTCCACTCTTGTATCCCACCACATTCGTGCTCGGAAGCTTCACTCCGGCTCCTCTGCTCCCACCCTCGTCTGCTTGCAACTCCCCTGTTTCTCTAAACATCTTTGCCATTTCTCTCTTGCTGTCCCCTATGCTTGGAACTCCCTCCCTGGATACATTTGTTCTGCCCGCCCTCCCCCTCAACTTTCAAATCCCTCCTGAAAATCTACCTCTTCAGTCAGGCTTTTCCTGGTCATGAGTCAAAAGGCTTATCATGAGATAATTGCATCCTCATCCCTCCCTCGCTCAGAATCTCTTCCCTGTAACTAAGGGTAATTTCAGACGTTACGCAATCACAGTCAACCACGGAAATCCCGTGGTGGCAGATGGTCGTGTAACATCTGTTTGCTCTCTGCCAGATGTTCACCACGGTGAACCACCGGCGGTGAGCAAATTAACCACGCTTTCAAGGATGGTCCAGGCACCATCTGAGAAAGCGTGGTTAATCGAACCACGGCCCAGAATCGGTGGCCGGTAATGTCTGTCACCGCTGCTGATTCCAGGCTGTGGTCCAGACCCCAGGACGGAATCAGGTGCAGCGGCCAGATTGGCTTCTGCGCCAGCCTGTCTCCCAGAGGGCGGGTGGCCCGGGGAGTGTGGGGGGACGGGGCTGTGTGGCCGCATGTTGCATTGTGCAGCCTCGCCCTCTCCCCCGATTCCCCGACGGAATCAGCCAGCTCGTCTGTTGATGGACTGTTTTGATTCCGGTGGGGAATCCAAATGTGATTTAGTGACAGGGCCAATAGGCGCCCTGTCACATCTGAAATCACCCAAAGTTAAGCACATGCACATGCATTTTCTCAACCTCATGAATATATCCTTGTCTCTCTCATTCACCTCTCCATCGTCTCACCCTTTCTTGTCTCTCTTAGATTGTAAGCCCTTTCGGGTAGGGAACTTATCTATAAGGGGTGGGATTCCAGGCAAAATATCTGTATCAGTTTCTTTCAGTTTCAGCTCCCCTGTGTCTCAGATCTCCTATCAGTATCAGATCTATCAGTGTCAATTCTTTTTCCCATTAAGTCAATGGGAAATTTTCCCATTGACTTCAATGGGAAAGAAAATCCTCAGAGACGCAGGAGAGCCCACCAAAGAAACCCTGGGCATCCTCCCCACCCCACTCCCAGCCTCAGAGGCTGAGGATCCATTACCCCTAACACCCCCACCCACTGGGGCCCGGCTTTACCCAACCCCTGGGGTTCATGTATTTTACCTAGTGTTGTTGCCAGTTGCCAGAAAAACCCCAGAGGGTGAGGGTCATAGCCACCGGCTGAGCCATCAGCTGGGCCACCAGCTCTGCTACTGGTGGCTAGGGCTCCTCTGCTGCTGACTGGTGTCGGGAGCCGGCTCTGCTGCCAGGCTGCAGGGCAGCAGAGAAGGCCCAGCCGCCTGGCAGCAGAGCCAGCTGCTGCCACCAGTCAACAGCAGAGGAGACCTGGCCACTGACAGCAGAGACAGATCCTCTGCCAGGAAGCCAGGTCTTCTCTTTCTTCTTCTTACAGGTCCAGAGCTTAAAGAAAATGCTGCCGGATCAGCAGCAGCACAGTGCAGATGCACAAAATGGCCACCGAGGCCATTCTGCGTATGTTCAGCCTTAATCCAAAATTGGTGCAATTTTGGAAGAGGACAACTGTTCTGCACATGTGTGGGGAGCCATTCCATGCATGTGCAGAACAGCTGCCTTCTTTCAAAATGGCACTGATGCTGCCAGTGCCATTTTCAGTTAGGGCTGCTCATGCGCAGAATGGCCTCAGCCACCATTTTGTACATGTGCACTGTGCTGCTGCCAATTTGGCAGCATTTTCTTCAAGTTCTGGACCTGTAAAGGAAAAGAAGGCCCAGCTGCCTGGCAGAGGAGCGGCTTCAGTGCCGGTGGCCAGGCCTCCTCTGCTGGTGGCAGGAGCTGGCTCCATAGCCAGGCAGTTGGTCCTGGTCCTTCTCCACCACCCCACAGAGGAGAAGACCTGGCTGCCTAGCAGTGAAGCCAGCTCCCGACACCAGTCATCAGTGGAGGAGGCCAGCCACCAGTAGCAGAACCGGTAGCCCAGCCGACGATCCAGGCAGTGGCCGTGAGCCCCACCGCCCCGGACTGAAGCAGCAACGTTAAGTAAAGTGCAGGGGCCCTAGGATTTGGGGGCATGGGCAAAGTCAGTTCCCGACGGGTGGAAGTGTTAGGGGTAATAAATCCTCACCCCCCACCCTCTGAGGCCTGAAGTGGGTTGAGGAGTGGAGGAGGTTTCCCTCTCTTCCCATTGAAGTTAGTGGGAGAATTTCCCATTGACTTCAATGAGAACAGAAGAGTCAAGAATTGGAAACCAAGACGGGCCCAATTCTCGGATCTCTCGGTTTTAAACAAAAGAGAGTCTTTCGGCCTCTTTCGGTTAAAAACCGAAACCAAAAGTCCCATCCCTAATAACTACAGTGCCAGACACACCACTGGCACTAAATAAATAAATAAATAAATAATGCATGTGGCTTTCTGGCATCTCTAATGCAGCTTTTGGAAAAACGGACTGCCTGGAGTTGGGATGATAATGCTTTTCCCACAATTCCACCTCCTTCACCTAGTGCTAGTCATTCACCTCTCCTGCCTTTGTGTGCTGGGAGGGCTGGGTGGTGCAGCAGTGGTCACAGTGCTGGTGCACAGACAATGTAGGAAAGTTGAGTGCTCTCAGCCCTGGGAAGCCCATGTGGGTGGCCAAGGCAGGACAGGCAAACAGTGTCAGTGGGTGTGCAGCAGTGGGAGACGGGAGAATCAGGTGAGGAGTGGGCTGAGATGGGGGTATGCAGAGGCAGCACCCCAGGGCAGCGTGTGTGTGTGTTTGTGTGTGTGCACAAGCGCAATTCTGTGAGACTCTGTATGTGACTGTGTGAGAGTGTGAATGAGGGCTAGAGTGGCATTCATTGGTGACTCCTGACCATGGGAATATCTCTATGTGTGGCTCTTCAAATCAGGAACTTTGCCCATCACTGGGTTAGAGGCTCGGTGAAAATGACCATGTTCCTCTTCCCTTCCTCAATTTCACCAAGCTCTTAAGTCACTGAGTGCAGATTGGCTCCCGCTCTTGCAAGCTCTACAAGCATTTAGTTCTCTAGGTTCCCTGCTCATAAGCTGAGTGGGAACTAGAGCAGTCCATCCTGCAGAGTTTGTAGAGAAGAAGCCAGCTCTGGGACTTCTATGCTTGACCTCAGTGGAGAACACTGATTTTTGTGTGTTTCAAATTAAAGCATTGTCAGATAAAAGATAACTCACCCTTGAGTATGAAACCAAAGCTGCTTTCACACAAGATGGTGTCTCCCCCAATTTTCTTGTTCCCATGATTTTCCTGCAATCTTAAAATCATGCAATTTATTTTCTGGGAGCCATTCTCAGGAGATTCATCTCCTGCAATTGTTTCCTTTCCGCATTTTACATAATCATGGGATCTACCATTCTCACGAGCGCAAATTTCACACAATTTTCATCCTCTGTCTTCTGCCCTGTGCCTGCTGCCTGATTGACTTCAGAGCAAAGTACGGTGAAATTAACAAGCCATCTGAAATTAACTAGCCTGGAATGAACCATGGATCCATCTTGCTGATTTGCTGGTTTCCATACCTGTTATCACATGATTGTAATACTGACAGGTATTCCCATATTCCCAATTTTGTCCAGCCATAACACCCATCATTGTAAGAGTAGGATTTCAGAACCCAGTAACACACAAGCACTTTTTATATTTTATGAATGTGTTAGGGTTTATGTAATTTTATATTATGTGTATTTTAACAGGTTTTAAGAGGTTTATTAGCTGCCCTGAGCTGGTTTTGCAGAATGGGGTAGGGTATAAATAAATAAATAAATCATAACTTGTGGGATGCTCACACATGCAACTGACTTGCGGGAGCAAATTACAATCCCGCAGTTAGTATCTTATGTGAAAGTAGCCCAAGTTTGATAATATTCTGAAATGTAGAAGGAAATTCTTTTCTTTCCCCTGTTGTGATGCTCGAGAGAAGGCTAGGGCAAAGGGGGACCACTCTGAACATTAGTACAGGTTCCAAGGTCTACATAGAAGTTGGGAGTGGGGCACTTAAGGGATGCGCTCAAGAAAAGGCAGGTCCAGATCACAAATCTGCATCATAGATCTGTCCCCTATCCTTGAGTGCATGTCCTCATTTCTGCTCACTTACCCAGAGCTAGGTTTTTCAGTGTTGGGGGGGTAGGAACCAGGAGCCAGATCAAGAACTAGAAAAGGGCGACATAAAAATATTTCACAGGCCACATTTGGCCTCTGAGCCTGAGGTTTCCCTTTCCTGGGCTGGGGGGGAGATGGTAGCATCCAAGAGAAGGAATTTTCTGCCATCTACCTGTGCAGAGCTAAGTGGTTTACCTAGTGGTATTGTGCCACCGCACAGCAGGGCTCCTTACTTCTGTTTTAGTAAATGGCAAGTGCTTCCTTCTATACCTGCCACACCACTAGATAACAGCAGGGACATGGAGAAAGGGATGAGCCTCACCACATCCTTGTGGGATGGTACAACAGCTGAAAACCCCATATCTGCTGCACTCCAGAGAACTCTAGATTCATATTTCACCCTAGCGGAGGCCCTGTGTGAGGATATACACATTCCTTGCATCTTCTTGCCTCCTGTGGCAAAGCATGAGTGGACCCTGCGGGATCCACACAACAGGGGCTATGGATAGACCATATAAGCCTAGCTGAGCCAGGCTAAGGCCTGTGTCTAAGGGAAGGCTTGAGTTTTGTCCATCCTGGCTGCAAGCAATGGGCAGGATCAGCCTGGGTCCAGCAGATTATCTGGAACCCAGATTCCTGTTTGTATTTTGCTTGCTTGTTTCTCTATCATATTATTTTGGTTATTTTGCAAAGATCCCTGAAGTAAGGGAACCTGGAGGAAGCTGTGTTGTCCACTGCAGCACCTTCCTGGAGCAGGAGACTCCACCTCCCTAGCAGATCCTCACAAAACAGGGATGAATTTTGCTCATAGGGTGCAATCATCTGCCAGAAAAGCCAGTGGGGAGCTGAGTCATGGATTTCAATGGACGTAGGATGTTGTCCTTGGTGTCTTTGGTCATAATTCATACAGAAGTTATTAAGCAAAAACTACAATTTAAGCACTGATTTAAGATGTTAAAGGGAAGTGGTGGTAAAGTACAAAAAATGAAATGTAAAATATATCCTTGTAGTTTAGCCTATTACAGAATACTTCTTGACCCAAATATAGTTAACACATTCTGTTGCTTTAGCAGAAGATTACACCTAGTTTAATATATCTTTGCTAGCATCTTTCTTGTTTTAGTCTCTGTCACTGGGGGCAAAATACAGAAAATAGTGACAAGTACAATATCAATAAACATAATAATAATTGATTTTTGGGAGATGAAAAATCTGAAATTAGTGTCCATTTCCCCCAAGAGCATTGTTTGATTAATTTAATGTTCATCTTAGTCTTTCTAAGTCAGTCTGGTACTGCTGATCTGCTCAGCAAGACTGTGATGGGGCTTGTGGTTAGGACACAGAGGCAAATAAAACTTATTGCACAGTCCAGCATTTTTAAAAGGAAACATCACAGACTTAAAGGAAATGACTGCCAAGTATATCCCAAGGAAATGCTTAAAATTGTTATAATTTATTTTGTTACAGTCTGACAAACTTTATATCTGAAGAAGGAAACAGAATTAGATAGAAGTTTGAATACCATCCAGTGTCTATTTAAGAAATTCTGAGAGGCACAGGAGACAAAGGATGCAACCTTCATTTGTCCAGGTGCACAAGCTGCATATGAAGTGTCATGCTAGATTTAAGTGGGTGCCAAATCTTCATTCACAACAACATATCACAGGCAGTAGCAGGACCTATTTACAAGTGGTCAGACCATACTTATCCATGCAGGGCAGTTGTGGGCTAGGCTCTGAGAGGCGACCACTACATGCACAAGTGAAAGCAGGTAAAGGGCAATGATGGCTCTCATAGGGCAGACGGATTTGGTGCTCACTTAAGCCTAGTGAGTGCACTCACAAGGGTAGTTTACCCCAGGATAGCCGGTAAAGCAACGGTCATAGAGTGAAAACAGATGTGAAGGCAACGAGGCACCTCCCCCAGGGTGAACCACTGCAGCCGCCACTCCTCGGGTTGGCGAAGAAGGCTGTTCACACAAGCAGCCCTTCCTCCATAACCCAGGTCTGAGGGCTTTTGTCACAGGTCCCTCTGCCCCCGCGTTTGGCCCAAGGAGCTGTCCACACTGGACAGCACAGCCAGGCCAATGCTGCTCAAACTCGTGCAGCCGGCCCACCAAAGAGCTGATGGGGGCACTTCTCGGGGGGGGGGGGCATCAGCTGTTTGGCACACACACCCGGCCTGCCGAACAGGTGATGGGGAGCCTGGAGCTCCAGGCACCCCAATCAACTGTTAGGCAACTGGGGTGAGCATGCTTCTCCAGGCACACACACACACCATCAGCTGTTCGGTGGGCTGGGTTGACACGCTCCTCAAGGCCCAATCCACTGAACCCACTTCATAGTAGGGCTGAGCAGGCCTAGCTGATGTGTGGGCACCCATTAGCCCAGTTTAGTGTGGGTGTGAAGGCCGTAGCCCAGGCTGCATTTTCAAGCTTCTCCAGCCAACGTATCCCATGGCAGACAGCCACCCACCCCAGGGTGGATGCAGGTGAACATCTGGTGGACTGAACAAACGTGCAATTGAGTCCCAGGCTAAAGCGGGCTATTGTCACATCTGCTTTCACCCATACAAACACTCTGGCAGGTATCCTGGGACAAAGGCCATTTACACTGTGGTAGCTGCCTCATGTGAGCAAGCCCATGTAAATTTTATTTAATTAATTAATTTATACCCCAAGGCTTCCTCAAAAGCTCAGTGCAATTTATAAAAGTATTAAAATACAATTTAAAACATTACAATCCCCACCCAAAAAAACCAACCCACTCCAACCCCCACAAAACTTCCCACCTAATCCCTGCCTGCCAAATGCTTTAAACAAAAAAAAAAGTAGATAAACCTTTCCACCTCAAAAATCAAGAAAGTATCAAATAAACATAATTTGGAGACAAGGAACCTTTCTCAGCAGCCTCCTCAGCCCATTAGTGATTCAGACACTGCTAACATAGTTCATTACTGAAGCAGACAACATTCATACTGTTCAGGCGATAGCATTCTTGGCCAGTCCTTATTAATATCTAAATTGAGCTCTCCTTAGTGGGCTTCCTCTCTTCAGAAAGTAAGGAGAACTCCTGCACTACAGGAACTGTAGTTAACTGCTTGGCTCTTTGTACCCAGTGTGGTTTCAGAGAGGAAATAAAGAGCATTTAGAGTGACTGAACCACATCACATCTTGCAATATCCTCATTAAGCTGTTATAATTAGGGTTATGTTGTTTTCTTCATTTTCTCTCAATAGTGTTGGCTGGCAAAGACCAATGCCTTTAGCCCTCTAGTAAATTAATTATTAATGAAGAAGTTAATAATTCATGTTAATTGGTACTATAAGCTCCTTTCCCCAACAAATGTGAGCAAAGGTCAAAACTTGTTAACAGCAAAGGTGAAATCTATTTTAAGAGGGGTTTCCCCACCCCCCACCCCTCCATGATATATCAGTGAAGTCGAGATATGCCTTGCAAAACGTCACAGCATTTCAGAGGCTAAGCAAGTTCCGAGGGAAAGGACTAGTTTGCTAGTTAGGCTTCGAAGTCTTCTATTCACTGAGCATTTGAACTGAAACCCAACAAAGGGATTCAAACTTAAATACTAGCAAAACCAGTCCAACCACAATAATGCAAAAGGAACCTCAAGAATTATTAGAATTGTATTTATATATATATGTACAGAAGGCTCTCAAGTAAAGATTATTTTGGTAAAATGACTGCTTTAATCATTGTAAAGGCAACTTTTTAAAAAAAAAATTATTTGGCAACTGCATTTCACTGATCAGTATGTGCTCTGTTTCCTGGAAAAGGACAATCTGTTCAATCAAAACCATAACTTTGAAACTTACCTTATAGTTGCAGATAATTATGTACAGATAAAGTAACTTTCTATGTTTATTCTGTGCCCCCCCCCCCCAAAAAAAAAGATAGGTTATTTGTTTCTGAACTTAAAAGAACTGTGCCACTATTTTCCCCTCTGATTGCCTGTGCCAATTCTGCCCTTGATCAGAAACAATCTACTTCAAATATGTTTTTAATTTGATAAAATATTTTTAAAGGATCATGTGATATCACATTTACTTAGCAAGCTAATTTTTCCCATATAAAGAATAAATTTATGCTCACTTTTCAGAAACAAAAACAGGAAATGACTGTTTTCTTTTTTCTTTTTTAAAGCAAGATTAAAAAATGTACAATGAAGAAAGATGTGTAGACATTGGGAACGGTTTAAAAGACAATCAACCAAATAAGCTTTCAGGACAAATTCTTCTAGTTCTGTTTTTTTAAACTCCCATAACACAAGGTTTTCATTTGAAGGTCCAGTTTTAACAATTTGCATGTTAGGATAATTATACGATGCTTGATTCAGCACTCACTGAAATCAGTCCCTTTCCACTGACTTCAACAGACATCAGATAAGACCTATATTCTTTAATAGATTCTCTTTAGAAAGCCATCAACCATTCTTTGAAAACGTTTTAAATCCTGGCATAACAGGTAGCAGGTTATGCATACTTTGCAAGATCAACTTTGTGTTTTACAAAGGAAAGAAAAATCGCAGCTCAGGGGAAAAAAGGTAAATCTTTAGCATATTTTGTTAATAAAATGAGGCAAGAAATTACTGGGTCTATAAAACCTACTGATTTCAGCTCTTGATTTAAAATCCCATCTGTAGCAGGGAGATGTTGTTAGCAGTGGACTGGAAAGACAGACGCTTCTACTAACAGAGGGCCACATCTTAGGCAGGTGCTATGACAAGTGGAGGCGCTCACCTAAAGGGCGGAGAGCACCTAAACACCACAGCTGTGTAAACCACTGGGCTAAGTGGGGCCTGCTGAGCCTGGGCATTGCTAGGCCTACCAAAAAGCTTGGAAAAAAGGGTAAGCTAACCTAAATCCAGGGAGAATATCCTGAGGCAGGAGCCACGGAGAGCTCTGCCTCAGATGTGGGCTTCAGGAGGGATTTACCTGACTAACAGGAATGGTCTACAGACTCAGGAGAGGACCCAAGTGCCTGGTACACATGGGCTACTTGAGACCTGGCTCAAGGAGGAGAGCGCTGAGGCAGAGGAACTAGTGTAAAAAGGTATATAAGAAACTTTAAGGACTTGATATCTGACTGTGTCTGGTCAAGAGGGGCCCACATTAAGAGACACTTTGAGACCCTATACGGGACTGTGCAGATATCTATCTATATGTGGTTGATGAAGGATTACAGGCACTGTATAATTAAATAGGGATGGGCGAACGCGGTTCAGAAGTTCAGACTTCGGTCTGAACTCAGCCTGTTCGGACAACCTAACACGAACACGAACTGACCGAACCAAACTCAATTCTGAACATCAAAATGAGCAAACAGTTCAGTCAGTTCGGATCGCATTCGGGTGAGTTCGGGTGGCAAAAACGTGTCACTGGAAGGCAAAACGTGACAGGGAAGGGGAGTCAGCTGAGGAACAGACTTCCAGGCACCAGGGGTGGAGAGGCTTGGAGTAGCAGCCAGCCTGCCCAATCACCATCCCTTTTTGCCACTGGCTTTGCAGTCTGCGATTGGCCACAGGCTAGACTGCACGGAGCCAATGGGACTTGCGGTGAGGCGGACGCAGCAAGAAATAAAACTGATTGCCTCCCCCCTTCCCAACACCTTCTGAGCTAGTCACTGTTCCTGAACAGCAGGCATTTCAGAAGGCTCCGTCTCTCCCTGCAGTTTTTGTTCCTTCCTATTCCTAATCCATTGCCATCTTCCTCCTATTTCACCCATCCAACCCATTTACTTCCATATTATCATTTATTTAGATTATATTAGATAAATTTAGGTGTTATTTTTTGTTTTTACCCCTCCCTGTGTTCCCTGTGTTCAATCTTCCTTCCTCCCTCCCCCCTCCATTGATTCCTTTTCCCTCTCCCTCTTATTCCATCCCTGATTCCCTTCCCCTGTTTTAAGTTTTGGATTTATTTAGAGTAGGAATATTATTAGATTGATTTTCATTTCAGTTTTGT
>QEPC01015537.1:852224-877535 GCA_003113815.1 Sphenodon punctatus
ATTTTCCAAAGCATCAAGGAACAGCCACTCCAGCCCCAGGACCCGCCATCAGAGTTCTGGGGCCAAGTTACAGGCAGGGAGGGCTGTGTCCAATACCTAGAAGCTGCCACCTTAGCCCCAGGACCTACCATCATGGGTCTGGGACCATCATTCCTCGCACATAGAGCCGATTTTCCAAAGCATCAAGAAACAGCCACTCCAGCCCCAGGACCCGCCATCAGGGTTCTGGGGCCAAGTTACAGGCAGGGAGGGCTATGGCCAATACTTATAACCTGCCACTCTAGCCCCAGAACCCACAATCATGGGTCTGGGGCCATCATTCCTTGTATGGAGACGATGTCATTCCACCGCATCAAGAAACAGTCACTCCAGCCCCAGGACCCGCCGTCAGGGGTCTGGGGCCAAGTTACTGGCAGGTAGGGCTGTGGCCAATACCTAGAAGCTGCCACTCTAACCCCAGGACCCACCATCATGGGTCTGGAGCCATCATTCCTCGCACAGAGAGCCTTTTTCCGAGCGCCCGAACCAAACTAAACAGGACCGAACCAAACAGCCGAACCCAAATGCGGAGAATGAACCGAACGCCCGAACCAAACAGGCAAACCGGACCGGACCAGACCGAACTGAATGGCTGAACCCAAACCGCAATCTGTTCTCTCATCCCTATAAATAAAGGACTGGAAAACCATGGGTTTGGAAAGCACTTACGGTTGTGCATGACCATGACCTATTTACACCATCTTCTATGAATCTATCACGTTTTAAACCTTAATGTACAAAGTATAAATATATATCCCCACAATGAATCTAGCCATACTACTACTAGCGACATACTCACCGCACATGTCTTATGTTATATCTCCAGAGCTTGGCAGGAAAAATAAACCAAAAACAATATAAATGTTTTTCAGATAAGCCAAGTAAGGCCTGCTTGGCTGTCATGCTAGCTAACTCACCAATATTACAAGAGGAAAGGCTCTTTCTAAATTTTGCCTACAACAGGTGGAGAGCAGCCTGGAAACTTAGCATGAGGCTGCTGTTTCTTGCAATCAGTAACAAAGATTTATCTCTGTGTTTGATCAATGGCAGGGAGAATCTTTGTCACTGAGTGAAATTGACAGTTATTCAACATGTGATCAGGAGGAGAAACTGGCAATAAAC
This sequence comes from Sphenodon punctatus, assembly GCA_003113815.1. NCBI lineage: Eukaryota > Metazoa > Chordata > Lepidosauria > Sphenodontia > Sphenodontidae > Sphenodon > Sphenodon punctatus. Next base: position 853,386 of record QEPC01015537.1, read on the forward strand.
ACTCTATAAATGCAGCACTGCCTTTTGTTTTAGAATTTTAAACAAAGGAGTGTTTTTAAACATTTAAATCAAGGGAGGGAATGCCATGGCCCCCCTGTGAGAGGGAAGGTACAGGCACAGGGGAAGTGGGTGGGAGGGAGTGCCATGGCCATTGGGGGGTAAGGGGGGGAGGGTAGTTTTCCAACCTGCCTCCCTGGACAATATTTGTCATGGGATGTCTGGCTCGGGGTGTGCTCTTCAGCTTTTTGTGGAGTCTGGGGAGTTGGAGGAATCTCCTTGGAGTAGAGTGCTTGGGGCAGCTGTTGAACCAATTGGGGTCATGCTGGGCATAGGGATGTATGGCGGGCGTGTGGAGGAAATGTCATTATGGGTTCAGGGGTAGGCACCTGATGTCTGTTCTCCTGGCTTCCTCTCTCCCTGTCTTGGGATACTTGGGAGTTGAGGTCAGTGGAGCCTCTAATCTGTCACTGATGATGCTTAATGCGAGGTCAGTGGCTAATAAAACAAATACCATCCATGAACTCATTCAGTATGAGACCACTGACGTCATATGTATTACTAAGACCTGGCTGGATGAGGCTTCTGGCCCCATGTTGACCCAGATGTTGCCGGCCAGGTACTCGGTGCAGCACTGGCCTAGGATTGGAGGCCGGGGGAAGTGGGCGGAGTGACAGTGGTCTGTAAAGACAATCTGGTCTGTCGAAGGTATCCAGTGTCTGACTTGTCTAATATGAAGTGTGCTCGCCTAGAATTATGTTCTTATGACAATGAGGTCAAGGCCAGCAGTATAGCTGAGTTTAAAAGAGGTTTGGACAAGTTTCTGGAAGATAGTTCCATTAGCAGCTATTATCCAGATAGGATTGGGGAACAAAACCCTTTACTTTCGGAAGCCTGGGGATGGCCCACAGGGAATGGATAGCCTGGTGACCTGTTGGGTGCTTCTCCCAGGCTCTCGTGACTGGCCACTGTCAGAGGCAGGATTCTGGGCTCGATGGACCGTTGGTCTGACCCAGTATGGAACATCTTATGTTCTTAGAATTCAAAGACTGGGATAGATTGGGGATTCTGTTGGTGTACCGACAACTCTGCTGCACAGCTGACTCCCTGACTGCTCTAGCTGAGCTGGTCTCAGAGGTGGTGTTGAGATCATCTAAATTTATTGTTTTGGGTGATTTCAAAATACACGCAAAGGCTAGCCTTTCAGGGGTGGAACAGGAGTTCATGGCCACCGTGTCAACCATGGGCCTATCCCAGATAATATCTGGCCCGACACATGAGGCTGGACACACATTGGACCTTACATTCCGCACTTGTCTGGAAATGGGTTCCAATTATTGGGAGTGTCATTATGACACCATTCTCATGGTCAGACCATTACCTTCTGAAGGCCCACATCCCTTCCCTCCTTTGCTCCCGTCAAGGTGGTGGACTGGTTGTGATGGTCCACCCCCAGAGACTAATGGATCCAGTAGGATTCCAGAACTCTTGGGGGAAGGGGGTGTTTACCCACTGGCCTCAACAGCCTCCCTGTCGATGCCCTGGCTAACTTATGGTATGATATTCTGACCCGGGCTATTGACACGGTGGCACCCAGGTGTCTGCTCCATCCGCAGCAGCAGCACAGATCTCCTTGCTATATGGAGGGCCAGAGGCTGTTAAAGCGAAAGGGTAGGTGGTTAGAGCACTGGTGGCACTCAACTCATGCCAAAGCCAACTGTGGCATAGACTGTTTTTGAAGGACTATGCCCGTGGCTGGCATGGCAGAAAAGAAAGCTTGCTTTGCTGCTGTCATAGCATCTGCAAAATGCTGTCCAGTGGAGCTTTTCCAGATCGTGAATAGCTTATTAAATTCTGGCTGTCTCCACTTGGAGTTAGAATCATTGGCTGCCCACTACGATAAGTTTGCCACCTACTTTGTAGACAAAGTTGCTCCTATTTGGCTCAACTTGGGCATTGCTAGTTTGAGTGCAGAGTCAGAGTTGGGGTTGAGGAGGCCTGGTCTTGTCAGGTTTTCTCTGATCTCACCCACTGATGTGGATGATGTGCTTGAGGAGTTTGGGTGACCAGTTGTGATCCGTGCCTGTCCTGGATGGTGAATCCCAGCAGGGAGACACTGGGGGCATTGTTGGCTGGGATTGTCAATGCCTCCATTTGGGAGGGCAGGGTGCTTGGTGGCCTCAAGAGTACAGTCATCCATTCTCTGCTCAAGAAACCATCTCTTGATGGTTGACTCCCCTGCCAGCTGTCTCTAACTTCCCCTTTTTGGGGAAGGTTATTGAATGGGTGGTCGCCTTGAAGTTCCAGGCACATCTCAAAGCTGTCCGTTTCCTGGACCCATGTCAGTCAGGTTTACGTCCTGGGCATGGCACCGAGGCTGCACTTATAGCCTTGATGGATGATCTCTGCTTGGAAATCAATAGGGGAAATTGTACCCACTTGATTCTGGTAGATCTTTCAGCAGCCTTTGATACTGTTGACCATGGTGTGCTGTTGACATGGCTGCTGAACCTGGCTGCGGTGTGCAGGACCATTCTTAAGTGGTTCTCTTCATTCCTGGTTAGAAGAACCCAGAGAGAGGTGATAGACAGTGGCTCGTCATCTCCTTGGGAGCTCCCTTGTGCAGTCTCACAGGGTTCCATCTTGTCCACACTTCAGTTCAATGTGTATCTGAAGCCCCTGTGTGAGATCATTTGGAGATTTGGAGTGAGGTGCCATCAATATGTAGATATTTAATGCCCAGCTCTACCTCTCCTTTTCATCTGACCCAGATCCTGCAGTCTCGGTGCTTACTTGGTACCCAGCTGCCATTGGAGACTGGATGCAGGCAAGCTGATTGAAGATGAATTCAGACAAGACCGAGGTGATGATGGCTGGCCAATCTTGTGACCTGGGGGAGGTGAGAACCCTTCTCATTAATGGGGTCCGACCTCCCTTGGTCACTCAGTTTTGCAACCTTGGGATGCATTTGGATCCACTGCTGCGCCTGGATTGCCAAGTTGCAGCAGTGACCAGGAGCACTTTTTACCAACTTCATCTGGTGAGAAGACCGAGACCTTTTCTATCTGATTCAGATTTGGCCACTGTCATCCATGCCTTCATAGCCTCGAGACTAGACTACTGAAATGTGCTCTGTGTGGGGCTGCCCCTGAAGACTGTTCAGAAGCTGAAGTTGGTACAGAACGTGGCAGCCCACCTTCTGTTGGGGACAGGTCACCAGGATCACATTACACAGGTGCTCCAGAGTCTGCACTGACTGTCAATAGTCTTCTGGGTACAATTCAAGGTGCTAGTTTTAACCTTTACAGCCCTAAACAGTCTGGACCCCAGGTATCTGAAAGACGGTCCCTTCCCCGATGTACCATCACAGCCTCTTAGGTCGGCTGGGAATACCCTCTTGTGAGTGCAAACAGCTCGTGAAGTTATTACAAGGAGGGTGCGCAAGGGGGAGTTGCTACCCCACAATTATGGAACTCCTTCTCCTTGGAGGTCCAGCTAAACTCAAGCCTGTTCAGAGAAGATGTAAGACCTTTTTGTTTAGCCAGGCATTTGGCGAGCAGGAATAGGGTTGGGTGGGTTTGGGTAGAAGGGTTTGGGGAGGAGGATTGGTGGGTGGTAGGCTGCATGCATAGTATTTGGACTGGGAAGTAGGGGGCGACCCTGGTTCAATTCTCGCCTTAGTCAGAAACTCATTGGGTGACCTTGAGCCAGTCACAATATTCTCTCAGCTTAACCTACCTCACAGGGTTGTTGTAAAGATTAAAAGTTGTGTTATATGTAAAGCGCTCCGAGTGCCATGGCAGGGGGGGGCTCTACATAAAAATAAAGTTTATTATTATTATAACGGGTGGGGTGGGTGGTAGGGATGATGTGGATTTTAAGGGGTTTTTAAAGTATTAAACTGAATTTTATATTTCTTTACCCTGTAAGCCACCCTGTGTCCTTGCAGAAGGGTGGGGTAAAAATGTAAATAATAAATAATAAAGGTCTCAGACACCAAAGTAGATCCAGACTTATAGCTAGATCCTTGGAGATGCACAACAGTAGTTCAAGTGGTAGTGATATTTACAAGAGGTAGAGGGGAAATAGTATGGAAACATTTTATTTATTTAATGTATATGCTGCCCTTCCCAGAGGCTCAGGGTGGTTTACCAACCCATGCGGTATTAGATCAAAGAAATCTTTTTTCACTCTAAGTCCTATAGATATTTTTAAACTGGATATTTTTCTGGGGAAGGGCAAGGGGACATTGATGGCTGTTGGAGTCTCCAGGTGCTATTTCAATAAAAATAATAATTGTGTACAATAGAATTGTATAGAATTGATATGAATAGAATAGATAGTATATAGAATAATGTTAGCAATATAGAGAATAATGTTCTGAATAGCAGTACAGAAATACTGGCACATAACAAAGGAACGTACCCCCCCCACCCCCACCCCATTGCCAGTGAGATCCTGGATGCTACAGATCTGATGGAGGCCTCCTGGATTTTTGGGGGGGAGGGGGGTATGTTTGGTACCAGAGAAGGTGCTGCACTATTTAGTTTCTTCTCTTCCTCAGTTCTCCATCTGTCAAATGGGCATAACTCCCTCACAGGAATGTTTTAAGGATAAATACATGAAAGATTGTGAGGTTCTCTGTATTAATGGAGGCTATATAAGAACCTTCGAGTGATACCAGCTCCAAGATCTGTCTCCATGTGTATACTTTCCTTCATTCTAATTTCTAAAAGGCCTACTATGGATCCTGATTAAATGGCAGGGGGCTAGACTGGCTAGCCCTTTGGGTTCCTTCCAGAGATATAGTTTTATGATTTTACTAGTGTGCAGCAGAATGTATCATTGGGTGCAGCCAAATGAGCTGTGGAGAACCCGACCTCTGTGAAGCCCCTATGGAGGAAGAACAAGCCGGCTTTAGAGCCGGCCGCTCAACAACAGATCAATGCTTTGTATTGGCTCACCTTATTCAAAAATATGTCCATACCAAACGTCCCAAATTATATTCTGTATTTGTGGACCTTAGGGCTGCATTTGACTTAATAGATAGGCTAAGGACTCTTCTTTGGGACAAATTCAGGAAGACAAACATTGATTGCAGATTGTTAAACTTGATTCAGCTTGATTCAAGCTTGATTCAGCTACAACAGTGCGTGTACGACTTACCAACAATGGCCAACTCTCTGACTCAATACCAACTTCAAATGGAGTGAAGCAGGGGTGTGTTTTGGCTCCCTTTCTGTTCAATTTTTTAATCAATGACATAGTTAGTTTCTTGTTGACCAAACAATGTCACTCACCTTGCATTGAACAGAGACATACGCTGGTACTACTGTATGTGGATGATATGGCCCTTTTGTCACTAACTAAAGTGGGCACACGCCAATTATTAGATGCCCTAAGGGTCTATTGTATAATAAATCACCTAGAAGTAAACCACTCTAAAACCAAGGTAATGGTAGTTGCCAATTATTTTACCATCAGTCAATGGAAATAGGGACTCAACTTATAGAACAGGTGAAGGTGTAGGTGTGAAGGTGTAGGTGAAGACCTACAAATACGCCTTTTCTTTCCCTCCTCTCCTTCTCCTCATCCTGTCCATCTTTTTCTTCCTCTACTTTTCTCCTCCCAGCTTCTTCCTCCCCCCAACCGATCACCACTCTCTAACCTCCCCCATACATCCTTTGCTCCCTTGGCTACTTTCTCTCATTGCTCCCCTTCCACTCCTGTCTCTAGCCTTCCTCGATGCTCCCCTTCTCCCAATCTTATCCCTATTCCTCCTGTCTCTAGCCTACCACGATGCTCCCCTTCTCCCAATCTTATCCCTATTCCTCCTGTCTCTAGCCTACCACGACGCTCCCCTTCTCCCAATCTTATCCCTATTCCTTGCCTCCCCCCTCATCAACTACCATTTTTCTGCTCCCTCTGGAACTGTCGCTCATCTATCAGTAAAGCTCCCTATATCCATGATCTTTTCCTCTCTCGCTCCCTCCAGCTCCTTGCCCTTACTGAAACTTGGATCACTCCCTCGGACTCTGTCACGCCTGCTACCCTCTCCTGTGGGGGTCTCTCCTTCTCTCACCAACCCCGCCCTGAAGGACGGGGTGGTGGGGTGGGCCTCCTTCTTGCTAAATCCTGTCAGTTCCAACCAATTTCTCCTCCCCCCTCTCTCTCCTTCCATACCTTTGAGGCTCACTCCGTGCGCCTCTACTCCCCCCTCCATCTACGTGTTGCTGTCATCTACCGTCCCCCTGGTCCTCTCTCCTCCTTTCTTTCTGACTTTGAGTCCTGGCTCACTTTCTTCCTCTCTGTTGATATCCCCACTCTCATCCTTGGTGACTTCAACATTCATGTTGATGACCCATCTCAGCCCTCAGTCTCTCGCTTCCTCTCCCTAGCCTCCTCCTTCAACCTCCACCTTTGGACCAACTCCCCCACCCATACTAATGGCCATTCTCTTGATCTTGTCCTCTCTAGAAACTGCTCTGTCGCTGATCTCTCCTTCGATCCTCATCCTATATCAGACCACTTCCTTGCCTCTTTCAACATTTCCCACTGTCCCCCCTCCTCTTCCCCTTCTCTACGCCCCTTCCGTGACCTTCAAGCTATTGATCCCCTGGACTTTGCCTCCTCTCTCTCTCCCCTTCTTCCTACAGTCTTCTCTTCCTCCTCCCCTGACTCCGCTGTCTCTGCTCTCAACGCCTCTCTCTCCTCCACACTTGACTCCCATGCCCCTCTCTCTTCCCGCCCTGCCTTCTCCCACAACCCCCGTCCTTGGCTCACCCCTAGTATCCGCCACCTCCGTTCTTGCACTCGTGCTGCTGAACGACTCTGGCGCAAATCCCATTCTCACGCTGACTTCCTTCACTTCAAATTCTGTCTCTCCACCCTTACTTCTGCTATCTCCCTTGCTAGACAACACTACTATGCCTCCCGCATTGAGTCCTGTTCTCGGGACCCTCGCCGCCTGTTCTCTACCTTTGACTCCCTCCTCAAGCCTCCCTGTCCTCCCCCTCCTTCTTCCCTTTCTGCTCAGGATCTTGCCTCCTTCTTCACCTCCAAGATAGACAAGATCCGCCTCGACATCGCTTCCCACTCCTCTCTTCCCACTCCCACCCCTCTCCCTCCTCCCCCTCCTTCTCTCATGTCCTCCTTCTCCCCTGCCTCCCTTAAGGAAATCTCCTCTCTGCTCTCCTCCTCCAACCCTTCCACTTGCCCCCTTGATCCCATTCCTTCCCGCCTCCTCACCTCCATTACTCCCACTGTCGCCCCTTCCTTCCTGCACATCATCAACCTCTCCCTCTCTACTGGCTCTTTCCCTTCTGCCTTCAAACATGCCACAGTCTCTCCTATTCTCAAAAAGTCCACTCTTGACCCCTCTGACCCTTCTAGCTATCGTCCTGTCTCACTCCTTCCTTTTGCTTCCAAGCTGCTTGAACGTGTTGTCTACTCCCGCTGCCTTGACTTCCTATCCTCCAACTCCTCCCTTGACCCCCTCCAATCTGGCTTCCGCCCCCTTCATTCTACTGAAACTGCTCTCGCTAAGATCACCAACGATCTTCTGGTGGCTAAATCTAAACGTCTCTATTCCATTCTTGTCCTCCTTGATCTCTCTGCTGCCTTCGATACTGTTGACCACTCACTCTTGCTGGATTCCCTTCACTCCCTTGGCTTTTGTGGCTCTGTCCATAACTGGTTCTCCTCCTACCTCTCTGACCGCTCCTTTAATGTGTCTCTCTCCAACTCCGCCTCCTCCTCCTTCCCCCTCTCAGTTGGTGTTCCTCAAGGCTCTGTTCTTGGCCCTCTCCTCTTCTCGATCTATACCTCATCCTTAGGCAAACTCATTGCCTCCCATGGCTTCCAATACCACCTCTATGCTGATGACACTCAACTCTATCTCTCTACTCCCTCTCTCTCTCCCTCTGTTCAAGCTCGTCTCATCAACTGTCTCTCTGACATCTCTACCTGGATGTCTCAACGTCAACTCAAACTCAACATGGCTAAAACTGAACTCCTTATCTTCCCCCCTCATCCTTCCTCTCCTTCCTCACTGTCAATAACTATTGATGGAGTCACCATCCTGCCTGTCCCCCAAGCCCGTAGCCTAGGCTTCATCTTTGACTCACCCCTTTCTTTTAAACCCTACATTGACTCTGTTGCTAAATCCTGTCGCTTCTCCCTCCATAACATTGCTAAGATTCGCCCTTTTCTCTCTGTCTCGTCTGCCAAAACTCTTGTTCATGCTCTGGTCATCTCTCGCCTCGATTACTGTAACCTCCTTCTCACTGGCCTTCCCCGGTCTCACCTTTCTCCCCTCATCTCTGTCCAAAACTCTGCTGCCAGGGTCATCTACCTCGCCAGTCGCTTCGACCATGTGCAGCCCCTCCTCTCTTCGCTTCACTGGCTTCCCCTTCCTGAACGAATCCTGCACAAGCTCCTAGTCTTCACCTATAAAGCTCTTCACAACCTTGCTCCCCCCTACCTCTCTGCACTTATCGCCCTCCATACTCCAGCCCGTGCACTTCGCTCCTCCTCTGTCCCTTCTCTCACCCTTCCACGCCTTCCCTGCTCCCCTAAGCGCCTTCGTCCCTTCTCACTTGCTGCCCCCCATGCCTGGAACTCCCTCCCTGTCCACATCCGCCTTGCCCCCTCCCTTCATACCTTCAAATCTCTCCTTAAAACTCACCTCTTTCGCTCTGCTCTGTCTGACTCTTTATCCTGCTGAGCCACTATTCCTATACCTACGATCGGTTTACCCTTATCCTTGCAACATGGACCTGCCTGCTGTCATTCTCATCGTAACCAAGCCAAGTACGTGCACTTGAGACCTCGCATCTTCATGAATGTTAGACCCCTTGTCTCTCCCTCTGTTCCCCTTCCTAAGTCTCTCCCCCAGCTCCTGTCTCTCAGATTGTAAGCCCTAGGGGCAGGGACCGTGTCTATTTTATTACTTTGTAAAGTGCCAGGTAAACTGTTGGCGCTATATAAATGTTTGTTAATAATAATAATAATAAATACCTAGGGGTTGTATTTCACTATCTAGGTGGCTGGACCAAACATATAGAGGTGGCCAACTTGAAAACTAATTATACCTCAAACGGGATATTGACATTTTGGAGATCTGTAGGTGCCAAACTTATTAAACCTACAGTACAGTTGGTAAACCAAAAGTTGATCCCTCAAATGATATATGGGGCTCCAATTTGGGGACAGACTTATACTCCAGGGCTCGAATCAGCTCAACAAAAAAACATTTTAAAGGGTCCTGGGTGTCCCCTCTTCTACCCCCTCTTGTATGGTGAGGGCAGAGCTTGGTATTTTTTCAGTCGAATACAAGATCAAACTGGCAATATTCAGATATTGGTTACACCCCATGCACATGGATGACTTTAGATTACCCGAATTATGTTTGCTAGAACAAAAATCACTCCGGAGGAAAACCTCGTGGGTCTATAAAACTGAATCCCTAATTCAAGTCTTTGGACTGTCTATTTTCCATTTAATGGAAGAGTCTTTAAAAAAATCTAAAGCTCAGATGGAAAGTAGAACCAAGGATATTTTTACCCAGGGCGACATGGTGCAAGTTAGAGCCTACAGGGTAGCCCCGAGATTTGCCAAAATTAAAAATTTGTTTATTTTTGAGGATTACTTATCCTCCATAGAGAACCCTATATCTAGGGCAGCCTATACACAACTGAGAATGCAATTGTTTCCCTCCACGGTTTTGGAGGGAAAATACAGAGGAATCCAGTACAATCTGAGGCTCTGTAGTTGCGGTTTGATTAGGGTGGAAGATCTTCTTGACCATTATATCTTTGACTGTTGAGGTCAGAAAACATCACGCTGCTATTGAAAGGGAAGGATTACTGGGGTGCAAATTGGAAGCTGTCTTACTTATTAGGAAACTCAAATGGAGCAATAACGAAGGCAGTGACAAAATTTGCTTGATTATCTGAAATTGGTAGGGGAAAAAGGACTAATACAAATGAGGGTAAGGCAACTGGTGAATATGTAAATGGGCCCCGAAGGCTTTTATTAATATTTGGACTGTGGGGATCTTATGCCCTTTTGTTGCCCCTTTGGATAAGGGCAAATTACAATGTTTGAGAGCCAGGCCGGAACTGGTGGGTTTGGTTGTGAACTTACACCAAACTGAGTGTGAAAGATCCTCAAATGTACTGTGAAAACTTGAATGGTATTTTAACTTTTTTTAAATTTTAATATTTTTATGGTATACATATAAATTACACATTGTTACAGGGGTTAAGTGCTGCCACCATAAGCCCCAGGAAGGGCAAGGCAATTTTTGAGTAATTTACTATAGTGCGATATAGGTATACGTTATGTGTTTATGAATAATTTTATCCTGAGACCAAATTTAAGTCTTTAATTTAAATGTTATCTATATAAGTGTATACTACTTGGGAAAGTAATATTTACACCATATTTCATTTTATTGACCAGAATCTTGTGGTTTTATTATTTCGTAATACCTGTCTATTGTTTGTATATGTGTTTTGTCATGGCTTCGGCTAGTACAATAAATTAAACTACTACTGCTGCTACTGTGAAGCCCCATGGTGGGCAAGTGTAGCCATCACAATGCAGGGCCAGTGTGGGGAGCTGGGCAGATGGTCGGGCCCCCCGTGGGGTACTCAGGCAGGTGGGCCACTGTCCGAACTCCTGCCGCAGCTGGGAAAGCTGAGGCAACAGCCACATGAGCAGGCACCCAGTCCTGCCCCACCTACCTCCCCGGTAGGTGCCGGGCCCAACCAAAGTCCTGCCCCTGACCATAACATGGCCGCAGGTGGCAATGTCTGCTGCCCAAAGCCTCACCACGGACCTCGCCGTGCAGCAGGGCAGAAACAGCCCAGGCACTTGAGCTACCACACATTGGGCAGCCTCACCCCATTTCAGGTAAGGGTGCTATGTGACACATTCCCAGCCAGTTGCTCGCCCCGCCACGCAGCAATGGTAACATCTGGTGGTCGCTGACCACACGATGCACTGCCCAGGGTGGGTTAAGGCTGCCCAAGGTGTGGTAGCCTGTCCAAGACTTCTCGTGTGGCTACACCCTGAGAGAGAATGCATTAGGAAGGAGAGAAGAGTAGTCCTGTGCTTTGCTCACACAGGAGGAGGGGACAGAGCTAATAGGTTCATGTAACAGCCTGCTCTTGGCATCGGCTGTTGCTAATTGTCTTTGGCGTTCTTTGACTACCTGTCTGAAATGGTGCTGCAATTCAGGAAGGAAATTTTTCAAGAGATTAAACTATTATTGTTTCCTGTGTGGCTGTCTTTGCTGTGCAGGGAGGCGGGGGGAAGCTTGAAAAGAGATTTGTCTGAATAGCAAAGTTGTTGTGATTCATCCCCCAGCTCCCTCCTCAAAGCACTGGGTTTTGGCCAATTTCCTCAGGAAAGTGGCTGATTAGGGCCCATGGATTTATCCGTGGCCTACACTTTAAATGTTATGAAGGTGATTAATGGTGAATTCACCATCAGAGGAAGTTAAAAGTTTACAAAAGCTACTTTTAAGGGCATGAGAGGAAAATAAGTCATTTGTGTTTTTGCCAAAATGATTAAATAGTTCAATACCCTTTTGTGGCTGCTGGTAATTAATGCAGCTGCCTGCTAGAGGTTGATGTATTTTTTACTTTACAAGTTGGTTTGAAATTGGATTCAGTGAAAGAAATGTATATTGTGAAATTAAAATAAAATCCCTTGCCACAAAGACCAGGAGCGTTTGTTGCTTGCGTTAATCTAAACACTGTATTTTTGGTATGTAGAGTTAACTACTTTTTCCTGATAATGTGCTGCAATAAAAACAAGAATTTAATGATTGCATTACAGGACAGTCAACTGAAGCTACAAAGGAAAACTGAATTGTGCTTTGTAAAAAGGACAAAAGTCAGTAAGAATTAAAAAAAAATGTTTGATTGTATTTCTTCAGAGATATAGCATACTACACACTTTTGAGACAACTTCTCACCATTCCCTCTGCAGACACAATGGCTGCAATCTTAAATACATTTGCATCTGCAGATCCCCATTCCCCTCACTATGAGCAAGCCTTAATATATTCACTTATTTTAAAGTTCAGCTGCACATAAAGCAAAAGTAATACAAATTTACAGCGTAAATTTTACACGCATAGCTTGTTTTCTCAGTATTGCATTGTTTGTGCTGCAGTTGCTTCTCAGGACAAGCATGTCTTGGTTTATATCCATAAGAAGTAAGTTATTCTCACTTATTTATTTATTCTAATTTTTATCCCACCCTCCCCAATTAGGCTCAGGGTGGTTTACAAAATATAAAAACATAAAACAGCTAAAAAATCCCTAGCCCTCCACCCACCAATCTTTTCCATATCCCTGCCTGCCAAATGTCTGGCCACACAAAAAGGCCCGAGCTGCCTTTGGGCAGGAGGGGCAGGATACAAGTTTTAAATGAATAAAAATAGAAAAATATATCTGTTTCAGAAGACAAGCAGACTTGTGCTTAGGCACAAGGGAACAAAGTTCCATAATTGTGGAGCAGCCACCGAGACCGCACCTCTGTATTCCCTTGTGATAATTTCATGGGCAGACAATACCATCAAGAGTGTACTCCTGGCTGATTTCAAGGAAGAGGCGGTCCTTCAGATTCCAGGCATCCAAGCTGATTAAGGCTTCATAGGTCAAAACCAGCACCTTGAATTATACCCAGAAAGCCAGGGCAGACTCAGAACTTGAGTAACGTGCTCCCAGTGACCTACCCCTGACTGAAGCCATCTAGTATTTTTCAGAACATTATATTTTTTGCAAATTTTTCAAAATTAAAATTATTTGCATTGGTCAAAATCTTGTTTCCTTGTTCCAAAATGGTCACATTTCCCTGAAAATTGAAAAAGATGCAAAATATTTACCATTTGCCTGACTGCCAAAAAAGGCATCCTACTGTACATTTTGGTTCCTTAAAAAACTGGGATTTTGCTACATTTAGGAGACCAGACCAATTTTTCCCCCCTCATTTTTACAACCACAAAATTTCACAAACATGCATTTTTGTTACCAAAAAAAAGTTACATTTTTAAAATAAAAACTTGTAAAAATCACTTCGGCGTTTTTAGCTTATTAAATATGCTCATTCTGGAGATTTATTTTTTTCCGAACAGATTTTGACCAGCTATAAATACTAACTCTGTTTTGCAGATGAAGAAACTAAGGCACAAAGAGTAAAGGTCAAATTTCTATATCCCAATTTATACTAAATAACTTTTAAATCTTTACCTTTACCTTCTGAAAGCCCAGTTCTCAGCGCTTCTATGCCCTTGTTAGGGTGGTGGTTAGGTTGGTCTGCCCCCGGAGGCTAATGGATCCAACTGGTTTCCAGAATTCTCTGGGGGATTTATCTACTGGCCATAGAAGCTACTCCGTTGATGCCCTGGTCACCTTATTTATTCATTTATTTATTTATTTATTTTACTATTTTTATACCCCGACCCCTCCTGCTCAAGAGCAGCTCAGGGAGGTTTACAAAATTATATGGAATGACATCTTGACCATGACCATTGACATGGTTGCTCCCAGGTGAGCACAGGTCCCCCTAGTATACAGAAGAAGTGGGCGGTTAAAGCGCTGAAGCCACCCGATTGTGGCATAGATCATTTTTGAAGGACTATGCCGTGGCTGTGATGGCAGTGAAGAAAGTTTTTTTCTCTGCTATCACAGTGTCTGCAAAGTCTTGTCTAGCAGAGCTGTTCCAGGTGGTATGGGGCCTGGTTGATCCAGTCTGCCTCTGCCCAGAAATGGAGTCATCTGATGCCCACTGTGACATATTTTATTAATTACTATGCAGATAAAATCACTCATCTTCACCACAACATTGGTGTTTCAACTTCATTTGCAAAATCAGAGTTTGAGGTTATGGAAGTCCTGTCTTGTCCTGTTTATTTGGATCGGTTGCAATCAGTCAGTATCATCCACCAATGTGGTGGTGGTGCTTGGGACAATGAGGGCAACCAGTTGTGAATTAGATCCTTGCCTATCCTGGTTGTTGAAAACCAGCCAGGAGACACTGGGGCCATTGCTGGATGGGGCCCTTTGGGAGGGTAGGGTGTTGGACATCCTTAAAACTGTGGTTGTTCGACCCCTGCTTAAGAAACCATTTCTGGAAGCGGACTCCCCATCCAGCTATTGGCCTGTCTCTAACTTTCCCTTTTTAGGGAAGGCTATTGAACAGGTGGTTTCCCTATAGCTCCAGGCTCATCTCAATGCTGTCAGATTCTTGGACCCATTTCAGTTGGGCTTTCATCCTGGGTATGGCATAGAGCCTGCACTTGTGGCCTTAGTCGATGACTTGCGTCTGTCAGGCCTTTGGCAGAGGGGGGGGGAGTGGATGGGTTAATTTGGTGGGTTGGGATAGTGTTTAGTGCACAACAGTGATTGTGGATTGTTCTTATATTTTATATTTTTACTGTTTAATATTGAATATATTTATTTATGATGATTTTTTTAATTCTTGTATGCCACCTCAAGTTGCCATCAGGCAAGAGAGGTGGGATAGAAGTATAAATTATTATTATTTTATTTATTATTATCAAGCATTTATATAGCGCAAGCAATGTACCTGGCACTTTACAAATTAATTGAATAGACACAGTCCCTGCCCTAGGGCTTACAGTCTGAGAGACAGGGTGGGTGGGAGGGGCGAAGGAAGGGGAACAGAGGGAGAGACAAGGAGTGTAACATTCTCGAAGATGCTAGGTCCCAGGTGCACGCGCTTGGCTTGGTTACATCAAGAATGATGGCTGGTTAGTCCATGTGGTGAGGATATGAGTACACAGAACTCAGGTAACAGAGTTTACTGGATGGAGGGTATCATCAGGAGTTAGGTGAGGGGAGCGAGGAGTCAGGGAGGGCAGAGCGGAAGAGGTGGGTCTTGAGGAGGGATCTGAAGGTACGAAGGGAGGGGGCGAGCGGATGTGGGCAGAGAGGGAGTTCCAGGCATGGGGAGCAGCTAGGGAGAAGGGACAAAGGCGGTTAGGGGAGCAGGAGAGGCAAGGGAGGGCAAGAGAGGGGACAGAGGAGGAACGGAGTTCACAGACTGGAGTATTTATAAATAATAAATAAATAAATCTTTCTTTGTTGGATTTCCAGATTACTTTCAAAAACATTATGAGCCTGTTTCTTCTGCTGTCGGGTTTCACTGTTCTGCTCCCAATCTCTGGCTAATCATACATTTCCCTTATTAGTACCACCTCTGGGTGTCTCTACGCATTATGGTACCCATGGGACAAATACGCTCCGTGGCAGTACCCATGGCATCATCCCAAGATGGAACAGTTTGACCAAATGTTTGAGCTGCTCTGTGCTTTTGCTGCCACTCGCCCAGACCTCAGCAGTGAAACTGGCAAGCTCAACAAGTGCAGTTCCACACTGAAATTGACAGCCGCTAATTGAACCAAGGCACTTCCATGATTAATCATGGAGAAAAGAACTAGAGTGTTAAATGAGACAATAGCCCACACCAGGTGGGTGTCCACCTGCCCTTTTATTAGGGGTTTTCGCCCACCCACCAAGTGGCCACCACCTACTGGGCAGGCAGGCCCCACAGCAGGGTCCTGGAGAATGTGGAGCCCACCATGCAAGAAAATGTGGGCTAATGTGCACCCAAGTGTCTGCACCCCATGTCTGCACCATCAGTTAGGTTACATGCAGCCTTTTTGTGTTCAGGTCCTCCAGTACCATAGAGTCTCAGGTGAAAAGCCTAGAGCGTTCTGAGGTGAGGCCACTTCCTGCCCCTCTAACTCTTGCCACTTCATACATAACGTGCGTCTGAAAAGCCTACTGCACCATTTTCAAACATGCATTCTCTGAGCTTTTCCTGGTTGGTAGTATGTGCCCAACGCTTGTTGTTTCCCAGTCACTGCATTCTCTGTAATGACTTGCAGAGGCTTGCCATTGCCATGGCCATGGCTCAGACCGACAGCCAGGCAACAATCAGTACCGTTACCTCCACTGTGCAGTTGCAGGCGCTAGCTGCCTACACATTCGCCTGCCAACACTGCATTCCCTGGACCAAGGCCTTCATCACACTCTGTGAGGAGCAAAAGTTCCAATATGCCCTGGTGAAATGCTACGTGTTCCAGGAGAACTTGGCCCAGATGACACTTCAGGGCTGCAACCAGAATATGAAACCAGTGCTAGCAGTGGGGCAAAGACTTAAGGTGGGTACAAGGAGATCCAGGACAACAACTTCCCCTCTGGTTGCGGGAGGCAAACATTACCCTCTACAAGCTTCTGAAGTGGTCCATGTATGTGCATGGAGCCATCATTTATTTATTTATTTATTTATTTGTTTATTTATTTATTTATTTAATAAATTTTTATCCCGCTCTTCCCACCACAGGTGGCTCAGAGTGACAAACAACAATAAAAATATAAAATTTAAAATACAAATGTAATATAAATATTTTAAAACATTTTAAAACATTAAAACACAACAGGGAAAAGAATCCAACCTCACCGTCACCACCCACCCTTTACCCCTCTCCCTCACCAAATGCCTGGCAGAACAGCCAGGTCTTGCAGCTCTTACAGAACGTCAGGAGGTCAGGGGCCAGATGGACCCCCACCGGGAGAGAATTCCAAAGATGCGGCGTGGCCACCGAGAACACCCTGCTCTGTGTGGCCCCATGGGAAACCCAGGAGGACCTCTAACATGGTGCCCCGGACGACTTCAGGGACCGATGCAGAACCCGGGGAGTGAGGCAATCTCACAGGCAAGCAGGGAGCAGTAAGGCTTTATAGGTTAAAACCAACACTTTAAATCGGGCCCGGAAGACTATTGGCAGCCAGTGCAGAGATCAGAACACTGGTGTAATATGCTCCCAGTGACCCAGCCCCACCAGGAGCCGGGCCGCCGCATTCTGCACCAGCTGCCGCTTCCGAGCCGTCACCATAGGTAGCCCCACGTAGAGCGCATTGCAGTAGTCTAACTGAGAGGTAATAAAAGCATGGATGATCGTGGCCAGTTCTGGAACAGAAACCAGAGGCCAAAGCCACCACACCAGATGTAATTGGCGAAAGGCACTCCTCGCCACAGCCTCCACCTGGAGATCCAGGCGGAGCTGCACATCAAGGAGCACCCCCAGGTTCCGCACCTGGGACGTCAGCAGAGGGCAAACTCCATCAATCGATGAAGCTGTCAGCTCCACCGACCTACCCACTAACATCACCTCCATCTTGTCAGGATTCAGTCGCAGTTGGTTAGCCCTCATCCAATCCCCCACAGCTGCCAGACACCGGGTAAGCACCGAGACAGCCGGGCCTGGGTCGGTCGAAAATGAGAGATACAGTTGAGTGCATTCCATATACTGATGACACCTCACCCCGAACTCTCTGATTACCTTGCCAAGTGGTGGCTTATACAGGTTGAATAGGAGAGGGGACAAAACTGAACCCTGCGGGACTCCTCACGGGAGGTCTTGGTGTGATGAAAAAGAATCACCGAGTACCACCCGCTGAGTTCTTCCTGTCAGGTGAGCAGAACCATTCAAGAACAATCCTGCCCACCCCCGCACTGTCTCACAGACGTGTCACCAACATCTCGTGGTCAACGGTATCAAATGCTGCTGAAAGATCAAACAGGACCAATAGGGTTGATCAACCCCAGTACTTTTCTCAGCGAAGGTCATCCACCAAGGCCACAAGTGCTGTCTCAGTATCATGCCCCGAACGAAAACCAGACTGTGAAGGATCAAGATAACTGACGTGGACAAGATTTGGGCTGTAGCGGAATGTCGCAGCAGTAGCTATTTTCACTGGAAACAGTGTTTCCGCAATTAGTGGTACGGCGTGGCAGAGGCTTACATTCTACTAGTTTCATTCCGCTACTTCCGCAGTTCTGCTAATTTCATTCCGCTACTTCCACAGGCTTCGCAAAATAGCAGAAACATGACATTTTCGCTACTTTCGCCATTCCACCAGCACCACAAAATAGCGGAACAGCGGTTTTCCAACAGTTTCCGCAATTTTTCCGCAATCCCACAATTTGCAGAATGCCGGCAGAATTAGCGGAATGTCCGCAGAAAAGCCGCGGTGTGGCGTGGGCAATTCTGAAATGGCAGAATGGAATTGCGGCGCGGTAACAGATGCTGCCGCATCAGCCCTAGTCAAGATGTCCCTGGAGCTGCTGAGCCACCACCTGTTCAATAACCTTCCCTAAAAAGGTTGCCTCCCACCTGTATGGCTGCAGCTTCACCAGGGGCCAGAAGCAGGTTGATATCCCTCCTTCACTGCCCATTCTAACTTTGGTCGCTCCTGCTACAACTGCTCCCTCTGCAACTTCTCCAGCTCCCACTGCAAATGCACTTGCCCCCACAGAAGCATTGACTGCCAAAGGACAGCCCTCACTGCCCGTCACCCCAGAACCAGCCTAGGTTGACATTTACACAGACTCTGTGATTTTCACAGTCTACCCTCTCCATCTCCTGAGCCAACCCTTGTTTAAGGAGTCACCCAAGGGTCTGGTCAAGAACACTGAGGACCCAGATGCCACCTTTGTAGAGGAGGCAGTGGAGGCGGAAGGGAATGGTAAGCTAATGCACCGGGGGCCAGGAGTACTTGTGTTTATGCAGCTGAATAATCAAAGCTTCCATTTATTCGTGTTTAATTATCTTTTCCATTGTTTACATTTATCTTTTCCGTGCTGACAGTTGGCCAGGAGACCATGGAGGAAAGCCAGAAAGTCATGAGGAAACCAGACCAGAGAACAAAAATCATAGGCTGAACCCACTGCTCAGAATCCTCATGCCTCCTCTTGCTGCCTCCCACCCCAGTCAGGCTCCTCTGAAGACAAATCCCTGTAAAAGCGAGGAAGGGAATGATTGTAACTTTCTAGCCAGGGAACAGGGAGGCTGGGGGCAGAAATAAAATGTGGTAGGGTGTCTCCGAATGACCTTGGTGTCCCCTTGGCTTATCAGTGAAGCATGAATGCAGAAGAGGGGTCAGGGAGCACAAGAGGGCTTGCTTGGGTGGTTACTGATCTGAGAAGCTGGGGGTGCAAGAGTGTTGGCTGGTGGGAGCTGGAGTGTGAGGTGCAGTTGGAAGGGAGGGGCTGGGGGAGTTGGAGTGCAAGATGCAGGTGGGAGGGGCTGGGGTACAGGTGGGAGGGGCTGGAGGAGTTGGAGTGAAGGGTGCAGGTGGGAGGGGCTGGAGGAGTTGGAGTGAAGGGTGCAGGTGGGAGGGGTTAGGGGTGTAGGTGGGTGGAAGGACTGGCTTTGGGCAGGAGGGGCAGGATATAAGTTTTAAATAAAATAAAATAAAAGGGGCTGGGGGATTTGGAGTGGAGGTGAAAGTGGAAGTGGGTGAAAGTGGAAGGGCTAGGGATGCAGGTTGGTGAAAAGGGCTGGGGGAGTTGGAATGGGGGGATTTAGGTAGGAGGAGTTTGGCGAGATGGAGTGGGGGTTGCAGGTGGGAGGGAGTAGGGTGCAGAGGGTTGGGTGGGAAAAGATGGGGTGTGGGGGTTGCAGATGAGTGGGGCTGGGGTGGAGGGTTGGCTGAGAAAATGGGGGTGCAGGTGGGGTTAGCCTCCTGGGAGGGGCTGGGTGAAGGAGGGTTTGGTGGAGAGAGATGGGGGTGCAGGTGGGGTTAGGTGAGACAGGCTTGGGAGATGGGCTGGGGGCTGCAGGAGAGAGAATGGGGTCCAGGAGGGTGGGGGGAAGGGAGTGCCAGATGGAGGGAGATGAGAGGAGCAGCTGTGCACCCAGGATGAATGGAGAGGGGCAGAGCAGGGGGTGGCACGGTCCAGCCAAGCGTGCCCTCTGCAAGAGCAGCTGTTCAGGGAGAGACTCCTTTCCCCTGCTCCCTACTGTACCCAGGCAGCTTCCTCCCTAAGCATCGGCTGCACAGAGCCCCTGGGCAGTGGAGCCAGGCAGAGGTGAGGGAGGTGCTTTCCCCATTCCGTGATCCTCTCCTGCCTCGGCTTGGCTTCATTGCTCAGTCAGAGATTCCAGCCTCCAACTCTGAGCGACGAGTCCAAGCCACCAACAGGCCAAGGCAGGAGAGAGGAGCCGGCTAGGGTGGACTTGTTAACTTCCGGCCCCAGCAAGATATGTTCTGGGCAGCAGACCCTCACAAATTCATGTTCACTCTGTGGCTTACTCCCAGCTTTCAGTGAACAAATACAACACTTGCACCCATGGTAGGTGGCTCAACAGTGGCAAATGTTACATGCAAACACCCTCCGTTTCCACCAACTTTTCCCACCCCCTTTGTTCCCTCATATTTGCCTCATATTTTCACCCTCACCATCCAAATCCCTTACTCTATGCCCACATGACAAGCCTGTGGGCCAGGAGAGTGAGTTCACCATGAAACCCTTCCTGAAAGTGACTGTTACTCTCCCCCCCCCACCCCCCATACACAAGTGGGCAAGCTGACTATGTGGGGAGGAGATATGGCACAGGGTTGCCATCTCCCTACTGGAAGAAACCCAGAGGGAGCAGGACCACATCAGAAAATAGGTGCGTTACTGACATAACCCCACTCTTTTGGAGCATCAGGACATCACAGTGCTCCTTAGTAATAGAGCCACATGTTGGAAAGTGGATGGGAAAATCCCTATAGCATGCCCCCTTTCTGACGTGGCTGCCCGCTACTGCACCAAAACCCCTTGATTCTCCAGTTAAGCTGCAGGCATCCGTGGCGGACCCACAGAAATCAGAACTTCCTCCGGAGGCCAGAGACTCTGGTTCAAAACCCAGAAAGGTGGCAAGTGGCAACCCTAGTGACATACCATGTTGTGTGCCATGCAGTCTGTCTTCCAACAAACGTAAGAACATAAAAGGTTCCATATTGGGTCCGACCAATGGTCCGTTGAGCCCAGCACCCTGTCTCTGACAGGGGTCATTCTCAGTCATTTTGGAGAAGTACCCAACAAGTTATAATGGAGTAATCCATTCCCTGCTGTTTGCTGCCGGCAGTAAGAGGTTACACCATCCAAGCTACTTGGCTCAGACTCCACAATGAAATTGACGAGACAACATCTTGTCGAAAAAGCAAACAGAATGTTAGGAGTTATTCGCAAAGGGATCGAGAATACAACTGAGGATGTCATAATGCCTCTATACAAATCAATGGTGCGACCGCACCTGGAATATTGTAGCAATTCTGGCCGCCCCATCCCAAAAAAGACATCGCTGCACTAGAAAAGGTACAGAGAAGGGCAGTGAGAATGATAAAGGGTACGGAACAGCCTCCATACAAAGAGAGGCTTGACAAGCTGAGTCTCTTCAGCTTAGAGAAGGGAAGACTGCGAGGGGACATGATAGAGGTTTATAAAATCCTGAGTGGTGTGGAACGAGTAGCTAGGCAACGGTTATTTACCCTCTCAAATAGTACTAGAACTAGGGGACACTCCAGGAAACTAGCTGCTGGCAGACTTAAAACAAATAAAAGGAAGTACTTTTTCACTCAACGCATAATTAACTTATGGAATTTGTTGCCAGAGGACGCTGTCAAGGCCAGGTAGTATAGCTGGGTTTAAAAAAGGACTGAATAAGTTCTTAGAGAGTAGGTCCATTAATGGCTATTAACCAAGTAGCTTATGGGATGAACTTCTTACTGTTGGGAGCAGGGAGTGAACAATGGGGAATGGATTGCCCATTGTGACTGTTGGTTCTTCTCCCATGTGATCGAGATTGGCCACTGTTAGAGGACAGGATGCTGGGCTTGATGGACCATTGGTCTGACTCAGTATGGCACTCCTTATGTTCACACTAAGACTCCTTGAAGACTATTTGGGGGCTGCAGCTGGTTCAGAATGCAGACGCTCACCTCTTGATGACGTAGGTCACCAGAAGTACATTACACCAGTGCTCCAGCAGCTGTATTGACTGCCAATAGCATTCTGGGGAAAATGCACGGTTCTGGTTTTGACCTCTAAAGGCCTAAATGTCCTGGGCCCTACAGATCTAAAGGACCACCTACCCCCTTACATCTCTCAGCAGCCTCTAAGATCACGCAGCTGCACTTTCCTGAAAATTCCATTGCTGACCGACATGTCTTTGACCTGGACACACAGGGAGATGTTCTCAGTAGCTGCTCCACGTCTTTGGAACTCCCTTTCCATAGAGATTCACCTAAGCCCTAGTCTGAGCATCTTCCAGAAGTGATGTAAGACCTATCTATTTGTCCAGGCTTTTAACAGACAGGGTTAGGATCTGGGGAGCGGGGGAGAGGGGAGTTATGGGTTTTTTAATGTAGATGGGGCTTCGATTATCTTCTGTATTTTATCTGCCTTTTTGATCATGTTGTTAGCCACCCTGAGCCTTCAGGCATAGTCTAGAATTAAATAAATAAATAAATAAATAAATAAATAATAAAATAAAGTTAATTAGTAAATAAATTAATTAAATTGCTAACCATTAATGGACCTATACTCCAAGAACTTAGACAATCCTTTTAAAATCTAGCCTGACCACATCCTCTGACAACAAATTCCACAAGTTAATTGTGTGTTGAGTGAAAAAATATTTTCTTTTATTCATTTTTAATCTGCTGCCAGTTACTTTCATGGAACGTCCTCTAGTTCTAGTACTATTTGAAAGGATAAACAGCTCCCTGTTTACTTGTTCCACACCAGTCATAATTTTATAAACTTCTATAATATCCCTTTCACTTGTCTCTTCTCCAAGCTGAAGAGCCCCAACCTATCAAGTCTCTCCTCATACAGAAGCTATTGAATACCCTTGTACAGAGAAGTACAACAAAAATTATCCTTTTCCAGTTCTACTATATCTTTTTGGAGATGGTGTCACCACTACAGACTAGTATTGAAAAACATAAGATAATGGGAAAGAGCCAATATGAATTTAGCAAAGGGAAGTCATGTTTCATTATTCTAGTGGAATTTTTTGAGGGTGTGAACAAGCATGTGGAAAAGGATGAGCTAGTCGATATAGTGTATCTGGATTTTCAGAAAGTGTTTGATAAGGTTCCTCATGAGAGGCTCTTGAGGAAACTAAGTAATTATGGGATAGGAGGCCGTGTCCAGTCATGGACTGGTAACTGGTTATAGGTTGGGAACAAAGGGTAGGACTAAATGGTCAGTTTTTACACTGGAGGGCCCAAGGGTGTGTAATTTGTTTTTGTTTCTTTAGTAACTAAAATGAATGGCACACCATTCATTTTAGTTACTATGGGTACAAATACGGATGAATAAGCAAGCAATTGTCATTTGCTTGCATCAGTTTTAATTTTAAAAATTAAAAATAATTTTTTTTTTAAAATCCCTGCACATGCACAAAATGGCCACTGGGGACATACTGAACACGCGTGTCCTTTCTCCAAGATGGCGCCAGCAGCTATTTCATGCATATGCTGTGATTTTTTTAAAAACTGTAATTAAAAAAAAAAAAATTATTAAAGAAAATCACTACGCGGGTGCAAAAAATCACTACGCGGGTGCAAATTAGCCACCGGCCCATTCTGTGCATGTGTGTCCTTCTCCAAACGGGAACCAGCATTGTCAGTGCCATTTTGGAAAAGGGCTGCGTATGAGCAGAATGGCTCCAGTGGCCATTTTTCGCATGCGCAGTGTTTTTTATTTATTCATTTTTAATTAAAAACAAAAAAAGGGTAGAGTTGTTTATGAAAATCCCCGAGAACAAAGAGGGTTTTTTGTAAATAAAAACTAAAATGAAAATGGTAGGGGTGCCTTCTGCACACATCCAGTCTGTACTGGGTGCGGTGAAGTTTAAGATAATCATTAACCACCTGGAAAAGGGAGTAAAGAGCGAGGTGATCAGATGTGCAGATGACAGAAAGGGTGCTTTTGTTTTATTTATTTTTCCAATTTTTAACCCGCCCTTCCTAAGTGGCTCAGGCAGCTTACAAACTCTGGTCTGTAGAGGTGACACCATGGGCCTTTTCACACGAGACGGGCCCATCTGCTGCATGGGCATGTGTGGGTGCCACCCGTGTGACCACTGCAGCAGGTGGGTGGGGGCCACTACACCCATTTACAGCCACCTCCACCCACAGTTCATGCACAGAGTAACTGGCAAAAACAGCTATTCCTCTGTGCATGGAGGTAGGTGGAGATGGGTGTACGCCCATGTTACGGTGCCCCCCCCCGCACAGTGCATGCACCCATCCTGTCCCCCCCCCCCCC
>QEPC01015537.1:900489-913210 GCA_003113815.1 Sphenodon punctatus
ACCAGACACAAAAGTTAAGTTGCAAAGACCACAACTTTATTTAAATAACACATTCATTCTGGGATAACAAAACAACCCTCGTTAGTCATTACTAGAGTAGCCACAAATGTATCCCCAGAATACGGGACATAGAGAGTGGGGGAGTGCCAGTCTTGACAGGCCCTGGCTAGGACCTCTGTGGAGCCAGGCTCTGAAGCAGTCTTGACTGGGGCAGCGCTTCCTCCCCCCGCCCTCAACAGCACCTCTCAGCTGAGAGGTACTGCGGGTGGTAGGGTTACCATACCTCCCCTATATAAAAGAGGACGCTTATGAAAAAAAACATATTGCAGCCCTGCACCATGTATTTTTCATAAGCATCCTCTTTTAAAGGGAAGGTATGGTAACCCTTGGGGAGGGGGGGACGCGGCCTTTGAAACTTACCATCCCCTGACAAGATCACTGGAGAGGGGCCTGTCATTTTCAAATGTCATTTTTACACAAGACACTACCATGCAGGTCCACCCATTCCCCACATGTATAAATGTCCATGTAAAAGCGGCAGTTGGTGGGTGGGTGGGCACTTGTTCCTGCGACCCATGCACCCCCACCCACCACCTCGCATGGAGCAACCAGAAAAAAGCCAGATTGCTTCATGCAGGGGCATGAGTGGAGATGGGTGGGGATGGATGTTCACCTCTCAGCGGCCCGTGTGCACAGAACAGATCACTGACCCATGGGACAGGTCTGCCAACACCATAGAGAAGAGGCCACGCAAAGAATAGACAGACACAATACCTGGCTGCCAACCAACACCCACCCCCCTCACAATATGTTCCCAGCCCGGCCAAGAACGCTTGGCCCTTTTTACATGGGCCATGTGGGGTGTGAGATCAGTGTGCACACCGGTGCGTGTGCAGTGGGTGAGGGGAGGGTGTAGACAAGTGCACACCGATCTCCACCCATCTACACACACAGAGCAACCGCTGTTTTCACCAGCTGCTCCGTGCGTGGGTGATGGGTGGAGGTGGGTGTTCATGTGTGTTTGTTGGGAGCATGTATGCACACCCACCCGCTGCGGCGTTTACACAAGACTCACTCATGCATGAACAGCCAGATTTCTGGGTATTCATACATGGGTGCATCTCGTGTAAAAAGGGCCAGATAAGGACATGCACATGATAAGATGGGCTTGCTGGAACCCTCACCACCATGGCACAGCACGTGTGCGGCCATGAGTGCCAGCTGAGGACTAACGAGTTGGGGTTCCATGTTCTGGTGCCTGCTGTGCTGGGGCCTCTGGCAAGAATGCTGTTACCATGGGAGGCAGGTGAGAGTGTTGCTTTTCTGTGCCCTCCCAGAATATCATTTTTGCCTTATGGATTGTGACCCATCTCTGCCCATTACCTTTGCGAGCACCTTGCTGCATGCTCAGGGTTATCAAAAGGAGAGTGGAGAGTGCGAGGAGTGCATGCAAGAGCTGAGGTTGCTCATGCCCTCGGCTGAGGGTCCCTATCTGACCGTGGTACCTGATGCAGCAGAGATGGCCATCCTGTTTGAAGTTTGAACTCAGGCCAGATATTCAGCTCACTCTGACCAGCTGGCATCCCATTGACCCGAACTTCATCGTGGATCGGCATATGCAGACAAGAGGCTGGAGAGGGAGGTTTGCATGGGCAAAGTATGCACAAGGTATGGGGTTCTCCACACAGGCTCCACAGCAGCCATGACTTGGGCTTGGAGCACCGCTCGGAGTAATAGCCCCTCGGTGTCCCACATTCCGGTGACTCAAGCTCTACCTGCTTAACTTTGCCCTTGGTTCAAGTCACCCAGCTCCTCTGCTGGCACTCCCCCTGGCATTGTGCTGTGAGCCACCTGTGCGTCTCCTTCTGCTTGCGGCATGGGGTGCATTTCCCCCATCCTGATGGGGGCCCCCTGATTCACCAGTGTTTTCCCTGGCCTCTGTGCTGTGTGGGACGTGTGTTTTGGACAGTACCATCAGCCTGGCAGGGAAGGGTGCCTGTGCATTGGAACATGACCTTCTCTACTGCTGTCGGTTTAATAGAAAAGGGGCCCTGACCGATGTTATTCCTACAACTAGAGGGGTCCGTCAGGGCTGCCTTCTTGTGCCTCTGCTGTTTAACATCTATGTGAATGAGCTGATCTTAAAACATAAAGATATGGGGAGGTATATGGCCCCCAAAGTGGAAGAGCGAAGAGTATCATTTTTGATGTATTCAGACGACACCATGTTATTATCCACCTCTGCCCTTGGGTTAAGAAGATTGCTAAATTATTTTGGGGCAGAATGCATTAAACAGGATTTTAAAATTAACTATAAAAAAATGAAAGTTTTGGTATTTGGGAATAGGTTTAAGAAGGAGAGATGGATGATTGATGATACCAAAATCGAGCAAGTTAATACGTTTAACTACTTAGGGATTGTCTTGTCATATAATAGCTCATGGGTGCCACATTTAAGTGCACTGAAGCAAAGCCTGCTCTCCACCATGGGGGCTATCTATAAAAATTTTAAGACAAGCGCGGGACAACAAATCTCCCAGCAATCAAGGTTTTAAGATAAGCAATCAAGCCATGATAATGGGGCCACCTTCCACTGGCCCAAAAAAATTGTTAGAACCAATACAGAGGCCCTTTTCACACAGACACTCTAACACTGATCAAATGGGTGTTACATCCTCTTATACATGTTACAGGACTGCAGGTGTGCTCTATGGGTGTCCTGCAACATGCATAATAAAATGTAACATCCATTTTATCAGTGTTAGTGTGTCTGTGTGAAAAGGGCCTAAGAAGATTTTTGAACAAATTGCTTCAGGTTCCACTGGCAACATCATCGGCAATACTAAGGCTGGAAACTGGTGTTAGATCGGTCGAAGCACACTTATTAGAGACGTTAACAGTTGCTACCATAAAGATTGGGGGATGAACAGAACAGTGACATGCCCCTGCAGCAAAAGAGAGCCTTTCTAGCTCTATGACTACAGCTTATGCCAACAGCGGTGCTGGAGGGAGATACCGAGGTGTCCCTTACCAGGATAGGGTTTGTGCCTGTTGTGATACAGGAATAGAGGATCTCCCTCATTATCCTTTCTCTTGCCCACAATATGTATGCCTGCATGAAAGGTTGCTCAGGAAAATTAATGTTCCAAATAATGCCTCGACAGCAAGGAAAATAATAATCTTGCTGTCTGATAGCAATAGCAAGATTACTCATATGGTGGCTTATACTGGGTACCAAAAGGAAAGAGATAGGAGAAAGGCTCTGCCACAGAGGGGCAGTAGAGAAGATCTAAATGTTAGTTGATGCCTGTGAAGATGTGTATAAACAGAAGGTCAGTTATGGTAAGGGCCTACATAATTGATGGCATCTGAAGAGATAGGGTATTTTCAGACATGACGGGGCCCATTGGCCCTGGCACAGAAACTACCTGTTGATTCCCCACTGAGATCACTCCGGCACGGCCAACAGACGTGCCAGGGGATCCCAGCGGGGAATCGGGGAGGGGGTGGGGCCACACTGAGCAACCTGCGGCCGCACACCCCCGCCCCCCCACGCTCCCCCACTGCCTGCCCTCTGGGGAGACGGGTGGGTGCCGCGGCCAATGCAGCTGCAGCGCCTGCCCGAATTGACCCTGGCCCGGAATCCCGGCGGGGATTCTGGGCCGTGGCTGCCATCCAGACGAGATGGCTCGGTTCATCACAGCGGGGAATCACATTTGCCACGCGGTCGGCTGAACCCGCGGGGCCGGCGCCGATCGCGTGGTGAATGTGATTCCCCACCGCAATTGACTGTGATCAACATCTGGGGGGGAACTTCCGTTCCCCCCATCAGACGTTACGGTATCACTTTCACCATGTGCAGATTCACTGTGGTTGACTGTGATCTCGTAATGTCTGAAAATATTCATAGATTAAGCAAGTAGAATATATTAGGGAAGTGAGGAGAATTTTGGCCACCTGACTCGTGATATAAATTGTTAAATGATCTGTTTGTTTGTTTGTTTAGTTTAATTATGTATCAGAGATATCTGTAAAATCTGTTTTGATTAATTTTATTTATTGTTTTGTCATGGTTAAGGCCAGTACAAATAAATCTAAATCTAAATCTAATCTACTGCTGTCGCATTGGTCTCCATGTTTCAATAAATGCTCCTTTTGTTCCTTGGGCTGGCCATTCTTTGTGTGCCATGGCCTGGGGTTGCGTGTGTCTCTCTCCTATGCCTTCCCCCATCCCTCCTCCCCCACACGCACAGAGTCTGGCTGGGGGTAGGCGGTAACGGTGGCTGTGGCTTCACTTGCCCTTAGTTCACCATGTTCCACATCTTGCGGGGGGCGTGGCCTTCCTCAAATCGATGGAACGGCTGTCTGTATAATCGGTGAGCATGTTTAATGGGTGGAGGGCCAGGTGGTTGGGTGTATGGGTGCCACAACCTCCCTGTGACTTCCCTGACCTGTGTTCGTTTGAATCCCTCCCCACTCACCTGGGGTGGGTGGGCGGTGCGTGGTTATTCCACCCATCCCCCACAGACCTGCCCCTCAGCCATGTCCATTTAAAAATGGCCAAAGACCTGCAACCACCCTCCCTCTCTTCCCCCAGTGCCTCTCAGCACTGTGAGGGTGAAGCGGCCTTTGAAACTTACAAACCCAAGCTGGGACCACTGCAGCTTCAGTATCCCTTCTCATTCCCAACCCTCACGCTCACCTCCAAGTCCACACAATTGCCACACACACACACACACACCATGATGGGAGGAGTAATGGTTCTGACATCTGCTAGGAACCACTGGTATCCTGCATAGTGATGTTGCTGTCATCATCCCCACAGGGTTCAAGGTCAAGTCGTGGGTTGCATCAGGGCCAACCTTACAACAGGGAGATCAAGAGCAACTCCCCCAGGCCCCACTATTTTTTCTACTTCCAGGGGACTCACAGTGACTCCCATTTTCACCAGCACAGGGGGTGAGCCACAAACATGACCACCTCTAGAGACCTACAGAGGATTTCCCTGAGGGTACAGAGCCACAGGGGAAGGAGTGGGGCCACCCGAAGCCCCACATTTTATCTTTACCCTGAGTCCCACAAATTCTAAGACCAGTCCTGGGTTGCACGTCCCCAGGGCAGCAAAACCCCTTCACTCACCTCCTTATTTTCTGTTCTTGTTAACCCACAGTGAAGCTTTCCATTGCACTAGGCCGATGACTTACAACAATTAACAGTAACAAATAACTAACCACCTGGGCTTGAACATGTCCTACAGCTGCACAAACTGCAATCAAAAAGTGACAGCATGACAGGGAAGGTGAAAAAAACCCAAACAACTTCAGTAGGTTAGGCCAATCAGTGCCACTGCCGAGGGGAAAAATTCCTTCCTGGCCTCCAAAGCAGCAGCCGGTCTCCAGCTCTGTCCCTGCCTGACTCCTTAAATAAGCAGGGCAGAGCTGTTCGATGCAGCCGTTCCCAAAAAACCTGGCTCAGGCAATAGTCCGATCTTTCAATTCTCCCCCTGATCAGTCATAACCCTTTCCCCCCTGAAATTCTGCCTGCCCTTTCCTTCAGGCACAGCCAGTAAACCCTGCTGCCTCTTTCCTCTAGAGGCAAGCAAGGACAAGGACCATCCCACCCAGGGTGGTGGTGAGGGGATGGATATTGTTGCCCGTGCCAATGATATACAAGCTACCAGTACCTACAGCTAATTAATTTCTTTTATGCCCACATTTTCCTTTGTAGTTACCTAAATTTGCCAGCAGGTAGTCCTGGCATGTCTCTGTTCAAATATGGTTAACTAAAGTAATACAAAAATCATTCTTGGCTTCACTGCAAATGCACACAATGAAAAGACATGTGTTATTAAAAAGACCATCATTTTTAGTGATTAAAATAATCTACAGCAGAAAAAAAATTCTTCCATAACTTTCCAAGTTCCCATTTATCATAGTTTTGCCACAAGAAGCCACAGTAATTTCATTTTTCTTGACTTCTATTAAAAAGATCAATACATATGATTCCAAAGAGTCTCGGCTCATGAAAAGATGGAGCTGGTCTGTAATCACATATGAAAGTATTGGTTGTCATTAGTGGAAAGATTGATCTGTAAAGACAGCAAGCCCAGAGTGAACGTACTTAAAAATTTCCATTGGACTATTGCTGAACAACATTGCCTGGCAACCTTTCACCTTTCAGATAATTAAATACAAATAACAAATTACCATATTAGGAGGAAGAATTGCATTGGGGATATTCAATAGATGCCCGCTCTAGTAGAAGAATACCAAATTTCTGAATAATGAATATGTTTTGTGCATAAAACCTAATGAGCTCTGACAATATGCAGTCATTCTTCAACTTGCGTTTCACTCTGCCTTGTTGAATAAGGTACCCAGAAAGTCACCTGAGGTACAAGAAGCTCTAATGGCCTGAAGGACAAACACTACAAGCCTTCACTGTCACTGAACCCGAGCTCAAAACTATTGCAAACTAAACCATTTCCTGAATATTGGCTACCTAAAATGGTCCACAGCTCAGTGTAATAGAACAAATCTAAAAATGTAATAAACTCATAACAACATCTCTGATAGTAAGTATCTAGGATTGCCATTGTCTTTTCAGTGAACACTTGCAGAGGAATAGGAACCCAAAGAAGCTCTTAGTGAAATCCAGTGGCTCAGTGAGATGGTGCACTAGCTGCTTCCCTTTCAAGTCAGAGGGCAAGATTCTTGACCCACTTCAGATACTCTCTACTACCCCAACAGCACAAAATAGTGATAGAGTTGTCTTCATTCTCCACCCAGGAATTCTGTTGTCCTTGGGCATTTTTACACACACCTTAAAGTTCCAGATTTTTCAATCTTCTAGGTTTACAAGTCCACAAGTAAGTTCCGGATGTGTTCTTCACACACACGCTGCCCTGAGGCAGCCTAAAGTAGCCATAGCTGTAGATGTGACGGGCTGCCATGGAAACCAAGTGACCACAGCTGCCTGGAGCAAAGCAGTTTACCAGGAGAACTTTTTACACACAAAAGTTCTGGGAGAAGTTCTACGCAGAAGTTCAAAGAGCCAGATGTTTAAGATCTGGGTGAGTGATTTAGACACACAGAAAGTTCAGGATGTAACAGCAAACATGCAGGAGAAATGTGTGTGTAAAAACACCCATGACTCTATTTTCTCCAAAACCATCTTTGACCTTTCTCCACTGTGCGGTCCCGTGACTGGAACTCTCCTTGGGCACATGCTCTCTATTCTTTCATTGCTCGTTTGTGCCCCTCCTTATACTATCTCATCATTCAGGATCTTCTTCCTCCCTTTGCAACTACGCTAAGCACATGCACTTGCAACTCCTCAAATTTGTGAGTGTATCCCTGTCTCTTCCTAAGTTCCCTCCCCCCTTGCTTTCCCCCCTACCCCTCCTAGATTGCAAGTCCCTCAGGGCGGAGACCTGTCTGTAATCATGACTGGTCAATACTAGGCACATTGCTGGCACTATATTAATAACAATAATAATATAAACATTTACCCACTTTCCTGAGGATTCCTCTTGTGCAATAGGACAATCAAAAGAGAGGACACTGAAAAGAGGAAAGATGAGAGGCTATTGTGTATTTATGGGAATATCAGTCTTGTTATCTTTCTCTATACTATGACCCCATGTTACAAAAAGAGGGGGGAGGACAGCACTCCTTTTTCATCTAGATATGGAAAGAGACTGAGGGTTGTTGTCACCCTATGACCCTCCTGAGGGCATGACTGCAAGTGCAAGATAGAGAATCCATGGCACATCATAGAAACCAGTTGTTTTCCCAGCCAACTAGAGTACTCAAACACTGTGAAAATGGTATCTGATCTGTAAAACTTTCAAGCTAGCATAGGGCAGGTTTACATTAATAGCAAGCTGTATTTAGCCAGTAAGAGTATGCAGTTTAGAAAGCCCACATTGTCCGTAGTTCAGGAAAAGGGCATTCTTGTTTTATTTCACTGAACATAAGAAAAGCTGCATTCACCATTTCTCAGTAACCAAATGCAGGAACACATGTTTTTATGGAAATACCATACAGGAGGAATGTTCAGTTTCCTGGTATTTCCTGTTAAAAAAACACCATGGGGAAAGGGAATTTTTGGTGCAGTTCCAGTGGAGAGCAGTGAAGCTGGAAAAAAGTGATTATATTTTCAGAAACTGGAATTATGTTTACCTTCTCACACATGGCAATGAATTCCAAGCTTGATCTTGTGGAATTATTTTACTTGTTCTGAAACGTTACCACAAGATATCAAAATTTCTGCACAAAGGCCATGATTACAAATCATGGCACATACTCCGGAGTAGCTGATTGGAGCTGTATTATGTTAAGCATATTTTATTGACCTGGTTATGCTTTTCTGATGAATACCAAAAACATTTTCAGAGCCAATCAGACACCAGACAACACATACCTTTGGATACTTTCTTGAGTCTATATATCAGGTCTTTTACCTTTTTCAGACATTGGCTGGCTTGAGGAATTTTAATCTGATTACTTTTAAATTGTGTCTTTTAAGCATTGTGTTATCATGTTTTACTCTGCTTCTGTTTACTGTCCCTTTTACTTTTTAGAATTATTAATTTGTTTTAATCTTTGCTTTTTATTCGCTGTGTGTTTCGTGCAATATGTCCTGCTTGCCTTTTTGCCATAGAACTCACAGACCACTACCTTCATGTATTACTTTTTTTGCTTTTTTCACTGCTCTCATAGCATCTGCAAAATCTCGCCCAGCAGAGCTTTTCCAGGTGGTGCGGAGGCTGGTCAGTCCAGTCTCCCTCCACCCTGGAGTGGAGTCATCTATAGCACGCTGTGATAGGTTTGTGAATTATTTTGTGGATAAAAACTCTCGTATTCACCACGATTTCGACACTGCACTTATTACACTAGGAGAACCAGAGGTTATGGAAGTCACGCCTTGCCCGGTTTTTTGGGATCAATTTCAGTCAGTGACACCTGCTGATGCAGTTGGGACCCTTGGGACTGTTAGGGCTACCTCTTGTAAATTAGATCTATGCCCATCTTGGCTAATTAAATCTTGTAAGGAGACAATGGGGCTGTTGCTGGCGGGGGATGGTCAATGCCTCCCTTCAGAAGGGCAGAGTGCCGGGCTGTTTCAAAGAGGTGGTGGTGCAGCCTCTGCTCAAGAAACCATCGCTTGATGTTGACTCCCTTGCCAGCTATCGACCTGTCTCTAACCTTCCTTTTTTAGGGAAGGTTATTGAGTGGGTGATGGCTCAGCAGTTGCAGGGGCATCTTGACCGCGTCGGTTTTCTTGATCAGTTGGGATTTCCTCCGGGTTATGGCACGGAGACTGTGCTTGTGGTCTTGGTGGATGAACTGCGCCAGGCAATGGACTGGGGCCATTCGACCCTGTTGGTCCTATTAGATCTGTCAGCTGCCTTTGATACGGTTGATCATGAGACATTGGTGGTGTGCCTGCGGGACTGTACAGGGGTGGACAGGACTGTTCTTGAATGGTTCTGCTCATTCCTGACTGGGAGAACCCAGCAAGTGGTACTCGGGGAGTGTTTTTCATCATACCGAGACCTCACATGTGGTGTCCCACAGGGTTCGGTGTTGTTCCCCCTCTTGTTCAACATATACATGCAGCCTCGGCGAGGTGATCAGGAGGTTTGGCATACGGTGTCAACAATATGCTGACGACATCCAGGTATACCTCTCTTTTTCAACAGACCCAGACCCCGCAGTTTCCGTACTTACTCGATGTCTTATGGCTGTGGGGAATTGGATGAGGGCTAATCAACTGAGGCTGAATCCCGACAAGACAGAGGTGATGTTGGTGAGTAAGGCAATGGTGTTAATGGCCCCATCATTGATGGGATCTGTCCTCCATTGGTTCCCCAGGTGCGGAGTCTGGGGGTACTCCTCGATGCGCAGGTCCGCCTGGATGCTCAGGTGGAGGCTGTGGCAAGGCGTGCCTTTTGCCAATTACATCTTGTACATTGGCTTAGGCCATATGTTTCGAACTCCGACCTGGCCACCATCATCCATGCTTTCATCACCTCAAGACTAGATTATGGTAGCGCACTCTACATGGGGCTACCCATGGTGATGGCCCAGAGGCTGCAGCTGGTGCAGAATGTGGTGGACCGTCTCTTGGTGGGACTGGATCACCAGGAGCACATCACACCAGTGATCCATTCTCTTCATTGGCTGCCGATATTCTTCCAAGCCCGATTTAAGGTGTTGGTTTTAACCTATAAAGCTCTAAACAGTCTGTGCCCTGCCTATCTGTGAGACTTCTTCACCCCCCCCCCCCCCCCCGGGTACTGGACCGGCCCCTGCAGTCATCGGGGGATGCCCGTCTTATGGTCCCCTGAGTCTTCCAGGGGGCCACGCAGGGAGGGCATTCTCAGTGGCCACACCGAGGCTGTGGAACTCCCTTCTGGTGGGGATGCGTCTGGCCCCGAACCTTCTCTCCTTTCGTAAAAGCTGTAAGACTTGGCTGTTCCATCAGGCATTTGGCGGGGGAGATGGGTAGAGGGTGGGGGAGGAGAGGGATGGGGAGGTAGTGACATGTTTTATAATTTTATGGTTTTTAATTGTTAACTGTATTGTTGTGAGAGCTGCCTGTGGCAGGAGGGGTGGGATATTAAAACTTTTAATTAATTAAATAAATAAATAAATAAATAAATACTTACACTATTTTTATCTTGCTGTCTAAGTATTTTCTTTAGGGAAGACTATTCAGATGGAAACACTGGGAGATAATGGATGAAATCATGTTCTGTTGCCACTGAAATCAATGGCAAAATCCCATTGACTCCAATAGAGTTAGAATTTCCCCCCAATATATTTAACTGCAGATGTACAAACTTTGTGAGAGCCTGTAAGAGCTACAAATGTGGATAAATACGAAAAGCAGAAAACCCCATTGATCTAACATAAAATTAATTATTTGAGGCTGACCAGTTGGGTTCATTAATGTGTACATCTATGAGTGTTTTCAGGCATGACACTAACCCCAGTTTAACCACACTTGAACATTTCTTATGCATGTTGAAGGTCTGCATAGGTCACTAATACATCCCTGCAACATGTATAAGAAATGTTCAAGTGTGGTTAAAGTGTGGTTAAACTGGTGTTAACGTCATGTCTGAAAACACCCTACATCTTTTATATTTTTAAGGAGGGTTGTGTGTTGCACTTACGCTTTGAAATTACTGGTGAAAGAACAGTATTTTACTTTGAGTTATAATGAAGGTTGTTGCGTTGGAATGAAATGTGTACTTCTTTGTACATGGTAAGATTAATGAGTTTGTTTATCATGTGGACAGTGTAAGATTTATGATGTTCTTAATTATTCATTTCCTTGCTTTTAAGTGCTTGGGTTTTGTAAATGATGTGATAGGTAAGTATATTATTGTCACTTAGCAATCTTAACCGGCTTTTTAAACAAAAAACTTTCTCTTTGGAACTTCCAAGGGGATCAGCTGCTTTTCAATATCTTTCATACTTTCATTAGTGCAGGTGATGGGATGGAGAGGTTACTCAATTATTAATCTCAAGGAGTGAATAGCAGTGGCCAAGCTAATAATTGCTCCTTTGGAGTCCCATTTTAGTCACAGTGCATCTGCCAACTTAAGATACATAGATTTGCTATATCACCATTTCTTTGCACAACACGCTGTGAGGACTTAACTGTGAGGAGAGAGTAAAAAGGGGTCAAAAATCAACCATGTTGCAACCTTAAACTTAAGAAGGCACCACCTGACCATAACAAATTGCAAACGCCCAGCTACTACCTCACATGTTTGTTGTGAGGGTCAACTAGATAAGGATTGTAAAGCACTCTGAACACCGAAAGTGTAATAACAATAACAATAAAGAATCAGGACCCTGGTCTTATTGGAGGTATAAACTGTAAAAGGAAAAATTTAGTCATAAATACAAATATAGCAACAGATAGATCTTCAGGCTATTTAAAAAATGAAACAAGCTAATAAAGTAACATTTGATTCTGCTCCCACTGACTTCCATTGACTAAGGACTGAGCCTGTTACTCCACAAGACAAATGAATGTGGGTAAGATTATGCCTCTGTTTAGCTACAACAAAAATTATTAATCATTTTGTTTTAATTAGAAGCTTTTTTCTTCTAGATATGGCAGGAGTTTTCAAGAAGATCATATAACTACATGGAAAGGTTAAAAGTGTAATTGTAGCAGGGTGCAGCAGCCTGAGAGAAACGCTGGCCCTTTAAGAGAGTTAGCACCAGCCTGGTTACAGGTGCTAGCAGGGCTGCAGGTGCTACACAAAGTAGAGGATAGTGCCTAAGGTAAAGCAGCTGTACTTGGCCATGGCAGACCGCAGCCCAGGGGTTAACGCTAATATTAGCTCTTGGGGTATTTTCGAGTCTGGGGACACATCTCTTGAAATAACTCACAAGGTATTGACTCTCCAACTTTGTCCTTTTAGGGCATTGTCACCTGCACACAGGTACACAATATCCCCAAAGGAAAGTTGGTTACCATTAACCATTTTTAGATGTGATCAAAAAGGCCCCTGGGGTAGGGCTGAAATGAGAATGCAAAAGCATTCTTGCAAGAACACGCAAGATTCTGCCAAACCCGGTGAGATCTCGGCATTCTCACCAAAGTTTTTGAGAATCTTGAGAGCTCCTCAAAAACCTCGAAAAATGCTCTGCACATGAGCAGAATGGCTGCTGTGGCCATTCTGCTCATGTGT
>QEPC01015537.1:915881-932778 GCA_003113815.1 Sphenodon punctatus
GTGGCCATTTTGCACGTGTGCAGAGCATTTGAGGTGTCTTGAAAATCTTGCAAGATTCTCAGAAAACCCAAAATGTTCTGCGCATGCATGGCTGCCTGGTGGCCATTTCCAAGAATCTTCAAGAATGGTGGGGGGAAACCCCGATTCCCGCGAGATTCTCAACTTTGAAAATCTCATCAAGAAGTCGATTCTTGATGAGATTTTCAAGAAGGATGAAATCAAGTTTCAGCCCTAGTAGAAACCCCAAGCCATTTTACCATGGGGTAGATTTAGATCCTGACCTGGGGTAGAAATCTACCCCATCACATTTCATGTGAGTTTAGACATTCAAGCAATTTAAATGCCAAAGGACTGGGGTAAAAATCTACCCCATGAGCCACACTCTTTTGTATTTTCCAAGGAGAAGATGAGAGTTAAAGCGTAAGCCAAGCTCAGTGCAGAAGCTGCAGAGGAGGGAGGAGGCGGGGAGACCTCTGCTTCAAACAGTGAGCTGCTTGGGAGTAGCAGAGAGAGAGTCGGGGAGACAGGAGCTGAGAGTGGGGCTCTGGATCCTCACAAATCCAGTTCACAGGGTGTTGCCTGGACTGGAAGAGTCGGAGCTGCAGGAGAGACTGTGCCTGGCTCCAAAGCCATGAGTATTGAGAGACTGAGGTTTATTAGAGACTGTGGGAAAGGCACTTGGGCCTGAGGAGGATTTGTGCCCGGCCAGGAGGGTGGATTGAGAAGCCTGTGCCTCACACAAATGAAACTGTGTAAATCTGCATAAAGAGAGGAACTGTGTACATATTTCATTTTCATTTCTTTATATTATTTCTATACCGCCCCTCTCGCTGATCACAACTCGAGGCGGTTTACAAAACATTTTAAATATAAAATACAATAAATGAAATAACATAATATAATACATAGATAAAATACATAATAAAATGTATATGTATAGAGACGATGTATATGGTGAAGAGACACTAGGTTGTGAATAAAAGACATGTATAGTTAATTTATTGGGCCTAATCCTGACAAGACTTACCCTGGGCTTGACCACACCCTGTTACAGTAATGACAACCAGTTTTGAGGTGGAGTGGGGATAAAAAAGAGATTGAAATTACAAATAAACATGTTTTAATCAGTCACACCCTGGTCTTTAACCACCATTCTGAGGGGTTCTGGAGCAGTGACTGGCCTGCCAGTGCCACTGCTTCAGTCTGTGTCTGGTACAGCCATTCCCCCAATGAGTCCACCCAGTCACCCTGTCTTGTCATAACCCTGCCCCTTCTCCTGTCTGATCCCTTGTCACACCTCCCAGCTTCCCGGTTGGTTGGCTGTCAGCCAGTATCTAAGGCATGCTGATAGCACCAGGAATATGGGAACACTAAGAACATAAAGAAGTGCTATATTGGTCATATCAATGGTCCATCGAGTCCAGTACCTGTCTCCAACAATGGCCAAACTTGGTCACTTGGGGGAAGAACTCAACAGGTCACAATGGGGCAATCCATTCCCTGTTGTTCACTCCCCACTCCTGATAGTAAGGGTGATTTCAGATGTGACGGGCAGCCGCTTTCACCATGGGCTGTGGGGTGGTTTGGACCATGGCTGGGGGTGAAGGGGTGAGCCAACAGATGTGCGCCCCATTGCCCCTGGCCGTGGGGACCGCCAAGCCACAGCCCGTGGTGAAAGAGGCCACCCATCACGTTTAAAGCACCACAGTGTGCTGCCGCACGACCCCACCCCCTGCGTTCCCCGGTGGCCCTCCCCCCTCCCGACACCGCAACCATGGGCGGGGGTGGGATCCATTGACCGTGGTGAACGGTAAGTAAACAGACGGTACTTTCCGTTCACCACGGCTGTGATGGCCTTTCACCACACTTCTCGACCTCCTCGCATCCGGAGGTCCAGAAGCATGGTGAATGCAAACACGGGCCGAGTTTGACTGTGGTGCACATCTGGCGGCGAGCGAACAGACGTTCACCACAGTCAAACGTGGCCCATGTTTGATTGTTGTTCAGGCGGGGTGAATTTCAGATTCGTATTGTCTAAAATCACCCTAAAAGGGTACATCCCCCAACCTACTTGGCTAATAGTCGTTAATGGACTGCCAAGAACTTATCTGATCCTTTTTTAAACTGAGCTGTACTACTGGCCTTGACCACATCCTCTGATAAATTCCACAAGTTAATTGTGTGCTGAGTTAAAAAATACTTTCTTTTATTTGTTTTAAATCTGCTACCAGTTAGTTTCACGGAGTGTCCCCTAGTACTAGTACTAGATGAGAAGGGGAATAACTCCCTATTTATGTGTTCCACACCACTCTTGACTTTATCAACTTTATCATTTTCCCTCTCAATCATCTCTTCTCCAAGCTGAAGAGCCCTAACCTATCCAGCCTCTTCTCACACAGGAGTCGTTCCATACCCTTGATCATTTTTGTTGCCCTTCTCTCTACCATTTCCAGTTCTACTATGTCTTTTTTTAGATGGGGCGACCAGAACTGCACACAATATTTAAGCTGCAGTTGCACCATAGATTTATATAGAGGCATTTATAATATAATACTCCCTCATGTGTTCTTGTTTCTGCCACATTCTGCTCCCCTCTATAGTTTTTGCCTTGCTCCCTTCTTAGACTTATTTCAGACATTGGAGGGAGAGGGCTTGGAATTTTCACAATCGCCTCCACTCTCTAATTCTGAGGATTAGCACCTGTCAGAATACACTGATTCCTGTTTAGAGCACGAGAACACCCGTCGTTTATAAAGGTTACATTTGGGGACCCAGTCATGCGCAGGTGTTCTCGTGTGCTCAAAGGGGATTAGTGCATTCTGACAGGCGCTAATCCTCACAATTAGAGAGTCATGGCGACAATTGCAAAAGTTCCTGCCCCTCCCCTGTAGTGTCTGAAAGCAGCCTTAGTCTTGTCCTTAACTTGTCCCCAATCCTTGTCTCCTTTGTGCCTTGTTCCCCTTCCTCCTCTGTAGATCCCCTTCCCTGACTTAGTCTTGCTCTTGCCCTTGCCCTTGCCCTCAGCCTTGCCTCCTGTCTTACCTCCCAGTCCTGATCTGAAACCTGGTCCTCCTGAACCTCCACATCTGCCCATGTCCTGCAGGTCCCTCACCCTGCGCTCCTGGCAATAAGTTTTAAATCCATAATCAAAAAACCTCCAGTTTACAAGAAGAGGTTAAGGGTCTTGTAAATTCAGTCATGCACTAAAAAGCAGGGAAATTGCAAGTTAAGGCTCCCTCCTTAACTTCTGAGCCATGTTAGCAGTAAAGACATTGTACAGTCTCACATATTGCGCTCACTTACAACTTAGGTTCCATGCACCCACACTTTGCCCTCGTCACACTGAAGCTGGGGACAGGGGGACGTGAGCTGGCCCCTCACCCCCTCTGTTTCCTCATTAAGAAAGAGAGAACTTGGGAGTTCTGGCTCCCACCCCTTCTCCCCCTCTAATCTACTTGATCCCAGCCCTGTAACAGAGAACTCAGGACTCCTGGTTTCCAGCCTCTCCACCCCACTCTAATCTAGTAGGCTGCACTCCCTTCACAGGCAGCTGAATAGTCCTGGTTCCGAGCCTGTTCTCCTCTCCCCTGCACTCAACCTTGTAACAGACAACCCAGGAGTCCTGGGCCCAAGTCGCCCCTCTAACCCTGTAGCCCCCACTCCCCTCACAGACAGCTCAAAAGTCCTGGAAAATACAATGTTTGTCTGTACATGTCATATGGAACAGAAGTGTGTGTGTGAAATGACAACAACAAAAAAACAGAAGAGGAAATGGAAAACAGGGAGGGAGGCTATTGGGAGTCAAAGGATAGGGAGACAGCTATGGTAAGCGGGCAAAATGATAGGACTGCTTCCATCCTCGGATATTCCATCAGTCTTCCGAATCAGTTATTTCACTCAGAATCTTATTATTGTAACTATTTCTAATTCCTCCTGTCATTCCACCCACTCACTTAATCCTCTGCACACTCTTTGTATTTTTCTCTGTCATTTCAACCATTCCACTTACTGCATCTGGTGCCTTCCTCATCATTTCACACCCTCTTGTCTTCCCTATGTACTCCCAAAGATGCAACTGTGTTGTATAATTTCACAATCACTTAATTGGATGTTGGAATGACAATAGTATATGTAGCAGGGAGCAGTCCTGTGGGGCTGCTGCCCCTTTAAGAAGGGGGCTGCATGGGCCAGCCAGAGGGCTGGGCACATGCACATGAGCCTGGGAGAGCCAGCCCATAGCTATGATCAACCTGTGGGGAGAACAGGTTGATAACTCCAGGGACAGAGTGGGCAGGACACTGGCCCTTTAAGACTGAGGAAAAGAAGCCTGGCCATGCCCACTCTGCTGGGATATAAGGAGAGCAAGGCAGAAAGGAGGAAGTCTCTGTTAGGGAGCTGGAGGAGCAATAGCTCCCTGAAGAAGCCTGCCTGCTCTGTGCTATCCAAGGTGCTGAAGGCTGGAGAACCAGAGGGACCTAGGCAAGTGGGGGAGGCTGTGCCCAGGAGGGAGCCTCCTGCCTGGGGAAGGTTTGGCCAGAGCCTGGGGGTTTAAGACCTGGCTGGATGGACTTTGGGGATTGATATTGGGGTGATCCAGAGCTTGAGAGAGACTGACCTGGGCCTGCAGGGTGAAGGCAGATGAGCCGGCAGCCTGTTATTATGTACATGGGACTGTATGATAAAGACTGTGAACTGGATACCCTCTGGACTGCGTGTGGTGTCCTAGAAGAGGGTTACCCCCCCTTCCCTTTCTCAAGGGGGTTTTCAGCCGAGGCTCGGGATAAAATGGCATAGCAGGGGGTGAGCTGATTCCCCAGAGTGAGACCCAAGCCCTGGGGGAAGCCCCTGCAGCAGTATATATTTAGGAAATGGCAGTGCTGTTGCCTCCATACCGTCCAATGGCCATTCAATTTTATTAATTTCAATGCATACCCAACTTAGTTTTAATTAAACATTTGTATATGACTCTACGCAGCTTCACTGTGCTCGGGGAGGGCAGTGGAGACTAGTGAGTAAGAGGGACAGTTGTGAGCCATTAGTCAGCTGTCCCATTCTCCCCAACTGAAATGAAAGGAGAGGGTGAGGGGCCAGCTCATGCCCTCCTCTCCCCAGATTCAGTGTTGCCCCCTACCTGCAAAGAGGAAGAGGATTGGGACTGAAAGATGAAGGCAAAGTGTGAGTACATAGAGCCTAAGTTGTAAGTGAGCACAATATGTGAGACTGTACAATGGCTATACTGCTAATATGGCACAGAAGTTAAGGTGGGAACCTTAACTTGCAATTTCCATGCTTTTTAATGCATGATTGAATCTGCAAAAGCCTTAACTCCTCTTGTAAATCGGAGTTTTTTGGTTATGGAATATCCAAGTTTTTTGTTAAATGCAATGGAGAAAATATGTCCTGCTTGCTCAGTAGAATGCTGAACAGCATAACCACTATGGGAGCAGGACTTAGGGGAGGCCAAGGTGGAAGAGCTGCTCCTTTCAGTTTAGAAGGCTGTTACTTCCTTCAAATAGCAAGATCAGCCACCTCAAACATCACTGTGGGATTAGCTAGCTTTGTTTAGTCATCTCAGCATTCCTGGCCCCCAAGATCAGGTGCCAGCTGTACAGGATCAGATCAGAATGACCTTCAGCTCTCTCTCTTTCACAGGCCTTGCCTCTGCCCACCAGATCATCTCTAAGCACAGCTGACCAGTGACTCACACTGTCCCGTGGGAGGTGCCGTTCCCTCTTTCTCCCCAGCACTGATAGACTCTGGCAAGCAGTGCCTGCTGGGGATTGTAGTCCCCAGTATTCAAGACTGTTTGCTTTTAAACAGTCTATGCATTACACATAGAATGTTCACAAGCACTCCTCACTCACTATGGTCTCCATAGGCTAACACTGAATTTTCAAGATGTCAAAACTTAAAAACTACTAACTGGATTTACATAAAGCAAACCAAAGGCACACCCCAATCACACTCCTTGAATTTTCTAAAAGACTTAAACCTCCTCCCAACCAACACAAAACCCCTTTACCCTGCTGAGATCAAAACAGTCTCACTTTTACAAAAACAGGCTTTCAAAGTGCATTTTTTAAACTGGGATTTCTCAGCTGTTATCCAACCGATTTGGGTGAAATTTGGAGAGCATAAACCGCTTACTCCAGTGATCTTTCACTACAAATTATACAATCCTAACTTTAATCATGCAAATTTTATAGCAAATAGAATGTTGGGGCTTTATAATGGAGAGTGTAACACACCTTAACTATTAGAGTGCTCCTACGCTCT
The DNA here is from genome assembly GCA_003113815.1 of Sphenodon punctatus. NCBI lineage: Eukaryota > Metazoa > Chordata > Lepidosauria > Sphenodontia > Sphenodontidae > Sphenodon > Sphenodon punctatus. The sequence continues at coordinate 922,158 of QEPC01015537.1, forward strand.
AATGATGATTTGACCAAATGCATTAAAAAATGCAGATTTTTTTCTCCAATTACTATTGTAGCAAATCTGACAATCTTGAAGCCAAGCATTTTCAAAGTCAGCAATATGGTGGTGCTAAAAAGGGCTTTATATTAGCTGTCTGCAAACTTTACTTGTGGAAAAAACTGTTGTCTTTCTGTAACAGATGGCCCTAATCCATGGTAGGTCTAGGCCCAAGGGTGGGCTGGGTAGGTTTCTGCAGGGTGCAACCTTCTGTGGAACAGGCAAGTTGAAGGTAAGCATCTAATCCCTTTAAGGAGCCAGGTGGCTAATGAGCACATTGGCTGACTGACCCCTACTGGAAGCTGTTGGAAAGTTGCTCATCGGATGAAAACCAGGCTCAGTCAAAAAGCTCAGAGGAGTTCAATCAGAGGGGATCAGAGAAAAAGGAGCTGATATTACTGTCTACAAAGATGGGAGCCATGTGTCACTAGGCTGACAGGCAAAGAACAGGCCTGGAGAAGGCCAGGCTGCTGTAAATCACCCAGGGGAAACTGCAGGCAAAATAGTGGGCCATGAGGCCTAATGAAGGGCACCAGGAGAGGGGCTTGCCTGCAAGGGCAAACACAGGGCTTGGATGGGGTTGTCACCTGTTGTGGTTTTGACTCTGACCATATGCCAAAATGAAGGACCACACTTAGGGGAAGGAAACTGAGATGAGAGTGCAAGTTCCCCCACCTATTTTTGGGTTTTTAGATTGGTTTTCTAGCCGTGTTTAATTATTTATGATTGTTTTTAACTGTTTTCATTGTATTTTTAAAAATGTTGGAAGCCGCCCCGAGCTGCATGGCAGGAGGGGCGGGGTAAAAGTTTATAAAATAAATAAATAAGTCACGGGGGAAAAGTTCTGAGATGTGCATCTATGGGTAGGTTCTGGGTCCGTGGTTCTGATCCATAAATTAGAAAGGTCCATATAGCAAAATAACATAGTCTAAGGCTCTCCATCCCTGTACAACCTCCAGTTCTAATGGGCTGTGCTGCTCAAAAGGAATGTATTATACCAGCCAATCAGACTTCTCCAACATTCCAAGAACTTCCCTGTTTGTAAAATAAGACTCTAGTAAATAATATCAAACCTGTCCTGTTTAAATTAACATTCTTGCACCTAGGACAAGGATGGCACCAAAGAGGGCATGTGCCAGATAAAGGTGGAGTTAAATACCATTTGGGATTCCATAGGAAACCCTCCAAAAAGCTACCCATGGCATCAGCAAAATCATTCCCCTTCCTCACTCCTTCCAGAGGGGATGGTATTTCCCAGATCTACTTGATTCATCTCTGTACAAGAACCGTTTCTTCTTTGACCACAGCAAAAAATCACCCACAAAGTCTTAAAGCATTAAAGTATCCTGTGAGGAAGCCGGACTCCAGCAGAATTATGTTTATTTGTCAAGCACACAGGAGAGTAAAACTTCACTTGTGCTGATTCCAGGCTTTAAATCAGTGCCCTTTCCAATGATCCTTTTGTCCAGTTAATTTAGAAGATACAGTTATGCATTCCACATTCAATGTCCAGGCAGGAAACAAAGAATGAAATTGCACTGAAAACATTTTTTTCCCTAAAGCAAACTGAAGGAGGAGCATTTATTTAATAAAATGGAAAATCAATATAATTTTAATTGTAAGAAGTCCGAGCCAATGCCAAGTTGTCCTTTAAAGGATCTTGATAAGAATTCATGACCCTTTTTCCCTCCGCCTTTGGTTACAAAAAAATAAAATTAAATCCAGAATAGATTTAATGATCCTCATCTTGATATGTTTAGTAGCTGAAAGTTTGATTCAGCATCTTCTCATCCTTTTATTATTGGAAAGATCATAATTATGTAGCTTAGATTTAGTATTTGCATTTTTATATTAAAAAAATAACAGCAGAACGATGACTGCACACATTTTTGTGGGGAAAAGTAGGCACAAAAAGTGTGTGTAGCAGAAGTATCCTCATGCAAGTATTTTAATACTCTTACATTAAAAATTCCAGTAGAAGAAAAAACACTGGTAGCTGGTACTTAACATTTTTGGTGGGACTGGGGTAAAAGGAACCTGAGAAGCTACATGCCTGAGAATGGGCCCTGTGTGGCTCGAAGGCTTGCTTATTTCCACCAACAGCAGTTGGAACAATGAAAGACAGCATTCAAACCACTTCACTTCCCTCTCTGTCACTGGGGACCAATGCAGCAACCACATAACCTCTCTGGTGGTAGGAAGGGGAGGGATACACAGTATATGGCAAGTTACAATCTCCTTCCTGGTGTCAGGGCCGTGCCTCGGACCCCCAGCCTTGGGTAAGGCAGGCTTTTGTCCCCTGTGTCACCACTTCGCTTGCCCTGGCAAAGGATTTCCCTGTATTTCCTTCCCTGTATCTGTAGCCCCACCTGTCTGGCTTCCTGATTGGCTTCCAGTGGTATATAAGGCATACTGGGAGGAACAGGAAGCTAGTGGAGCATCTGTTCCCTGCAGTGGTCCAGCCTGTGTGTGTGTGTGTGTGTGTGTGTTTACACCGAGTATTTGACTGGAAACTCTCAGGTTGTATTACTCTTGTTAAGAACATAATGCCATACTGAGTCAGACCAATGGTCCATCAGGCCCAGAAAATTGTCTGTCAGTGGCCAATTTTGGTCACATGGGAGAAGTACCAGCAGTCACAATGGGTAATCCATTCCCTGTTGATCACTCCCTGCTCCCAACAGTAAGAAATTCCCATCTCATAATCTACTTGGCAAACAGCTGTTAATGGACCTATTATCCAAGAACTTATCCAGTCCTTTTTTAAACGCAGCTATACTACTGGCCCTAACAAGCTTCTCTGGCAACAAATTCCATAATGTAACTATGCATTGAATAAAAAAATACTTCCTTTTATTTGTTTTAAATCTCCCACCAGTTAGTTTCATGGAGTTTCTAGTGAGGGTAAATAAACGTCCCCTATCTACTTGTTCCACTCCACTCAAGATTTTATAAACCTTTATCATATCCCCTCTCACTCGTCTCTTCTCCAAGCTGAAGAGCCCTAACCTATCAATCCTCTCTTCGTACGGAAGCTGTTCCAAACCCTTGATCATTTTTGTTGCCCTTCTCTGAACCTTTTCAAGTTCTACTATACCCTTTTTGAGATGGGGTGACCAGAAATGTACAGAGTACTCAAGGTGTGGTTGCACCATCGATGTATATAGGGGCATTATGATATTTTCAGTTTTATTCTCTATCCCTTTCCGAATGATTCTTAACATTCTGTTTGCTTTTTTTGACAGCCACCGCACATTGAGCTGAAGATTTCAATGTATTGTCCACAGTGACTCCAAGGTCACTGAGTGGCTACTCCTAATTTAGAACCCAGCACTGTGTGCACATAGTTCAGATTGTTATTCCCTATGCGCATTAATTTGCACTTGTCCACATTAAATTTAATCTGCCATCTAGATGCCCAATCACCTAGTCTCACAAGATCTTCTTGCAATTCTTTAAATGTTTTAACTACCATGAATAACTTTGTGTCATCTGCAAATTTTTATCACCTCACTCTTTGGAGTGGATGTTGGAACAGCCACTTTACCTACCATGGTCTATGATCTGGACAAAGGAGTCCAGGTGTCAATGATCTGGACAAAGGAGTAAAGAGGGGCAGGTTTTCAGGAGGGCCGTGGTGCCCAGCCCCTGCTGCCACCCCAGACCATGGTAGGTAAAGTGGCTGTTCCAACATTACAGCACACTTTACACCCAGTCGGGCAGCTGGGAAATTCCCAACTCATAGTCTGAGCTAAGTGTCAACACCGCCCAGGGAATGGTCCAGGCTAACATCTGGTGGCAGTTTCTAATGTGACGGTAGCCTACATTTCCACGCGGGTCAAAATGTGGAAATGCAGGGCAGCTATCGTCCTGCTTGAAAACACCTTCTGTCTTACCATTGGGCAGTAGCTGCATGGATATTCCTGAGATACATGCTGTGTACATGCACAACCCATATGCACACATTGTAATGTCTCTTGGTTCTAATGTGTCTACCTAGCTTATATGTCAAGTGACTTGGAAATTTGTGAAAGCCGGCAGATTTCTACAGCCTTTAATGCGATATAATACCATGGATTTTAAAGACGTCAGCCCTTTTGGTGCGATTTAATACAGGCCCTTTAAAAGGAGAAATAGAAAATCTATGTGAACAGTTTCCAGCTGTCAGCTCTAATTTGCCATGACAGCCGAGGACACGGACAGCCTGCAGGGTTATTGAGCAGTTTTGACTGTCTCAGAGAAAGAGTTGATCTGAATGTGGCTCTTCTGTCTGCCTTCCTGGGAAAAGCTGCTGGAAAAACTATCCAGTTTTCAAGCTCTTCCAACCTGGAGAGAGAGGAAAAACTGCAGTAAGTTACAGTATACAATGGTAGCCTAAGTCTACAGAGGGTACTATTTAGGAGAGAGTTTGGTTCTATTACTTTAACCCACTCTTTAGCTTCACTGACACAACTGAACTTATCTCCCCCCTAAATAAACACATGCACACATTAATTTATTATTATTATTATTATTATAATAAGCTTTTATATAGCGCCAGCAATATACCTGGCGCTTTACAGAGAATAAGATAGACACAGTCCCTGACCGAGAGCTTATAATCTAAAGACAGGGGGAGGGGAGACAGGGGAAGGGGAACAGAGGGAGAGATAAGGGATGCAACATTCATGAGGATGCGAAAACTCAGGTACATGTTCTTGGCTTGGTTACAGTAAATGTGGCCCCAGCACACACAGGTTAAAAACCAAGCAAAATCCTGTGCAAATTTCTTGCAGCATTTTAGTGCACTCTATTTCCTCTCAATATAAAGAAGAGGCTAAAGTATCTGGGGTTAGAACTCCTACTGCCAGCTGTGAGTTACTTTCATTAGACATACATACACAGATCCATCAAAGTCAATGGCAAGACTCCCATTGACTTCACTGAAGCCACATTTCACCCACTGTCTTTAATGGAAGTTTCTCATATCCTGCAGGAGTAATAAAATAATGCCTAGGTGTATTTCTGTGAAACAATCTAGGGTCCCATATGCTTTATATATATATATATATATATATATATATATATATATATATATATATATATATATATATATCAGGAATTAATTCACTATGGAAGACTGATTCTTATTTTAATATGCACACAAAACATAGTGCAATCCATCCCCTTCATGTACTTTAAAGAGCACTGTAATACGGTACTACTTCTTCTTCATTAGTTGCCGCCTGCCACCAGTAACTTTAGAATCAGCCTTTGGCGTGCCTTATAAATAGCAGTACATTTACACAATTGAATGTCCATGCAGTAATTTAATCAAGAGTGTTCTGCTGCTGGTCATAAATTACTTAAACTATTCTCTCTCAGTTTATTATTAATTATTAATATTATTATTATTATTATTATTAGAAACATTTATATAGCACCAACAATGTACCTGGCACTTTACAAAGTAATGGAATAGACACTGTCCCTGCCCTAGGACTTACAATCTGAGAGACAGCGGTGGGGGGGGGAGGGGAGACGAAGGAAGGGGAACAGAGGGAGAGACAAGGACTGTAACATTCACGAGGATGCAAGGTCCCAGGTGCACGCGCTTGGCTTGGTTACATTGAGAATGATGACTGGTTGGTCCATGTGGTGAGGATACGAGTTCACAGACCTCAGATAACAGATTGTGCTGGATGGAGGGTATCAGCAGGAGTTAGGTGAGGGGAGCGAGGAGTCAGGGAGGGCAGAGTGGAAGAGCTGGGTCTTGAGGAGGAATTTGAAGGTACAAAGGGAGGGGGCGAGGTGAATGTGGGTAGGGAGGGAGTTCCAGGCATGGGAGGCAGCTAGAGAGAAGGGACGAAGGCGATTAGGGGAACAGGGGAGGCGTGGGAGGACGACAGAGGAGGAGCGGAGTTCATGGACGGAGGGAAATTAGTGCAGAAATGTAGGGGGGAGCAAGGTTGTGAAGAGCTTTATAGGTGAAGACTAGGAGCTTATGCGGGATTCATTCAAGAAGGGGGAGCCAGTGAAGAGAGGAGAGGAGGGACTGCACGTGGTAAAAGCGACAGGCGAGGTGGATGACCCTGGCAGCAGAGTTTTGAATGGAGATAAGGGGAGAAAGGTGAGAGTGGGGGAGGCCAGTGAGAAGGAGGTTACAGAAATCAAGGCGAGAGATGACCAGGGCATGAACAATGGTTCTGACAGAGGAGACAGAGAGAAAAGGGCGAATCTTAGCAATGTTATGGAGGGAGAAGTGACAAGATTTGGCAACAGAGTTGAAGTAGGGTTTAAAAGAAAGGGGTGAGTCAAAGATGAAACCTAAGCTACAAGCTATGGGGACAGGAAGGATGGTGACCCCATCGATGAGGATCGACAGGGAAGAGGGAGAGGAAGGATGAGGGGGGAAGATAAGAAGTTCAGTTTTAGCCATGTTGAGTTTGAGTTGATGTTGAGACATCCAGGTAGAGATGTCAGGGAGACAGCTGGTGAGGCAAGCTTGAATAGATGGAGAAAGAGAGGGAGTAGAGAGATAGAGTTGAGTGTCATCAGCGTAGAGGTGATATTGGAAGCCATGGGAGGCAATGGGTTTGCCTAGGGACAGGTTATAGATAGAGAAGAGGAGAGGGCCAAGGAAAGAGCCTTGGGGAACACCAACCAAGAGTAGAAGGGAGGAGGAGGTGGAGTTGGCAAGAGACACATTGAAGGAGCAGTCAGAGAGGTAGGAGGAGAACCTGTCGAGGACGGAGTCATGGAAGCCAAGGGAGTAAAGTGAATCTAGCAAGAGTGAGTGGTCAACAGTATTGAAGACAGCAGAGAGGTCAAGGAGGAGAAGAATGGAGTAAAGGCGGTTAGATTTAGCCACAAGATGATCATTGGTGATCTTAGTGAGAGCAGTTTCAGTAGAATGAAGGGGGCGAAAGCCAGATTGGAGGGGGTCAAGGGAGAAGTTGGCGGAGAGGAAGTCAAGGCAGCAGGAGTAGATAACACGTTCAAGAAACTTGGAAGCAAAAGGAAGGAGTGAGACAGGACAGTAGCTAGAAGGGTCCGAGGGGTCAAGAGTGGACTTTTTGAGCATAGGAGAGGCAGTGGTGTGCTTGAAGGTGGATGGGAAGGAGCCAGTAGAGAGGAAGAAGTTGATGATGTGCAGGAGGGAAGGGGCAACAGTGGGAACAATGGAGGTCAGGAGGCGGGAAAGGATGGGGTCAAGGGGGCAAGTGGAAGGGTTGGAGGAGGAGAGCAGGGTGAGAGGTGGGAGGGAAGGAGGACAGGAGAGAAGGAGGGGGAGGAGGGAGAGGGGAGGGAGTAGGAAGAGGAGAGGAGTGGGAAACGATGTTGAGGCGGATCTTGTCTATCTTGGAGGTGAAGAAGGAAGCGAGATCCTGAGCAGAAAGGGAAGAGTTTATAACATCAACAAAAGTCTCTGATTAAATAATAGCCTTAGGTTTACCTGTATATCTTGTATTCTTCAATATCATGTGTATATGTGGTATATACCATGTGAAATGACAACAAACCCTATAATGCCACCAAAATTAATTGGGTAGTGGAGGGTTTATATACTTTTATTTTTACGAGATAACCTTTATTAAGCTTTTCATCAGATTTTCTCTTAACAAATCAAACACTGTACATGAGGAGAAAGAATCAACTTCGTAATAGACTGACATTTAATTTATTCATTTACCCCGCCCCTCCTGATACAGCAGCTCAGGGAGGTTTACAATAACATTCAAACATATAAAATCATTAATTGCAAGGAGGATAAAAAGAAGAAAAATCCCACTCCCCCCACCCTTCACCCATCTTCCCCACCAAACGCCAGGCGGAACAGCCAGGTCTTACAACTACGTCAAAAAGAGGGGAGATCCGGGGCTAATTGGGCCTCCACCGGAAGGGAGTTCTACAGCCGTGGAGCAGCCACTGAAAATGCCCTTTCCATCGTGACCCACCGGAAGACATGGGGGACCTCCACGAGGGCACCCCCAGATGACCACAGGAGCCGATCTAGAATCTGAGGGGTGAGGTGGTCCCTCAGTTAGGTAGGACCGCCCTAGGCAATATAGGGCTTTATAGGCAAGCACCAACCCCAGTGCAGAGATCAGAGAACCGGTGGAATATGATCCCGGTGCCACCACATTCTGCACCAGCTGCAGTCTCCAAACCGTCACCATAGGTAGCCCCACGTATTATGCATTACAGTAGCTTAGTCTAGAGGTGATGGAAGCATGGATGATAGTGGCTAGGTCAGAGTCCGAAACATCAGCTGAAGCCGTAGCACCAGGTGTAATTGGCGGAAAGCACCCCTTGCCACAGCCTCCACCTGAACATCCAAGCAGAGTTGCAAATCAAGGAGCACCCCAAGACTCCGTACCTGGGAGACCAACAAAGGACAGACCCCATCAATGATAGGGGCTGTCATCTTCATCGCTTTACCCACCAGCATCACCTCTGTCTTGTCAGTATTCAACCTCAGTCGGCTCACCCTCATCCAGTCTCCTACAGCTACCAAACAACTGGGTAAGCACTGAGACTATTAGAGGCCAGCCACAAATTCCATTTGAATGGAAATTGAGGAATACTGAAATTTCAGTTTGCATATGCTATTCTTGGCAAGGCCAGCCTTAGCATTTGTGGGGCCCAGAGCAAAAATAAAATGTGGGGGCCTCATCATTGCCCTGCCTTCATAGTCCCATCCCTTTAACAACTCACCTATCTCAGTAGGTGAGGCAAGGGAGGGTGGGCCCTGAAGGCAGCACTAGCCCTGGGGCAGAGAACTTCAAGCAGAAAGAAAGAGAGCCCTATAGAAATAGCCCATCCCACAGCCTTGGGAGTGTTGGTTCTGAAGCTACCAGGACTGGCCTCCTATGGGACCCCTTCCAACTGCAGGGCCCAGACCATGGCCCCTATTGGCCCTAAATAAGGCCTGTCCTGATTCTTGGATTCATGCCTATTGCCCATAACATTCCCATTACACAGATTTTTCTACCACACAAACAAAAAACAAACATAAAAGGTGGCGGGGGGAGAGGACAGAGGAGGCAGGAAAGGTGTGCACAGAAATTTAGTTAGGCATCTCTAGTTGCACAGTTCTAGGAAATAATCTCATATGTATTGAGAATTACTCAATTTGGAGGAAGCGAGAGGCTGCCAGCTATTGTTTATGATCTTCTTTCTTGCAGCCAGATCTCCCAGGCTAGGGTACCAGCTTTCTTGATGAAGATAAATTTGCTATCCCAGAATAACAGAATTTAGCATCTCACTGTCAGTACAGTTCTGTGTAGTATGTACATACTAAGACTGAAGCTCAGTACTCGGTTTTACACCAAGGATCATGGTATTTGTAGTAAATACCATGTAGTAAAACTCAGTTTTACTACTTTATCCTAGAAGCCACCAAAAAATCAGGTAATGGTCATGGTACTCAGTAACTCCTCAGTCGAGCAATGCTGACTTGATCCTGTGCTGCCAAGTCACTGTACCCAGTCTTCCCATGCAGTCCCATGAGTTCACCCCAGTGCCGCAGGTCCTTTCAGTTAGCAGCAGCTCACCGCTCACAAGCAGCCACAGCTGTTCTAATGCTGGGAGGAGATCAGGCCACCATGTTTGCTCTGGGAGCCTGCTGGGAAATGTAGTCCAGCCTGCTCCCAGAGAGCTGGCAGTGGTGGCTCAATTCCACAGCAGTGCGTCAGCTCCCTCTGCTTGGACTCTGCAGACTGCGTCCCTCCTCACAGTGAGTTGGACATCCCCTGTCCCCCCTTCCTGCTTGTCATGCCCCACCCCTAGAAATTTCATGCTGCCCCCCTTCCTGTCTGCTGCCCCCTTCCCCCCCTCCCCCAGGTTGGTCACGTAAGGAAACTTAGTAAAAGACTAGGTAACATACAGAGTATTTTACCCAGTATCAAGTACCAAGTATTCACCAGTAGTGCTGTAGTGTGTAGCTCCTGAAAACTCAAGCCATTTACTCAAACACTTGCAAATAATTAATGTCTTACTCGTTTCACCCCTTTGTTATGCTGACGACTTCCATTTTCTGGGTAGAGGCCCAATATCCACTTTGAGAGGCCGAGAAGTCTCTGGGATCATAATAATTGTGGTTGTTAGGCCCATTTTATTGTTAAATTGTGATACAGAGACTCTTGGTAGGCCTTGCTTATGTAGACTGGAAAAGGCAATAAATGTACATGTCAGGTTCTTAAATCTAGATGTAAGTCAGACAACCTTATGCAAGTAATCAATACAGGTGCAACATCACAGCAGTTGAAGGAACCTTTAATAAAAGTATTGACAGATTTTGAAAAAGCCTTTTAAGGGGTTACTTGGAATTATCTTGTACAGGTCTTCAGGAGGATAGGATAAGGTGGTCATTGAATCCGAGGATTAAATATCTCTACATCACATCAACTCCTCCTTCTTGGTAATTAGCAATTACCATGTTTTCAAATCATTTAATTATTATTTATTTATTTATTTCAAACTTTAACTACCCCGCCCCTCCTACCTCAGGCAGCTCGTGGCGGCTTACAATTTGTAAAACAACATTAAAACAATTAAAACAACTAAAAGGAGGAAAATAATATAACCCCATACCCCC
>QEPC01015537.1:949868-967916 GCA_003113815.1 Sphenodon punctatus
CAGAGCCAGAACTGTGATCAATATTGATCCCTACCAGGTATTCACTGTAATGAACATCTGGCAGGGGTCAATCAGATGTTCTGGCCATCACAGTCACCCCATGGAATCAACTGTGGTTCAGTGGGGTTGACTGTGATCTCGTCACGTCTGAAAATACCCAAGGTCTACCTGATCACCATATCTGGAGGTGGGGAGAAATATTTCACCAGGTCAAACTGGTAGCTGGCCATGTGGGGTTTTTATTTGCCTTTCCCTGTAGCATGGGGCACAACTAAAATCATCCAGATACACCTTATTAATTCACTCTCTTGTCATTTCAGACATCAGTATGCACTGGTCATTCCTGCTGTCTGTCTGCTAATGGCAGATTTTATCATAGACAGTATTTGGCAAGTCTATCAGTTGGTTTAGGCATAGACTGTGGCTCCTGCCTCATTGGAGAGGCTTGGATGAACTTTGTGATCCTTACAGCACTATGATTCCATGTTCCCAAGTTTCCCCAAAACTGTTGCTTAGATCAGGGATTTGGTAGAAGCATATTTATATAGCTCTTCATATCTCAGGGACCGCCTCACCTTCCACACCCCAGAGCGACCCCTTCGGTCTGCCAGGGACTCCTTCTTGGAGGTCCCCCATGTAAAGCGGGGGGCCACGATGGAGAGGGCGTTCTCGGTGGCCAGTTCATGACTATGGAACTCCCTCCTGAAGGAAGCACGTCTGGCCCCAAACCTGTTGGCCTTCCACCGGGCCTGCAAAACTTGGCTGTTCTCCCAGGCCTTCGGAGGGGGGACTGGGTTAGGTTGGGGGTTGGGGGGTTAGGTGGGCTTTTGTTGTTTTAAATTGTTGTTATTTCTATCCTGTAAGCCACCTCGGGATGCCATGGGCATGAGGGGGCAGTTAAGAAATATAAATAAATAAATTAAATAAATAAATAATCTAGCAGCATTACATAGAAATTAAAACTCAGCAGCACTTCATGGACACTTGGTTTAGTTCTGTATTAATGCTGCATTAAAAATGTTATACAAATTCTTTCCAGCCTAATAAATATTTGGCTTTAGTAGGCTATTTTAAACTACATTTTAAGTATTCACAACATGTTGATTCCCTACAATCTTTCTTCTAGTTCCAGTGTCATTGGTCAATTTGGCACTTGGGACACTTTTTAACAAGTACAAGATTTCTGGATGTCAACCATGCAGTTTTTTTAATGGTGGTGGTAATAGTGGACCATTTACTGGCTCATGGATCTACAAAGCAGAAATTTTTCAAGTAATTTTCTAACTTTTGGTTGGCTTCAGCCCCTAGAATTAGTATGGCTGGCTGACTCCAGTGGTAAGAACCATTAGCCAATGTGAACTGCTAAAGACATTGTAGAGGTCATCAAAGATGTGATACTATACTCAGGGACCCATGTTCACTGCACCAAAAAAATCCAAAATTCTTCAGCCAAGGAAGTTAAATTCTGCAAATTCACCACAAGGAGAATATAATTTCTTTATTTGAATAATTATGCAAATTTGCTTCCTGACATGCAGTTACAATATATTTTTATCTATAAAAGCCACACAAAAACCCCAAGCCCAACTCCCCAAAAGACCCGATGCACTGCCACCTGCAAACTGCACACAGAACCTCCTCCTATCCCCAGACTGTATAATATAAATTGGTCCAGAGCCTTCCTCCTCTCTCCTACCCCCTTAAGCATCACTCACACAGAGGTAGTCCCATCCCCATACATACAACAGCACTACCCACACCACATGTGCACACCACTTGTGCACCCCTTTGCTTCCCCATATACCCAAGCAGTACAAACACATGGGCCCTGGCAGGGCTGTGTGTTTATTGCAGCAGTGCCCTCAGAAGGAAGAATGAGGCTACCATCTCCATGAAGCTAGCTGGGCAAAACTGTTTCTTCCTTTCATTGGGGAATAACCAGTGTGCTACTGTATCCAAACAAAGTGTTAGTGAAGGGTGTTTTCAAACTTGACGGCTGAGCGCTGCAGTCCTGACCTGACCCAGGTCAGGAACCCGCTACCAACACAGCCACAGCAGATCCGATCCAGGCCAGGTCACAGCAGGTTAAAACACACGTGATAGCCTGTGGCCCAATTGGGCAGCCTAGACTGTGACCCCGGAAGTCTCCGGGATCACAGCCCAGGCTTGCTACTGTCACACCCAGAAGCAATCGTAGGCCAACAACTGGCAGCACACCAACAAACATGCTGATGGCTCATGGGTCAAAACAATCGTTTGTTAACACCTGAGCTCTCTTTAGCAACAGAGGGACACTTCAAAAAGATTTAGCGTGTGACTGCCTTTGCACAGCTTCTGAGCCAATCACCACAGGAGCCGACTCAGGCTGTGATAACCATGCTATTGTTGTGTGGTCAGGATAAGGAGGTAGCACAAACCCAGGAATACCAACAGAACTGAGTACTTAAGTGCTGGATTTATTCATGAAAGCATTTGTAAATCCTAAAACTTTTGTTAACATAAATGCTTACTCATCTGCGCATTCTCAAATTATTTTCTTATTTTAAAAAGTTCATTCAACTGTGGAGTAGAAACAATACCATGTGACTCAGATGACCAATCACACACCATCAATTGGGAACGTGAACAAGTCTCAAACAATCCATAGGCTAAAACAATTCATTCAAGCTAGTACTCAGTAAATTCTTAGCAATAGGGCAGTTTCTGCAGTCAGGATAGGCTAACAAACAGTAAAACACAGTGATGAGGGAGGTGGTATATTAATAAACATATCCACTCCTCCTTACATTCAGCTCCACTTCTGGCAGATGAATTGTAATGCTGGATTGTGCATAGCCACTGACTGTAAGCCTGCTGGCACTGCTCAGAGACTTTTTGTCCTGCTTGCTTGCTACCACTGGCCCGTCAACACAGAAAATGGAATCATCATTTTTTATTACTAAAAAGAGAACCACAGTTCCTTCAATGACATCATTAAATGGCATCTCAATAACAGGAGCCTGAAAAGTGGCTTCCTCATGCTCAGACAACTTCTCAAAAGCAGGAAAGGTAAATGTGACATTTATTTCGATGTATAAACATTAGTCTGGCAAACTGCAACAGTGAGCTCACTTGTCCCAAACCTGTCATTTGCTCTTTAGAGTGTCCCATTACTCATGCAAATGTGATTCAGATGTTTTCAGAAGCAGAAATACAGAGGTGATTCTGTATGTGTCATGCTGAAAAAGAGACCATTTGAAAGAGGAGAATAGGGGTATTGTCCCTCATGAGCCTTGTGGCATCCCATTTAGTTGAATTAGGGAACAATGATGATGAATCCTTACCTGGCATAGCAAAATTATGAGTGCGTTTTGCAGCAGACAAACCAAGTGGGATGCAGTAGAATCCCTTTCTGTTGCAGGTTTGCTCCCTATGATGTATAGAAGCTGCAAATGCTAAGCTAAACTATACTATACAGCTGTGCCTGAACAATAAGCAATAAGGTAGAGTTAACTATATACATGTGGCTTCTGTTCAAAGCCATCTTGCTTGTGTGTGCTCAAAGCTGAATCCAGACTAGTTCAGTCTGTGCAATCATCACACAGAGCTCCACGTGTTAGGGGACCCCACAGCAGGGGGCCATGAACAAACGTGAAATGGCAACATGAGTGTGAGAAGCACTGGTGTAAAACACAGGCCTAAAGCACCTCACAATTTGGGGGGGGGGGGGATGACACATGGGAGTCATGAATAAACTAGAAGCAACAACATATGTGTAACATACAGGCCTGTAATACAGGGAGCCCTGCTCCTTGATGGTGATATTACATAGCTGTAAATAAAAAATTATGGTAACATATTGCTTTTTCTAATTGATGCGGGTCTGTTAAACATTCCTATGGGCATTTTCACACAAGACACTCTCCACCCACCCACTATACATGTTGCAGGGCTACAATGTTGCCCCATGGGTGCCCTGGGTGGACGGTGGGTGGAGAGTGGCGTGTGTGAAAATGCCCAATCTTAGGAGAGGGCACACCACCATTTCATACAGGGCCCCCACTTCCCTAGATTCTGTACTGGGTGTGCTTACAGATGATTCCTCAATCCCTTAAAAAGAACACATAAAATGACTGTACACTGCACTTTCAAAAGGATATGATTTACACTCACTGAAGAATACCTTGAAATAAGTTGTACCAGAAACGTTATAAGTAGTGCCGCCATTTCACTGATATAAGACTATTCCACCCCCCCACGCCCCATCACAGGAGTCAATCCTGAGGCAATATCTATGCCTCACTTAAACCTAGTCAAAAGCAACAAAAAAAGGGCTTCCCATTCCCACACTGGTTTCTCAATAAAAAATCCAAAGAGATTTTCATTCAGTGCAGAACTAACAAAGCATGTTTTTAGTCAAGCGTCTCCTCACCCATTACACACCCATCACGCATGTTACAGGGCTGCATTGGCGCCCTTTTCAGCCCTAAAACATGCATGATAGGTGGGGAGGCGCTTGTGTAAAAACACCCACACTTTAAAAGGGACTGTTTAGGGCAACCAGATTTTGACCATATCTAAAAGAATTCGAGGAGAGACAGCGCTAGCTTCTCCTCCCCCATACAGACTACAAGACTGTCTACAAAGGTATCTGCCTTCCCTGGCTCCTGTTTTTCTTTACTTGGTGACTCAGTCAACTCACTTGCACCCGTTTCAAAAGCTTCTTATTTTCCAGGACTTAATGTATAGACTTTAATCCACAAGCCCTTCAAACCCTTGAAATACCAAGGCCCCTCCTGCCCACCAGGTATATTAAGCACTAGTTCTCCTTCACCTTTAATATCAGGGAACTCCTTTCAAGGTGCTTTTTCAGTCTTCCAGCCTGTAAAACTTGGTGTTTCACAAAGAGTTGCATCCCAAAGAGATGAGTTATACCAGAAATGTTATAGGTAGTGCTTGCTGCCATTTCACTGATTTTAGGCTATTTGAAGTAATAAAAGGTGGGGTCCCACCTTCCATCTTCCTTCAAACATGCCACAGTCTCTCCTATTCTCAAAAAGTCCACTCTTGACCCCTCTGACCCTTCTAGCTATCGTCCTGTCTCACTCCTTCCTTTTGCTTCCAAGCTGCTTGAACGTGTTGTCTACTCCCGCTGCCTTGACTTCCTATCCTCCAACTCCTCCCTTGACCCCCTCCAATCTGGCTTCCGCCCCCTTCATTCTACTGAAACTGCTCTCGCTAAGATCACCAACGATCTTCTGGTGGCTAAATCTAAACGTCTCTATTCCATTCTTGTCCTCCTTGATCTCTCTGCTGCCTTCGATACTGTTGACCACTCACTCTTGCTGGATTCCCTTCACTCCCTTGGCTTTTGTGGCTCTGTCCATAACTGGTTCTCCTCCTACCTCTCTGACCGCTCCTTTAATGTGTCTCTCTCCAACTCCGCCTCCTCCTCCTTCCCCCTCTCAGTTGGTGTTCCTCAAGGCTCTGTTCTTGGCCCTCTCCTCTTCTCGATCTATACCTCATCCTTAGGCAAACTCATTGCCTCCCATGGCTTCCAATACCACCTCTATGCTGATGACACTCAACTCTATCTCTCTACTCCCTCTCTCTCTCCCTCTGTTCAAGCTCGTCTCATCAACTGTCTCTCTGACATCTCTACCTGGATGTCTCAACGTCAACTCAAACTCAACATGGCTAAAACTGAACTCCTTATCTTCCCCCCTCATCCTTCCTCTCCTTCCTCACTGTCAATAACTATTGATGGAGTCACCATCCTGCCTGTCCCCCAAGCCCGTAGCCTAGGCTTCATCTTTGACTCAGCCCTTTCTTTTAAACCCTACATTGACTCTGTTGCTAAATCCTGTCGCTTCTCCCTCCATAACATTGCTAAGATTCGCCCTTTTCTCTCTGTCTCGTCTGCCAAAACTCTTGTTCATGCTCTGGTCATCTCTCGCCTCGATTACTGTAACCTCCTTCTCACTGGCCTTCCCCGGTCTCACCTTTCTCCCCTCATCTCTGTCCAAAACTCTGCTGCCAGGGTCATCTACCTCGCCAGTCGCTTCGACCATGTGCAGCCCCTCCTCTCTTCGCTTCACTGGCTTCCCCTTCCTGAACGAATCCTGCACAAGCTCCTAGTCTTCACCTATAAAGCTCTTCACAACCTTGCTCCCCCCTACCTCTCTGCACTTATCGCCCTCCATACTCCAGCCCGTGCACTTCGCTCCTCCTCTGTCCCTTCTCTCACCCTTCCACGCCTTCCCTGCTCCCCTAAGCGCCTTCGTCCCTTCTCACTTGCTGCCCCCCATGCCTGGAACTCCCTCCCTGTCCACATCCGCCTTGCCCCCTCCCTTCATACCTTCAAATCTCTCCTTAAAACTCACCTCTTTCGCTCTGCTCTGTCTGACTCTTTATCCTGCTGAGCCACTATTCCTATACCTACGATCGGTTTACCCTTATCCTTGCAACATGGACCTGCCTGCTGTCATTCTCATCGTAACCAAGCCAAGTACGTGCACTTGAGACCTCGCATCTTCATGAATGTTAGACCCCTTGTCTCTCCCTCTGTTCCCCTTCCTAAGTCTCTCCCCCAGCTCCTGTCTCTCAGATTGTAAGCCCTAGGGGCAGGGACCGTGTCTATTTTATTACTTTGTAAAGTGCCAGGTACACTGCTGGTGCTATATAAATGTTTGTTAATAATAATAATAATAAATAATAAATAATCTGGCTAGTCAATCTATCTCAGTTTCCAACCTTAATCTCATGGTTTTGCCCAAAGATACATCTCCACTTCAAACTCAGAGAATATGTTCAGTCTCTCTCAGTTTAGATTTAGAGCTCTTCCCAGCATTAAGGATGGCTTGCAACTGATCTTTCACTCGTCACATTTTTAGCACCTGCTCCCCACAAAGGGAATTTTACACACACCTTAAAGTTCCAGATTTTATATACACACACTGCCCTGAGGCAGTTCTTTCCTGGATGCATTCTTCACATAAACACTGCCCTGAGGCAACCTAAAGTAGTCACAGCTGTAGACGTGACAGGCTGCCATGGAAACCAAGTGACCACAGTTGCCTGGAGCAAAGCAGTTTACCAAGAGAACTTTTTACACACAAAAGTTCTGGGAGAAGTTCTACACAGAAGTTCAAAAAGCCAGATGTTTAAGATCTGGGTGAGTGATTTAGACACACAAAGTCCAGGGTGGAACAGCAAACATGCAGGAGAAATGTGTGTGTAAAAACACCCATTGTCTCATCCAGGCTTCCCCCTGACAGACATAAGGCACCTCCGAACCTTTCCTAACCCAGAATACTGTGGACTTTCATCTTAAACCTGTCCCAGGTGAACCCAATCAATGACCTTTATTTTCTACTACTCAGGTAAGTCCTGGCTCTGCTTCCACAATAGTCTCCTTCCAGCAGTCTATTAAACCCTCTAAAGGGAATAGGAAGGATTCTGAATTGGGGGGGAGGGGAGTTTCATATTATTGGAATTAAATTTAGCAGTCTATAGACTCCACTTCAATCCAAGATTCAAACGTGGCAAAAAGAGCAAGCAAAAAGGAGTAAAATGTTCCTGTAAACTGATTAAAAATTTACAGCATGGGGAATCAATTCCAAGTGCAGTAATGATGCATCGCACAAAGGCAATATAGTACTTAGCACTAAAATCCACTCTATATTCTATCTAGTTACCACCTTATCAATGTGACTCCCATTAGTTCCTGATAATGGTAACCAATTGGTTTGTTCTGCCTTCCTTTAATTTCTTCAAGAAACCT
Organism: Sphenodon punctatus; assembly: GCA_003113815.1. Taxonomy (NCBI): domain Eukaryota; kingdom Metazoa; phylum Chordata; class Lepidosauria; order Sphenodontia; family Sphenodontidae; genus Sphenodon; species Sphenodon punctatus. Next base: position 957,631 of record QEPC01015537.1, read on the forward strand.
CTGCCTCCATTGGGTAGTCCCTTCCCACACAGAAATGCAATGCATTAAATAATGGATATATAATTAAAACATCATACACAACAGTCACTTCTGAAAGAAATATGATGTTTCAAATGACATTTAAAGCCAGTGTAAGCCCTGCTCCCACTATAGATCTCAAAAGCTGGTCATAATCATTAGAGATAATTGCATTAGACTAGAGCTGTTTACGTCTGGAGCAGTGTTGGAGTTATTAATACAAGATGCTTCTAGCAAACAATAATGGGTCTTCTATAAAAGGAAAGCATCACCTATTTTGTTCATTTCAGTGGACGGAGGGTAAAAACAGATGTGACGGTGGCCCACTGTGATCTGGGAGCCACCAGCATGTCTGTTTTGGCACCACCAGATGTTAGTCTGGGACTGCCTCGGGGTGGGGGAGTGGGGGAGAGGCACGGAGGCGACTAGCCCAGGCTGCGTCCTTGCAAAACTCTGAGGTCACAGCCTGGGCTAAGGGACATCCACGTGGGCCAACGCGGACTGTTCTACCTCGCCTTACCTGCAGTGGGTCAAGGGCCACCATAGCCAGTCACCATGATTGTCCATCATTGACCACCATGGCTGTCCGTCATGGGAGGGCAGGGCATTGAGAGCAAAGCGGTGGTGGGGCCACCTGCCCACACATTTGTTCAGCTCCCTGTCCTACCCAGGCTGTGCAGGCAGTGGGACAGCTCTCCAGCCACAGGCAAGTTTGTTCAGCGACCCGACTCGGCCCAGGCCACGTACGTTGTGGTTTCTCGCCTTGGGCCAGGGAGCCACTGCACTGCCCACACATCTCTTTATCTAGAGAGTCCTAAGAAGCCGTTCTCGTGATGAATAAACTATGAGAAATAAACAGATCATGTTAAAATTCACATTTCCAGGCCTAATGATGTTGCCATTTATCTGAAAAGAGTTTAATACTAGCAGTGTGAGAAGCCAAACCAGTTTAAAACATACTCTAAAAATTATATTTATTACTTTATTGCAAAGTAATAAAAATAGCTGTTATTTACTTAATATTGTTTTTATGCCCCTCCACAAGAATCAGGAGATCTAGGTTTAGTTCCCCGTTATGCCACAGACTCTCTCTGTGACTTTGTGCAAGCCGCGAAGGAGTCAAATGTGCTCCTGGGATCTTCCAGGGCAGGGCCAGCCTTAGGATTTGTGGGGCCCAGGGCTAAGATAAAATGCAGGGGCCCTGGTGGCCTCTCCCCCTTGGGGGCAACCTCTGTGGTGCCCTGAAGGTGGTCATGTTTGGGGCCCCACTGAGAGGGAGTGGTGCCCCCACAACCTGTCCTGGTGAAAATAAAGGCCACTGCAGAGCCCTCAGAAAGAGCGGGGCCCAGGGCAACTGGCCCAGGGGCAACTGGCCCAGGTTGCCCTGTGGTAAGGCCAGCCCTGTTCCAGTGGACACATTTCAGGCCCACTGCTTACCCAGCTCGGGGCAGTCCCAGACTGACATCTGGTGGCTGATGAACAGATGTGCTGGTGGTTCCCCAGCCCAGGAAGGTCATAGTGGAGCCATGTCGTATCTGTTTTTACTGTGTGTGTTTGCACAGCATCTCTCCAAGTAGGGCCCTAAGTGGTGCTATTAATAATCAAAATATTTAAACTATTAAATATTACACTTGCTCTTGAATTTAAACTACTATTAAAACAAGATGTAAGCTGGTTTGCATTCTCTTCCCTGAGCTTCCATACCACCAGCATGCCAACTAAAAACACTTTTCAGCCAGGTGATAAGCTAAGCTCTTCAAAAGAGCTAAAATATCCTAGTTGTAACTAAAAATCTTTTTTAAAAATAGATTGCGTAGATCCCTTCCTGGTCTACACTTCTGTAATGAACTAGCTATTGTACTCCATGGCTACTAAGAAGTAGCATGAATTTCAACACCAAGTCAAAAGTTCCTGTACTGACTGACATACAAGAGGGGGAGAGAGTCTGAATGAGCTCGGGGGTCTGCACTAGCAGACTCCAGATGTAGTATATTTTGGTTGTCTATACGAATACAAGAATACTGACAAACTGAAAAGCCTTTGCCAATAATATTCTCATGGCTTGAGAATACATCTTTTACTTTTATAGATGTGCAATAAACAAACGTCCTGAAAAATAAATTCGGAATACTACATAGCAGGAATCAGATGACAAAAATTACACTTCCACGACACGATGAAATCTATCACATTAAAATACAACTTAGCTTCAGAAGAGGGAAACGCAAGCCATGAATCAATAGATATGCACAACATTGGTGTTTAATCGCAGCTGGGGGAGGGGGATAATTTAAAATCAATTAGGAAGCAACATTTTCATCCTCTAATAGTTCAGTCAGAAAAAAATAACTTTGAATTTACCCTGTAGCAGCATGTTTACTGCTGTAATTTTCTAGCACTTAAGTTCAGGCTTTTAAGATTTACCACATGAATTACTCTGTAGATGAGCTACTGTACACTCTGGAGGGTTATAAAATGCTCTGCTGTCAGTTCTACAACTGGCATTTCTTTTGTGTCAATAGGCATCTAATAATGAAGAAAACCAACAAGGCTAATCTAAGTTTCAAAAGCCACCAGCTTGGACCAGTTCATATACAGCTCATTCAAGTACCCTCTCCAAATGAAATTTTAATTCAACAATAAACTTTCATCCACTTGGAGTTTTGCTTCATTCAGCTAATCTGCCAATGTGCTTTCGCAGTCAAATTCAACCAACAGTTTGCGAACAGAAACAAGCAACTTTATATATTTCACATGCCCTGTTACATGGCATCCTGGCAGGACCTCACAAAAATGTCAGCACTGACTACATCAGGGACAGGTCATCGTGAGCACATTACACCAGTGCTCGGTTCCCTGCACTGGCTGTCCATCATCTTTGGGGCCAGGGCCGGTGCAAGGGTACTGGGCGCCTTAGGCGAAAATTCAGCCTTGCGCACCCCTCCCCCCATGATAACATTAAAAAATGAACATTTTGTATTGGTATTAACATAAAACCTGTTTTTACATAGAAGTTTTGCAGCGATTTTAGTTTAAAAAGCACCCCCAGTGGGATTTTTAACCTCATCCCATTTCGCCTGCTCTCTCCTCCTCCTCCTCCCCCCCCCCACCTCAGCACACACACACACACACACACACACACACACACACACACCTTACCCGCACTCGGGCCACGGAAACTGGGGTGGGGGCTCCAGTGGGGTGGAGCTAGCTAGCAGGGGTGAGCACGGTGCACACGGTGTGAAATCGCCTTGCTTTGATTAATAATATTGAAACGGGGGGAGGGGGGCATGGCCTGGATGGAGGGGGGATGAAGGACAGGGGCCAGCAGCCCTTCCCACCCCTGCTACATTACCCAGCATGTACTGCACAATGCAACCTGACCTTCTGCTCTGAAACCCCCAGATCCACTGATCTAGCTGCCCCTCCACCTCTCCCCATCTGACCTGCTTGGAACCAAGAACCACTTCACCTGGTACACCCCCACCCCAGTCCTGGTGTTTGGGAGCAGTGTAACAGGGACATCCTAAGTTCCTGAAGAAGGAGGAAGCAGCCTGGAGTTTCAACCTATTTGGGGCTGTTCCCTGTTTCTCCTCAACAGGTTGCTGGATTGGACGGGATGGATGGGGAGGAAGGAGAGGGGCGTGAGGGAGGGAGGAATCAGAAGGAGGAGAGCTATGCAGGGGATGAATCTGGGGGTAGGAGAGCTGAGGCAGGGTGTGGGGGAGAAATTTGGGGCAGGAGAGCTGGGGAGGGGTGTGGGGGAGGAATCTGGGGGAAGAGAGCTGAAGAAGACAGGGCAGGGGCTCAGGCTCCCCTCCTGGCTCGGCCCCAGGCTCGGGAGGATATGGAGCTAAGGCAATTTAAAGCAGGGTAGCTTGTAGCTAGCAGCAGCAGCCTCCCCCTGGCAGGGGGAGACGGCTGCTGCTAGCTACGCCTGCTGACGCTGTTGAGAGGGTGGGGGATCTGCTGCTGGGAGGGATGGATCCGGCGGAGAGAACTGAAATGGGATGGTCCCGAACTCGGAAGAGGGGTTGGCTGTGACTAATAACTAACCGACACTTGCTCTCGAGTCCTCCGTCCGGTGACCAGTCCCGTCCCTCCCCGAGGTTCCCCAACACAAACAACCAGGGCCGGGCTGGGCCCAGCGTCTCCTCCTCTCTTTTCACACACACACTCTTGAGCGACTCAATCAGCCTCTCCACATGCTGCACTGCAGCTCACGGCGTGAGTCACGTGGTGGGGACAGGGTCCAGGAGGGATGGTGTCGCGAGAGGGTCAGGTGGTGACTCCGTGCAGGCGCGGGGGTGGGGCGGAGGGCTGCGTCACTGCGACAGCGTTCAGGGTGATGCATGACACCCCCTCCCCCCCAGGATGCCCGGTGGCCACGGCCGGCACTGCAGTGAGTGAGGGGGGCGGGGAAAACCTGGCAGTTTGAATCAGGACTCTCTGCAGCCCGGCACCAGCACCCCTACCAGAAGGCGCTCTAGGCGGCTGCCTAGTTCGCCTAATGGGTGCACCGGCCCTGTTTGGGGCCCAATTCAAAGTGTTGATAAAGCCCTAAATGGCCTGGGCCCTGCTTATATGTGGGACTGCCGCAGGCCCCCGGTCGTATTGTGGCCCCTGTGGTTGTCTGGGGACACCCGACTCGAACGCCCTGAGGTTTCCCAGGTGGCGACGATGGGGAGGGCATTCTCGGTGGCCACTCCTAGGCTGTGGAATTCCCTCCCAATGGAGGCCCACCTAGCCCCAGACCTCCCCTCTTTTCAAAGACAGTGTAAGGCCTGGCTGTTCTGCCGGGCCTTTGGAGAGGAAAACGGGTAGGGTGGGGTGGGTTAATGGAGAGGGGGATTGGTTCTTTCCTTTTAGTATATTTTTAGTATTTTAAATTAATTTTAAATTGTGAATTATGTTTTATTTATGAATTACTGACTCTGTGTGTGAACCGCCCCAAGCTGCTCTGTGAGCAGGAGAGTTTCAGGATAAAAAAAACCTGAAAGTTTAAACAGCTGAGTTTAAAAGAGATTTGGACAAGTTTCTAGAAGATAGGTCCATTAGCAGCTATAAGCCATGCAGGATCAGGGAACATGACGGGAGCTGGGGGAAAACAATAACAGGGAATGGATCCCCCATTGTGACCTGTTGGGTGCTTCTCCCAAGCCACAGTGATTGGCCACTGTCGGAGACAGGATGCTGGGCTTGATCGACCATTGGTCTGACCCAGTATGGCACTACTTATGTTCTTATGTAAATAAATAACTAAATATCAACTAATGGGCCAAAGCTAACAGCTCAGGCTTGATAAAAACTTTTAGCCATAGGAATTCTGAATGCACATTATCTGTTTATTTGGTTTAATAGCCTGCCCTATCCCGAGAGCTCAAAGTGGATTACAGCACATAAAACACACCAGAAGTATAAATATAATCCAGTATAAAACTTTTTTTAAAAAAAACTAAACCCCACCCCCTCCAAAACCTACCCCTCATGCACCAAATTCTGTCCACTCCCCCCCTCACACACACACACCTCTCCCTTCCCACCACTACCCCAATAGGACACCACTACCCCAATAGGACACCACTACCCCAATAGGCTGATTCAAGGTGTTGGTGCTTCAAGGTTTTGGGGCCCAGGCCCTATACGGCCTGGGCCCCACCTACCTATGAGAACACCTCACCCCCCGGGTTCTGGGGTGGCCTCTGTGATCAGCCGGGAGTGCCCTTTTGGAGGTCCCCCATGTTTGGTGGGAGTCCACATTGGAGAGGGCGTTCTCAGTTGCCGCACCTCGTTTGTGGAAATCCCTCCTGGCAGAGGTCTGCCAGTCCCCGGATCTCCTCTCCTTCAGGCGCCAACGTAAAACTTGGTTGTTCCATCAGGCTTTTGGTGGGGGAGATGGGTAGTGGGAGGGTTGGGGTTGGATGGGAGGGGGGCTTTTATGACCCATTTGGAGTTTTATGTGTTTCAATTGTAATTAGTTGTATTATATTTACATTTTATATTTTATTTTTTATTGTATGCCACCTGGGGCTGCCTAGGCAGGAGGGGGCAGGTTATCAAATTTTTAAATAAATAGACTTTCCACTATTACCATTCACACAATGTTATAATGCAGGCTGATTCCCAGATAGTCAATAACATTTTTGAAATTCTGAACCACAAATGTGGATGTCGATGTACAAATATGTAAGTTATCACATGTGCTACAAACCAAAAAACAACCACAGACTTGTACCAGTGGGAAAATCAAACCCTTGGAAGTCCCCACTCTTCTGCACCCTAGAAGCCCTCCTTTGCCCTTTTTGCTCTCAGGTCACCCTGCACATACACTCACCTATCACTGAGGGTGGTATCCTTCTTCCAGCGACTGCCCCACTGAGGTGCCAGGTCTAGGAGCCTCTTGGTACCAGACCAAGGATTCTCCCTCCAGGTAGGTGGTTTGCCAGGTCAACATTTCAAAAATAAGGGACAACATTATGGAACTGTGGGGCTCTGAAATAAGGGACATTCCCATAAAATAAAGGATACCTGGCAACCATTCCTCTAAGGTCAGTCCATGATTAGGAAACCCTTCACTGCCATCTTTTCAGGACCTTCTGAGTCTCTTGTTAATGACCATGCTGGACCTGTGTGTCCATTACCTGTGCCCTGTGCCCAAGAGCAAAATTCTCCTGTCTAGCCCAGGAGCTTCCTGCCAGGGCTCCTGCTAGCCTTGGAGTCTTCAGACAAGAAGACTAGAAGCTCCCTTGCAAGGAAACAACAGCCATGAGTTCGCTTTACTACTGCTAGGCTTTGGAAGCCCTGCTAGGTTTCCTGCTCTTTTGGCAGGTAGGTCTTTTGAAAAAAGCAGGAAGAGCAGCAGGTCCGCCTTTCTTTCCTGATTGGTGTCTGCATCACGCATGATGTAGCAGCCACTAACCACCATTTTAGGGAACGGACAGTCTTTCAGGTGTAGGTTTGCAGCTGCAGAAGCCCTAAATTTGTGGAAGGAAGAGTCCCTTCCTCAGAAAATCAAGATAAGGAACTCTTCTTCCTTACCCCATTCTTTGTGCCAATTACTAGGGGAAATTTTCTATGGGTTAAAGACTCTAAAAATGAAGTGAACTGAAAAATATCAATTTCCAAGAATGTGAAAATTCTTAGAAAGTTCATGGTAAGTTCAGTCTGAAGAAAGTACCTCTTGGCCAAGAGACCCAATCCATGTTGGAGGGATTCTTTCAGCCAACCAAGCACTGAGTCTCAGAATTTCTTTGTATTCATTTTTCTATTCCAAACATTTAAACTATTTAGAAAGGCATGTTTTTATAACATTTAAAGTAATTTCCCTTCAAAAACATTTTTGTCAAGTTTAAAAGTTCTAAGCCATTTCCCCAAAGTGTTATAGATAGGTGCCCTTTTGTAATATTTTTAGAAACTGAAATAAATTATTGAGAGATGATTCAGTGAGGCCTTTTACACTGAAGAAAACCATTTCAGCTGCTAAGGTGGCACTAGGCTAGTGATCCTCATGCTGCTTTGGATTGACAATTACTCTTTTCAGATTTAGATAAATGGATATTAAACAAGACCACTCTTTGACAAGATGATGTCTTAGTAAGCAGAAGCCTGATAAGTGTGAGCACTACAATCCCAAATGGTAAAGGCTGCTGAAATTGATTTACAGTGTTTCCTACCAATTTAAATGTTTCACAAAAATGTATGGCATCTCGTTGTCTTCAATTATTAAATGGAGTCATTATGTAACGTAATCTCAGAAACCTCACCATCCTACTGGCCATCTTTCAATGAAAGTGAGAGAAAATGTACAGAGTACTAGTACTGATCGAAAGAAAGAAAGAAAGAAAGAAAGAAAGAAAGAAAGAAAGAATCAGATTATTAACCCTTCACTATAGGAGAAAGTGGCTTATTCATGGTTCCTTTCCCGCCGCCCTCTCCCCCCAGAGGTCATGTCCTTCTTTCATTTCTCAGGTCGGGTTTCAGTCTGACAAATGGTAATTGATTCCGCTGCTGGTTAGGCCAGTGGTAAGTGGAGGATGAGGTTTCAGTGAAAACAAATAGCACTTCACAGGTCTGACCTTTCCTCTTGAAGCTTTTGTTGCGGTTTACTTGGGGATGTGCAGTTTAAAGACTCTAAAGCAGTGGTGTCTATCTATGCAATTTCAAATAATCACCTTCACAAGCTTTTGGACTTGACGTTAAAGCTGACATTTACCTTCTGATGGCTACATCTTCTTTTATAGACACCTGCTTCAAATACATCCGACTAATTTTTGCCTATACAACAAAGATCAGAAATTAGGGCACGTTTAAATGAGGGATTTACATATGGTAAGGGATGCGGTTTAAACACGTTAGGCAAGACATTAGCTAATACATTAAAATGCTAGTTTAGACAGTCTGTGTTTAAAGACACATTACTAGTCATTTGCAAGGTATAAGGTTTGCCTCCACTGGCTAACACATGTTTAAGCACATGATAACCTGTCCACCCGAATACAGGAAAGCCTCACTATAACAAACCGTGCTTATGATGAATCCCTGTTTATTACAATCCCAACTCCAAGAACCATTTCTTTCAATATCACATTACCAAATGCTATTACAGTGAACACCTTAAATATAATAAACTTTTTCTCCGGTCCCATGGGGTCTCATTATAATTATGTTTGACTGTATTTTTTAACATAATAACTAAAACATTCTAAAATCATATTCTTCATCATGGGTAGTCATGCCCCTAGAATTTGAATATTCTATGGCACCATTGTTTTGTGTTAGAAATAATCAATGCACTAAAATCAGGAGAATAGCCAGGGATTTCAACTTCGTATGCAATGCTGCCAGACTTGTTGCCTCTCTATAAACCAGAAGCCCCCATTCCCTAGTCATGCCACATCATCTTAATTCCCCCAAGCCCAGTACTGACACCTTTAGAACTGTGGCTGCTGCCACTTGGTGTTTAGAGTGTTCTCATGAAAGAGTGTTAGCTCTTAGGTCAGAGCTTGATGGAAATAAGTTTCACCCAAACCACTCTCTGTATTAAGAGTCAGTCTCGCTTGGTGTCAATTAGGGCTGAAACTCAATCTCGCATTTCTCCCACTTCTTGCTGAGAATAACAGTTCTCTACTCGTTCTGGCAAACGAGAACGAGCCAAGAAACAGGTGACTTCTCACTGAGAAATGCGAGATCTCGCCCCTCTCCACAAAAGCACACTGCCTGATTACCAGACACTGACCCTGCACTGGTGTTCCTCCTCAAGTCCTGCTCTCAGTTGCTTTCCTCTGCTCCACTCCTTCCTGCAGCCAAAAAACATGTGCAGCTTCCCCACCTCACAGCTGATGATCAAAGTTGCTGCAGCAGCTTTTACAACTCCCTCCATGCCTTTGGAAAAATCAAAGCAGTGCCTGTCTTGGGGAGAAGAGGGCAGCCATGACTTCAAGGAGCAAAATAACGCCAGGATTGTGCCCCCCTCCGAAAAAAGTTTTAAATAACTAAAACAAAAAACCTAAAGGTTTCAAAAAACATTAAAGGCAGAACCATTTCCAAAACAAAAAACTTTCCTTTTCAAAACCCTTTCACAAAATACATTTTTCCCTAACTTAAACTCCAAAAAAATGAAAATTAATTACAATTCTAATTTTAAATTTTTTAAATTTAAACAACATACATTACAACAAAAACTAAACGCCAAAAAGCATGGAAATTATTTCCAGATTTTCTGTCTATATTCCATAATTTATCATCAACATTCACGGAAGATATGTACTTAATTTATTACCATACAGAGGCCGCTTTTAGCTGTGCACGGCAAACACGCTGCATAAAATCACGCTGCATGTAAATATGCCGCATGTGGGATTTAGACGTGACAATGTGCATTAAAGCTAGTCACGTAATCTTTTAAAGCCGTAAATTAAATACCTTGACATCGAGGTATTTAATTTACGATTTTAAAAGAGCATGCGACTGGCTTTAACCCACAAAATGTCACTTCTAAATCCCACATGTGGCATATTTACATGCAGCGTGATTTTATGCAGTGTGATTTTATGCAGTGTGTTCACGGTACACGTCTAAAAGCAGTCATACTTACTCTTATTACTATTTACTAGTGGTGGGACCCCGGGCCCATTACTGGCTACCGGATTTACCGGTTACCGGTTCTGCGAAAACCGGATTCCCGGATTAAATCCGGTATGCCGGTACCGGATTTATTTCATTGGTTTCAATGGGGCGCTGTGTCCCCATTGAAACCAATGAAATAAATT
>QEPC01015537.1:983079-1001313 GCA_003113815.1 Sphenodon punctatus
AGCCCGGAGGGAGGGGAAGGGGGGTCACTAGGGTCCAGGGAAAGGGGAAGGGAAGTGAGGGGGGTCAGGGCACGCTCACTATACAGCAGACTTGTCAGGCACTGTATATGCACGGAGTAAGGGACAAGGAAAAAAGGGGAATCAGTAACTCACACCACACAGTCCCAATGCCACTGGTACAGGAAAGACAATAACAAGGACAATACAACTCACTTACCCAAGTCACACGCACCGGGGGAAAAGGGGACACAAGGATCAAGCACGCACGTTCACTCTCTCTCAAAGGAAATCAGGTAGCCAAGGTCAAGGGTTTACACAAGAGAAGCTTAGAAGCAGGGGGCCAGTCTCTCATAAATGATTACCGGCGGGGCTACTGCCTCCACCGATCTCTCTTATAGTTCTGACCCTAATTGTGACAGGTGAGCTCAGGGCGGGGCCCCAATCCGCCACTGAGCTCAATACTGCTCTCAGCTGACCGTGGGGCGGGGCTAGGAGCGTCCAGGGAGCGCGGGGTAGCTCCGCCGCCCTCAGCGGTGCCCATTGACACTCCCGGGATGTCCCCCTGGCCGAAAACAGCTGACAAGCAGCGGGATTGCCGCTGCCGAGTCCCCCGCGCCGCCTGCACCTTGACAGTTTGTAGGTGATTTATGATAATCAATAAATGTCCTGTAGAGAACATTTCCATGCTCTGTCTGGGAAATTAAACCACAGAACTGCTGGAACAGTAAGCTGGCTGGAACAGAAACAGAACCGAGCATGAGTGGGAAGAGCAATGAGATCTGATGAACCTAGAAGCAAACAAGAGAAGTGAAAGCAGTTACTAGGCAAGGAGCGAATAAAAGTTCTTAGTTCTTATGATATTTTCTCCTTTTTTTAAAATGATTTGTATGGCAATTTTTTGGGGGGCAGAATGGGGAAGTGTCCCCTTTCATCTTCTGTGGTGAAATTAACTGTGGGTGCACACCCCTTCTCCCTCCCCCCTCCCCCCCACGATTTTAGCTCAGTCTGGGCTCCAGACTTCCTGCTTTGGAGACTAAAACAGCTTTAGTTATTTTAAACTTGGGGGGGAGGGGCACAATCCTGGCATTTTTTTTGCTCCTTGGGGCATGTCTGCCCTCTTCTCCCCAAGACAGGCACTACTTTGATTTTCCACAGCAGCATAGAGGGAGTTCTAAAAGCCACTCACTGCTGCAACTTTGATCATCAGTTGTAGACGGGGAAGCTGCATATATTTTTTGGCTGCAGGAAGGAGTGGGGCAGAAGAAAACAGCTGAGAGCAGAACTCAGGGAGGAATACAGGGGCAGGGTGAGTGTCTGGCAATCATGCAATGTGGTGTTGTTTTTTCTCGCCAAGAATATCGAGAATTTGTGTGTGGAGGTGAGATCTCTAAGACCCTTTTCACATGGGCAACCCCCGCCCCCCCCCCATACAAACACACTGCACATGTGTGCAGTGGGGGAAGGTGCCCGTGAAAATGCAACCTGCAGTGGGTATGTGGTGGGTGAGGATCCATGGGAATTGCACCCATGGTGGGTGGAGGTGCGTGCATGCTCCTGCACTCCACCCACCTCCTCCCGTCACCCACACATGGAGAAACAGGCTCCAATGCCAGTTGCTCCATGCGTAGCGATGGGTGAAAGTGGGTGGAGATGGGTGTGCGCCCATGGGAATGGCCACCCACCCACCTCCATCCACCATGGGTGCATGCCCATCCCCCCACCCACCATGGCCCATGTGAAAAGGGCCTGAGAGATCTCGGTCCCAGTTCTCGTTTCTCGCAAATTCTCAAAACTGCTTCGCATTTCAGCCCTAGTGTTGATTGGAGAGGGCCCTTTGCAAAGTAAATGTAACTAGTCTGCAAGGTTAGACAGCTGACTAATTGAAATTATTCTTAAAGCGATATCCTCACACCACTGCTACTGTCACATGCCTGATGTGATGTGGACTCTGCTGTCCCCCATCCCACTGGAAGCAGATGTTGGTCAACCAAAGTCTGGACAGCAAAAGTCAGACTAAGTCCTTACAGGATCAGGGCCAACTGTGAGAGCACCTCTCCCAGAATTAGGAGAGCGCAGAGTCAATAGTCAAGAAGCAGGGTAGGATCAAAATATAACAGTCAGAGGTCAAAGCCAGTAGGATCCAATAAGGTTAAAGGCAAAAACTGAAAGCCAGGAAACCAGTCCAAGGAAGGCTGAGAGTGAGGGCTGGCACTTAGATTCACACTAATAATGGCCAATGTACTAAGCAGCTCTAAGGAACATTGTAAGTATTTTCTTGCTGAATGATCTCTGCTAATTGGGAGGTTGGCTACTTAAGTACACAGCAACTGCCTGCCGACATCCATGACTAAAATGGAACACCAGTTCATTTCTTCTCACATGCAAACATCCTACACAGAGCTAAAACAAATGGCCACAGCAAATATCATATCCATTGAATTTGCCTGGATGTGTCAAAGGGTGTTGACAGAAGTGACAGCAGTGTGTCACCATCACAACCTGGGCCAGAAACCAACACAGTCCCAACTGGGTTGGACCAGCCAACAAATGTGCTGGTGGCAGTGCCACCTGGAAGGGCAGGGAGATGCACAAATGTACGGCCAGCCAGTCCCACCCCCACGCTGCACCCAGCACCCCGCCCACCATGATTGGAAGCCATGGTGGACCCGATCCAGGCCAGGTTATGGCAGGCTATAACAGACATGATAACCAACCATAGCTCGCTCTGGCCCAGTCAGGCAGACAGTAGCCTGGACTGTGATCCTGAAGATATATGGGATTACAGTCTGGGCACACCGCTGACATGCCCAGGAGCAATTCTGGGCGAACATTAAAGCCACCTTAAATTAAATCCAGACAAGATGGAGGTGATGGTTGTGGGGAAAGCCAAGGAAGTGATGGCCCCCATCATCAATGGGGTCCGTTCTTCCTTGGTTTCTCAGGTCTGGAGTCTGGGGTTGCTCCTGGACCCGCAGCTCCACCTGGATGCCCAGGTGGCAGCTGTGGCAAAGGGGGCATTTTGCCAGTTACATCTGGTGCATCAGCCTAGGCCATATGTCTCAGACTCAGATCTGACCACAGTCATCCATGCTTTTATTACTGCGAGACTGGACTACTGTACCGCACTCTACGTGGGGCTACCCTTGGGACTGGTTCGGAAACTGCAGCTAGTGCAGAATGCCGCAGCCCATCTCTTGACACGGATGGGTCAACACTAGCACATTACACCAGTGCTTCACTCTCTGAACTGGCTGCAGATAGTTTTCCAGGTCCAATTCAAGGTGTTGGTGTTGACCTTTAAGGCCCTAAATGGCTTGGGCCCCACCTACCTGCAGGACCACCTCACCCTCCAGGTCCTGGATTGGCCCCTGCGGTTGACTGGTGGTGCCCTCCTCGGGGTTCCCCGGGGTTCCCAGGTGTCTACCATGAGGAGGGCATTCTCTGTGACTGCGCTGTGGCTGTGGAACTCGCTCCCATTGGATGTCTGCTTGATTACCAACCTCCCCTCTTTCCGCAGACAGTGTAAAACCTGGCTGTTCCACCAGGCCTTTATCAAGGGAGATGGGATGAATGGGTTGGGTTAGGGTGGGTGGGTAGTTGGGTATGGGCTTTTTAGGTTGTTTTAATTGTAGTCTTATTACTGTGTATTTTAATATGTTTTCAATGTTTTTTAAATGTTGTTAGCCGCCCTGAGATGCCTGAGGCAGGAGGGGGTGGCATATAAGTTTTAAAATAAATAAATAAATAAATAAATAAATAAACATCTGGCGATGCACCAGCAAATGTGTTTGTGGCTCACAGGCCAGTGGCTTGTAGCCATAATACTGAAGAGACTGGAATAACCAAAACAAGATACACAAACAAACAAATAGCAAATATTTATTTAACCAAATAAACAGATAGCAAATATTATTTGGATATTTGCTGGGCCATCTAAAAATATGATTACTTTCACCTCTAATCAGTTGCTGGTTGGGGTAGTCAATGCCTCCCTTCGGGAGCACAAGGTGCCTTCCCTTTTTAGGGAAGGTTATTGAACTGGTGGTTCAGCAGCTCCAGGGGCATCTGGACCACGTCAGTTTTCTGGATCCCCAGCAGTCCAGCTTCCAGGTGGGATTTGGCACTGAGACTGCCCTTGTGGCCTTGGACAACAACCTCTTCTGTGAGTTGGACCAGGGTCATTTGACCCTGTTGATCCTGTTGGATCTCTCAGTTGCATTTGACACTGGGTGATTTCAGACATTACGAGATCACGCTCAACCACAGTGAATCATGGTCAATTCCACGGCGGGGTCAAAGCGCCCTGCATGTCTGTTCAGAGGCCGCCAGATGTTCACCACAGTCAATACCCACATGGGGTCAAAATCTACCACACTTCCAGGGTGATTTCAGACGTTACGGGGCCCATTGGCCCCGTACCGAAATCACCCCATTCATTCCCCGCCGGGGTCACCCCGTCACGCCGTAACTGACGTGCCGGGGGGATCCCGGCAGGGATTCTGGGAGGGGGCAGGGCCACGCGGCGCAACGTGCGGCCGCACAGCCCCGCCCCCTCCATGCTCCCACCTCCCGCCCTCCGGGGAGATGGGCAGGTGACGGGGCCAATGTGGCCACCGCGTCGGGCCTGATTCGCCACGGCTCGGGATCCCGCCGGGGATCCCGGGCCGTGGCGCCTGGCCAGACGTTACTTTTTTTTTGTCCCCGCTGCGGATCTCTTTGACCACGCTTCCCAGGACATTCCCCCGCTAGCCCAGGAAGCATGGTTCAAATTGACCCCATGTGGGTATTGACCGTGGCGAACATCTGGCGGCCGCCAAACAGATGTTCGAGACACATTGACCACAGGTGGGTATTCACCGTGGTTCACCGTGATCTCGTAACGTCTGAAATCACCCACAATCACCGAAAGCGTGGTCAAAGAGATTCCCAACGGGAAACAACAAAAAGTAATGTCTGAATGGCAACCACCGGCCGGAACCAAAGAAAATGATTCCCAGCCGGGGACAAAGCACGCAGCATCTCTGCCAGGCAACCAGCAACAACACAGACCAGGGAGGGAAATTTAAAGGGCACATGACAGCACCCGGTACGTGCTGCCCCGGCACCTTCCGGGTGCTTTGACCATGGCCCGGTCCGGGATCGGCGTAATGTCTGTTGCGCTGCCCTGGGCTGTGGTCTGGTGGCCTGATTCCCTGCCATGGTTCTGCTCACGTCATGTCTGTTCGGGGCTTTTTTTGACCACAGGGGGTCGTTTATCTGTTCACCTCTGCTGGGAATCCACTGTGGTGAACTGGGACAGAGTAATGTCTGAAATCACCCACTGTTGACCATGAGATGTTGGTGGCCTGGTTGCAGGACTGAGCCAGGGTGGGCAGGACTGTACTTGAATGATTGGGAGATCCTGAATGGGAGAATTCAGCATGTGGTACTGGGTGTTTGTTCATCTTCTCCCCAGGACGTCAAATGTGGAGTCCCACAAGGTTTGATTCTGTCCCCTCTCCTGTTCAACGTGTACATGCAGCCTTTGGGTGAGTCGTCAGCGGGTTTGGTGTGCGCTGGCATCAGCATGCTGATGACACCCAACTTTATCTCTCCTTTTCAGTTGACCCAGGTCTCGGTGCTTACCCGGTGTTTGACGGCTGTGGGGGATTGGATGAGGGCAAGCCATCAGAAACTGAATCCTGACAAGACAGAGGTGATGCTGGTGGGGAGGGCTGAGGGGGTGGTGGCACCTGTCATTGATAGGGTCCGTCCTCCATTGGTTCCTGACATTCAGAGTCTGGGGGTGCTCCTAGACTCACAGATCTGCCTGGATACTCAGGTGGCAGCTGTGGCAAAGGGAGCATTCCGCCCATTACACCTGGTACGTCAACTTTGGATGTATGTCTCAGACTCTAACCTGGCCACTAGGGGTGGGACACCGGGGAGAATACTGGGTACTGGATGTACCAGTATCGGATTTACCAGTATCAGCATACCGGATTTTTAACACTGGCCGCGGTACCATATTTTTTACATTGCGGCTATTGACTTCAATGACCACAATGTAAAAAATTCAGTACCGCGAGCAATGTTAAAAATCTGGTAAATATCGGATTTATTGGATTAAACCGATACACCCAAATACCGGCAATATCGGATCTCAGGAGAACCGATATTCCCACCCCTACAGTGGCCACTATCATTCATGCTTTTATTACCTCAAGACTGGACTACTGTAATGCGCTCTACGTGGGACTACCCTTGGTGAAAGTCTGAAGACTGCAGCTGGTGCCGAATGCGGCAGTCCATCTCCTTACATGATTGGGCTGCTGCGAGCATATCCCACCAGTGCTCCAATCTCTGCACTGGCTGCCTATAGTCTTCCGAGCCCAATTTAAGGTGTTGGTGTTGACCTATAAAGCCCTACATGACTTGGTCCCTGCTTACCTGCGTGATCACCTCTCTCACACACACACACACACACACACACACACACACACACACCAAGTCCTAGATCAGCCCCTGAAGTTGGCTGGGGACACCTTCCTCGGGGTCCCCCAGGTGATGAGGAGGAGGAGGGCATTCTCAGTGGCTGCGCCGAGACTGAGGAACTCCCTCAGTTTTGTACTGAAATGAAACTTAAACCATAAACTGAAACCTTGTGTTATGCACTGTACAGACTCATTGAGTATGTATGCATTTCACTACAGACTCCTCTTCTGTTTGTGATTCCCCCCATCCCATATATATGGGATGTATATATATCCATATATATAGCCATATATATGGATATATGGATATATATATATATCCATATGTATATATATATCCATATGTATATTTCATATATACACTATCTCTATCACTAAGCTATCACTAAGCTATATATATATATGAATATGGATATGGATATGGGATGGGGGGGATAGAGAGAGAGAGAGTTGTAGGAGTTAGCTTAGTGATAGAGATAGTGTTAGTGATTTAGTTTTAGTGTTTGTAGGAGTAGGTCTGTGTACTTATTAGATAATCCATTTAGTTCATAGAATTTAGAATAGTTAATAGCAGTTAGATTTAGTGTAGATAGATAGATATAATATTAGATTAAAAAATAAATTTAAAAACCCCATATAAAAATTAAAAAAGCAAATAAAAAACAAAAGAAAACCATATAAAATCCAATAAAAAACCAAAAAACCATATAAAAAACAAAAAAACACCCATAACATTTCCCAAACAGCTGAACCAAACAGCCGAACAGCCTAACTGAATGGCCTGTTCGGACGACCGAACCGAACAGCTGAACCCGAACTCGCCAAACTAGCTGAACTGCCAAACCGAACGGACGAACCGAACACAGCCGAACCGAACGGTTGAACCCGAAACGCGATCTGTTCGCCCATCCCTATTTATTTTATTATATATTTATATTTTATATTGAGTTTTGTTGTGTTTTATATTGTATATTGTTGTGAACTGCCCCGAACTGTGACAGTAGGAGGGGACGGCATAGAAGTTTGATAATTAATTATTAATTAAGGAAAAACTCCTCACGCTGAGTACAATTCTCACTCATTCTAGTCCATGGCTGAGCCATTCACTTCAGTGAAGACAGGATTGCACCCTGGTGGGTGTTTTTCCTACTCTAGTCCTGCTCTTCTGCATTCTAATCATGTACATTTCATCAGCTTGCACCCATGCCAATTTACCTGTGTGTAACCTACAACATCATTTAAATCACTTCTGAGCTTACTCAAATTCTTTAAAATGATTGTTTATTACATTCAGAAATTTCGCAAAGTCTCCACAAGAAATCAGCAGTTGATTGTAATGCAGTGACATCTGCTATGCCCCATTAATGGAAACTGTGTCCATGCAAACCCCAAAGAGTATCATGACCTGCCTGTGAATCTTTATAGTAGACAGAGGAGAGGAAAATAGCCAAAGGGCTCTGTTCAGACACTTCCAATTTGAAATAGTTTCCCAAAAAGAGCCCTTTTATTTACAAACATGTTGTTATTGCCAAAGAGAGTCTTTATTTTAAGGTACACTCAGAAGGTTGAACAGTGCTTGTATTTTAACTAAAGCGACCAAAATGTTGCAACTACTCATATTTGCCAACAAAAATAAAGTGTTTTTCAATGGAAAAGTTTCCTTCATTTTTTTCTCCACAGGTGTCTTTAGCTTTTGTAAAAATCCTGATGATCCTTCTCCTTCATTTTTTCACCTGCAATTCCCAGAAGTAAAAGTACATTCTCCCCTTTCCGCAACTGCCCCAATTGTAGAGTATTGAACTGCACAGGACTCGGCTCTGAATCCATCAGAATTCTGCTAATAGACTTCTGTTCACAACTAGGTGACACAAGGAAAACAGACCAAATAAGGTAGGTCACGGCCACGTGCAGATGCCTTCTCATCTGTTTGTCAAAGATTGAGGATAAAATCCTCACCCTGTAAAGTCAATGGAAGCTAATCCACTGACTTCAATGAGGACAGGATTGCTCTCAGTGTACAGTTTTCTTCATTAGTAGTCTCATTTGCCACAAATTGGTCTGTCTTAGGCCTTAATCATACAATTGTTTATGCCAGAGTAATAACTACTTCACTTTAACCCTCATATCATTCATGCAAACAGAGGTAATAAAATGAAGCAGAAGTCAAAGTAGGTCTTGTAAAGTTGGTAAAATCCAAAGGTAAATTGATATGAACCAGACTGGAATTAGGTGATAAGGAGTAAACAATTGTGTGATCAAGATTCAAGGCAGATTTCATCACACATGCCATCCAATCCCCAATATTTTTTAGCAAGAGTACCCCGAGGAACAAATCCTACTTTCTCCCTCAATGCTAGCCCTGCAGGTTTTGGAAGAGGAGTGAGAGAGATGACTTACCTGGCAGAGAGTGAAGCCCAGGTTCATTTGCCTGCCCTGCCACAAACTGTGTGTGTGAAATCTGGCAACCCCTATAGTCTCTCTGTTCCTCAGTTCCCTGTTTGTCTACCTCACAGAGGTATTGTAAGTCACTTAGATACTGTGGTGGTTGAGACCTGTATGCATATTAGATAGATACGTGAATATTCTAGGTAGAAGAGAGAGGCCATATGGCAGAAGTTCCCTAGTTAGGAGAAGCCAGTAAGGCTATGACCCTTTTCACACAGACACCCCCCAGCACACGTGTGCAAGTGTGGGGGCATGCAAATGCCACGGCAGGTGCAGGGGGGGATGAGTATGTGCCTGTGGGAACACCACAGGCAGTGGATGAGGGTGCGTGAGAGCTGCCATCTCCCACCCATCACCCATGCACGGACCCGGCAAGAGCGAGGGTGAGCGGTGAACTCCCCACCCCCTCCCCGTTGTTATTAGACTCTGCGGGATACCTGTGAGGGGTGTGGCCAGGGGAGGAACCAGCAGCCTCAGAGGACTTCATTAGCCCCACCAGTCCTTCGGCGGCATCCCAGCAAGAGCGAGGGTGAGTGGTGAACTCCCCACCCCTCCCCATTGTTATTAGACTCTGCGGGATACCTGTGAGGGGTGTGGCATGGGGAGGAACCAGCAGCCTCAGAGGACTTCATTAGTCCCACCAGTCCTTCAACGGTGTCCCAGCAAGAGCGAGGGTGAGCGGTGAACTCCCCACCCCCTCCCCGTTGTTATTAGACTCTGTGGGATACCTGTGAGGGGTGTGGCCAGGAAGGAACCAGCAGCCTCAGAGGACTTCATTAGCCCCACCAGTCCTTCAGCGGCGCCGAAGGCACGTGCCGGGGCAGCGCACTGAAGGGCAGTGCACGCAAGGGCGCGCCCTATTGCGCACCCTTCGGCATGACCCAGAGCAGGAGCCGGTCCCTTTGCAGGTCGAGCGGAAGGTGGTCAAGAAATAAGGACTCCTCCCGATGGCTGACCCCGGACGAGTCAAGCTGAACTTGCAGGGGGGAACGATATCTTCAAATCCCCTTATTCAGGGGTGCCTGGATAACTTTTTCCATCAACAGGTCCCAGATAGAGGGGTAAGGGTAAGCTCTTCCCCCCCGGCTCAATACGGACCTTTACATCACCACCTCTCTACCCAAGCCGGGGGAGAGTTTCCTACCCAGGTGAAGGATCATTTAGACCCTCCCCGGGGAGACGGGCCCCTCCAGAAAGGTCCACACCAAGGGCCAAGGCAGGAGGAGGAGGTCAATTTAGTGGGAGGGAAACTTGCCACTTTTTTAACAGAGCATGTCCTGATGACAGCTGAGACAGTCCAATATATGTTTAACAAATTAACAGGCATACAATTGCAACTGTCCTGTGTGAAGCAGGCAGTTAAGGGTGGGTTCCCTGGTCAAACCCAAAAGGAAATAGGAGCGGGCATGGGAGCCCCAGATGCTCCTTTTAGGGAATCTCTCCCCTCCAGACAAATCCAAATTAATAGTAGTCAGATCCCACCCCCAGTGACCTCACATTCCCCCTCCACCTTGGTGTTTCCCCAAGGGAGCCGCCACCCAAACCCAGTTACTGTTGCTTTCAGCTCTGATCAAGCTGAAAGATTTGGGTTTATTTCTACCGCTTTGATCATCACAGTCAGCTCAAGAAGGGGGCGACCCATCCCTGTTTGGGGTTCTGCTTTGGAGGTGGCTGAATATTTGAGGCCATATTTCACAAAAATAGCTATTACGAGCAAAGACATAGTATCTGTGGATCATTTATTAGAGACATCAGACAGGCTAGTGGCACTGGTCTCTTTTGTATCCTCGCATGTACCCTCATTCATCCTGACGTGGAAAAACTTTCTGGAACGCCATGCAATCTATATTGCCCATGTATTTCAGACTCTTCCACAAGCCCAAGAAGGGATCCCGCAGGTGGTTCAGACAGAAAGGATTGCCCCCAAAATAGGTGGTAGACTTGTTCAACCTCTCTTGAGGGATGATAGAACCTTTTATCCATCAGCCCCCTCTGAAGGAATCCAACCCCTTGGGGCTTGTGGGAAGGATCCTAGAGGTGCGATATTCGACGATTGGGGTTGTTCTCAGGATGCTGGTGATCCGACCCCTGCAGAGACCATAGGAGCTAGATCTGCCTGGCCACCCCAATGGGAGGTCAGGATTTACTCCCACCTGAAGGCCCCCTTTGAGGAATCTCATCCTCTGACGACCCTAAGGACCATACCTAGTGGTGGTCTTACGGGTGACCAGGGGTGCCCCCAAGAGGTTACTGAGCAGACTCCTATGGAATCGGTAGGAGGTGGATCTACTTGCCCCCCTCAGAGGGACATTAGATCTCATACTTACCCTCTGACTATTTCAGAGAGAACTCATTCTTTGATGACCTTAAGGAAGGAACTTAGAAGGGGTATATTAGATGGTCAGGGGTGTCCCCAGGAGGTTTGCGAGCTCATCCTTACAGAACAGCTGGGGGGTGGTCCCACTCGACCATCTCAGGGGGATGACAGAATTTATTTCTGTCAATTGGCCCCTTCTGAGGGAATTTACCCTCTGATAGCCTCAAGAAAGGACCCCAGAAATCTTGTCCTAGGCAACCAGGGGTGTCCTCAGGTGGACAATGAACTGACCTCAGTAGAATCATTAGGCATGAGGCAGGAGGTACATCATAATTTTCCCCCCATACAGACTTCATCTGCCAGACCACGGCCCGTCTCCCCGACAAGTATGCAAGTAAGATGCATGCAAAGATTAGAATCCTTATATGCACAGTTAGGGGAGTTAAAGTCTGACCTAATTAAGGGGGAAAATGGGGCTAGAGTCCCCCCTGCCCCACAGAGACCAATGAAAAATCCCCCCTGGATGACTCCAATACATTCAAGGGCATCCACCCCGACTAAACCTTCCTCACAGCTTGAGTTAATTGGGGGGCTTCCGGAGGAGGGACTTAGCCCCCAGGGGCTATCTATTATAGCGACCACAATGGTTAACCCAAAGGAGGGAGGAGTAAGTAAGGGGAGGGCTCCATCTTGCCCCCCTGCTCTACGATTGTCAGACCGACTCTCCACATCACTTCTGGCACCATCTCACCCTGATTCAAGTCTTTTACTGGAGGCAGGCCTGGCGTGTGCAGTCAGGGCTGATACAGATCACCAAATTATAGCAGGAGTACGGCCCCCAGCTTCCGGGGGAGTTTTAGGGGCCTTGGCTTGCCCATTGGCAACCCCGACTTCTCCTGTGGGCCAAGTACTAAGACAACGGTCCAAGCCACGCCCTCCCCAATTAAGGCAATGACTAGGCAGTAACCAGAGGCTTTTATCCCAGGCTACCTGGAATATTTCGGGATGGAGAAACCATAAGTCAGATCCTGACTTTCTCCACTTCATGACTTCACTTGATGTGGTGCTCATCCAAGAAACATGGATGACGGAATGCTCGACCCTGCATAGGTGGCAGGGCTTTGACACCTGCTGGTTAGAAGCAATCCCCTCAGCAGGGCAGGGCCGACCTAGTGGTGGCCTTGCCTTATTTATTTCCACCAAACTAGATGTTTGTGTTCAAAGAATTAATTCTATTAAAGCTTATTTTAGTCTCTTACATTGTAAATTTCCCTCTGGCTTTGATATGTTAATAGGGATAGTTTATATCCCTCCTGAACGGTTGGTGTATTATCAATCGGGTATTTGGGAGGAGATTTCAACCCAAGTCCTTGAGGCTATCGAGAGGTTCCCAGATGCCACCCTTTGTCTCGGTGGTGACTTTAATACTCGTCTGGGGAATCCAAACATACCTCCAAAGGCCCCTGCTCTGGAGGATTCAGCGGATCCTCTGGCCCTCCAGCCTCGTCAATCCAGGGACCATGTGGTAGGCCCAAGGAAAACCCTGATGGACAAATTATTAACCAATCTGGACCTAATTATTATTAACGGACGAGTGGAAGGTGACCTGGATGGGAACTTTACATTCCACTCCCCCTTGGGATCTAGTGTCCTAGACTTTTTACTAGTACCTCCTATTTTTTTGCCCATGATCCATCATTTGACGGTGGTCCCATTGGGTGTGTCCCCTCACCTGCCATTGGCCTTGCTCTTTTCAGACCCTTTTGCTGAAGGAGAAGTGTCTACTTCCCCCACTTTTCAATTTGAGACTGGGGTAGCTCCAATGATAACAAGAGCAAAATGGTCTGACCATCTGGCAGAGGTGTTAGACACTTTTATTGCCTCCCCTGTGGCTAGCAGACTCAGTGAGTCGATGGCTATCGGGGGAACGGGGACCGTGACTGTGTATGAGGAATTAATATTCATGATCCTCCCTATTATTACCAGGAGGAACACGGGCCCCACACACATCGTGACTTCTCCTCATGCAATCCCTGCCTGGTTTGACTCAGATTGCCGTAGGGCAAGATTAGATCTCCGACGAACGGCCAAGAAACTTAGGACCCACCCCAACCAGGTACTCAGGAAGCAGATAGTGGAACAACGTAAAAGGTATCAAGCTATTAGAACTATCAAACAAAAGAGCTATGCCCAGACCCAATGGGATAAGTTATTTGCGGCAGCAAAAGCTAAAGACCCCCGGCGCTTCTGGGCCCTGATTAGGACAACACAGAGGAGAGATGGCTCTCCGTGGGGTGGTTGCGTACACCCAGTTTTGTGGCAGAGGTTCTATGGGTCCCTGTATGCCAGGTCTGAGGCTATTTGCCCCCCCCCCCCGATGACATTCCCCTAGAGAGATTCCCGCGGTGGCCTCCCATAAAACCAGAGGAGTTAGTCCCTCTTATTGATCAGCTAAAGGCAGGAAAAGCCCCGGGGCCTGACTTTGTCACCCCCGAAGTTTTGAAAAGAAATCCGGTCTGGTGGGCTAGGTGCCTGGCACCTCTTTTTACTCACCTCAACGAAACTGGTGCCTTTCCAACAGATTAGAAGACCAGTATTATTATTCCCATCTTTAAAAAAGGGAACCCCCAGCTTCCAGAGAACTACAGGCCCATTAGCCTCCTCAGCATTATAGCCAAGATCTATACTAGGGTATTGCTTGGGAGGTTACAATCATGGCTTGATGAAGCTGGTATCATCGAAATTGAACAAGCTGGCTTCCAAAAAAGGCCTGGCAACATTAGACCATATACATGTATTAGCAGCTCTGGTTGCCAGGTTCACTACAAATGGGGAAAAAATTTACCTATGTTTTGTAGACCTAGCAAAGGCCTTCGATTCTGTCAATAGAGAGAGACTATGGATGAAGCTGAGGGCTATGGGTATGGAACCCAGATTACTATATCTTATTATCCGGCTCCATGCAGGGAACTCCCTTAGGGTTCGATATAACACTCAGGGAGCAGTAACCGAGCCAGCCCCAGTCCAGGCCGGGGTGAGACAAGGATGTTTGCTGGCCCCGGCGCTTTTCAATTTATACATCAATGATGTGGTTTAGGTTATGACGAACATTAACACACATGCCCCTAAGGTTGGCCCACGTAGAGTCAGTCTTCTGCTTTATGCAGATGACACAGTGTTAATGTCACAGTCATTAATAGGGTTGAAATGGACAATGCAGGTGTTTGGAGCTTACTGCCAGAAAGAACACCTGTGGATAAATTTTGAGAAAACAAAGGTCTTGGTGGTTAGAGCCAGAGGACACCCCAAAACTCGCCAATGGGCAATTGGAACAAACAGCATAGAGCAGGTACAACAGTATAAGTACCTCGGAGTGATTTTCTCCTCCTCTTTTAGTTGGAGAAATCATTTGGAGGCAGCATCTATTTTGGCTAGGAAAACTACAACAGTAATTATAAAATTTTACTACGGTCAGGGAGGGAAACTGGTTTTACCAGCACTTCGACTATTTAAAACGAAAGTCATAAGCCAGTTCCTCTACGCTTTTCCGGTTTGGGGAGCATTCTTTCTCTCCCATCTAGAAAGTATACAGAATAGATTTCTCAGAGCAATTTTGGGTGCTCCTCGAGGACTGCCACAGGTTCTATTGAGGATTGAGGCCCTATGCCCCCCCCCTCAGAGCCTATGCATTACAGGCTCTGGTCACCTTATGGTTAAAGGTGGTACTTTTCCCCTCCTGTAAAGCCTCTCTCTTGACCAAGGCAACAGAGGGAGGCCTAGTGGCGTCCTGGTGCTCAATGGCAGAGAAGGAGGTTGGCTATTTAGGGTTTTCGAGGGAGAGCCTGAGGCCCATTGGATTTAGGGCTGCAAGGCAACTTATTAAACAGAGGATAGATGATCAAATGATGCAGATGGAAAGGGCCCTCTTAGCAGAACAGAAGGTGGCTCTCAAATACCTGCCCTTCAACCCCCGGGGCTTAGGAGACTACTAACTCTTTAACTGGATGGATGCAGCCAAGCGGGTAGCTTATTTCAAACTACGTACCAACTCATTCCCCTCTGCCCTTGTTGAAGGCCGCTATAAGAATACACCATGGGCACTGAGGGTGTTCCAGCTGTGCACTTCTGGGGAAGTAGATTCGGTGGACCACATTCTCTTTCGATGTCCCTCATTAATCGGCCCTAGAACTAAATATCTCAGATGGATGAGGGATAACACAGGCGGGGTTGACCGGGAGATGCGTAGATTTTTTAGCCCGGTGGATTCAGATGTGACCAGGGCAGTGGCAGCTTTAGGTGTGGCCACCTTGCGTATTCGCCGAGCAATCACAATCTCCTGTTAATTATTCCTGTTGACAGGATTATTCTCCCCCAATAGGGGACTGTGCCCTTGGGTTGGGTTCTATTCTCAGGCTAGGAAGTGGTAACGCATAGCCCAAGGGCCAGCTAACCTGAGGAAATAAGGAGAAGGTAGGATCTACTCTGTCTTGGCTATGTATGAAGGCCTACCATATCATTTGAATTCCACTAAAGGATCTAATACTATGTCATTACTGACCCTTACCGGCACTCTGACGTTTTAGTCAGAGGCTCCCTTTTGTCTAATACTATGGGTTATGTTGGTAATGGGGGGTGGAGGGTGGGACGCAGAGTATTCTTTGCGGATTGCAGTATTTTTATATCTTTATTTCCATCGTTACTTACATTGCCTGCACATGCCAATATATTGCAACTCAGACTGTAATATGCATCTTATGTATTATTTTATTATTATTATTATTATTATTTCGTTTATTTGTATATTGTAATAGCCAGTGGCTTCACAATAAAAATCTTGACTTGACTTGACCCATGCGTGGAGCAACAGGCACCAATGCCCGATGCTCCATGCATGGAGATGGGTGGAGGTGGGTGTGAAAAGGGTCTATGATCCCCCACAACCACTATGCAAGCAGAGTGGAGTGGCTCCTTCTACCATTCATGAGTCTTAGTAGCAGCTGTTCTAATGCTCTGCTCACTTCTAATTGATACAAAGTTACAGAGAACAAAACATGTTTACTCTGACTTTATAAAGCAGTTTCTCAGTTGGCCCAGAAGACTTGTGTTACAGTAAGATTTGAGCTAATTACTTATAAGAACACCATGGTGATTATGAAAGACTATGAAACTCTTTAAATTTTAAATTAAAATACGCAGTAAGCAATAAAACCATCACTTGACCTAGACAGTATTGTTGCATAAATACTGGGACATTGCTGAATTATGAGATTAGTCCCAACACTTTTCCAATAAGGTCTTTGTTTAAAATATATCGGGGGATGGGGGAAATGTGTTGGCACATGTGCATACAGAAAAAAGCATTCAATAAAGGAAAATGACATGGACCGTAAAACACAAAATGCTCCATAGTGGGTATCCAGATGTGCTATGGATCTTACAGCCTAAAAAGACTATGGTCTTGCACAACCCATACCAAACCAAACAAAACAAAAACTGTTCTATTTAAAGATAGAATATATTGAAGGGTAAAGACACCATTTTCCAGTCCCAAACTTGACTTTCCTTAAAACTTAAAGAACTAGTACACTGAGGCCTGCCTACTAAGGTGCAAATGAACTTTTTGCTAGAGCAGGCCAGCACAATGCAAGATATTTTTAAACTAACAACATCAAATGTTCCATGCTGATGAAACTGGAATTTCATTGGGTCACAAAAAAAAGGGCTGTAATATAAAACATTGCTGAAAAAGAAATTCACGCTGCAAAAACCCTGACTAATCATAAAGTGATGTCATTTTGAAAGGAAATACTTTGGTCATATTTTTACCTAACTGAGAAGTCAGATGTTTGGAAAAGCCTAGGTTTTTCTAAATATTTTCTTCTGTTAATATAAAAACAACCTATGTACGTAGGACCCACAACCTGATCCTTCCTGGCCTCATTTGCAGTACTGAAAGCCCACTGAAACATATCTCATTTACACTGGTCTAAATTATAATCAGAATCTGACTCATATAATAGGAAAATCAGAGCCATAAAAAAATTTTCTGTACAGTTTTACTAATGATAGACTCTATGATAGAAAATCCAGTTGTAATTATTTTGTAGACTCAGCAGCATTTTCTCACCTGTGACAGTGAATTATTTTTTAAGAACATCCCCTAAAAAAGCATGGATGGAAAAAGCTGCCTTATATGGCTAAACCCTGCTCTCCATGGCACTGATGGAAATCCAGAGTGTAACAAATGTTTTCCGTGGAATTAGTCTGCGGAATTAGTCTGCTGCCTTTAACAGTTCTGAGCAGCTCTTGTGACCATTAAGTGTTCTTCCCTCTCCTTCTTCTTGCTTGACCAGTTTCCAGCCACAAATATCCCTCCAGCTGGCCCTAACCTTAAAGTGGGACTCCTGCCTCCTCTTCCCCCTTGGAGAACTCTGCTCCTACCAACCCATATCTCTAGAATTCTTCTACCAACCCCCAGCACTCCCTGCTCTCTCATATCCCTTACTCCTCAGAACCCTGCTCTCTCTCCTTGGTCCCCAGGAGCCTCCTCCCTCCCCCCATCCCTGCCTTTTCTAGACTTCTTGTTCCCTTGCATTGTCTATTTGCAATGATTCTCAGGCATGTTGAGATTCTGTAGTACTGAAGTAATGAACTGGCTATTTGAGCAATGAATTGATTAAAGCAACACTGAAAAAATTAAATCTGTTGACAGTTCTACCTTTCTCTACGGGCCTTTCAGGTTTCACAAACCTAAGTGCCAGGGTTTGCCAAAAAGCCTCCGAAATCTGTGATGAATTACCATGCAGAGCTAATATGTAGAAAGTCTCTTCTTTGGCTCACCATGGGTTTACTGTTGGAAATGCAAGGACTGTGAGATCATTGCATCCATTTGCCCAATGCAGAGTTTACAGAGGAGTGTGAGTAGCCAATCATCAATAAGCAGGCAGGAAGCATACTTAACCTTAAGTAGCTTTATTAGGAAAATACATGTAGGATAGG